>PISX010001665.1:0-186508 GCA_004024625.1 Mellivora capensis | reverse complement strand
GTTGCTGCGGCTGAGGTCGAAGAGGTTGCTGCCTGCGTTCTCCTCAAGGATTTTGATGGATTCCTGTCTCACATTGAGGTCCTTCATCCATTTTGAATCTATTTTCGTGTGTGGTGTAAGGAAATGGTCCAATTTCATTTTTCTGCAAGTGGCTGTCCAATTTTCCCAACACCATTTATTGAAGAGGCTGTCTTTTTTCTATTGGACATTCTTTCCTGCTTTATCGAAGAGTAGTTGACCATAGAGTTGAGGGTCTATTTCTGGGCTCTCTATTCTGTTCCATTGATCTATGTGTCTGTTTTTGTGCCAGTCCCATACTGTCTTGATGATGACAGCTTTGTAATAGAGCTTGAAGTCCGGAATCGTGATGCCACCAACTTTGGCTTTCTTTTTCAATATTCCTTTGGCTATTCGAGGTCTTTTCTGGTTCCATATAAATTTTAGGATTATTTGTTCCATTTCTTTGAAAAAAATGGGTGGGACTTTGATAGGGATTGCATTAAATGTGTAGATTGCTTTAGGTAGCATAGACATTTTCACAATATTTGTTCTTCCAATCCAGGAGCATGGAACATTTTTCCATTTCTTTTTTTTTTTTAAAGATTTTATTTATTTCACAGAAAAAGAGCGCGAGGGAGGGAATACAAGCAGTGGGAGTGGGAGAGGGAGAGGAAGAAGCAGGCTTCCCGCTGAGCAGAGAGCCTGATTCAATGCCGGGTTGGATCCCAGGACTCTGGGATCATGACCTGAGCCCAAGGAAGACACTTAACAACTGAGCCACCCAGGCACCCTGGATTATTCTTTTCTTTTATCTAAGGAAAAGAGGAAATGAACCTGTATTAATACTTATTTTAAGAATTGATACTAGTACCTTTAATCAGTCCATATGATCATTTTACAGATGATCATCTTTACTTTAACTCGGTGGTTCTCCCCTGGGGTTATTTTATCCTCTCCCCTCTTTTCTTCCACCCCAGCATGCTTGGCTTTGTCTGGACACATTTTTGGTTGTCATAACTATGTGTGGGAGGCAGGAGTGAAGGGTGCTGTTGACATCAGGTGGATAGAGGCCAGGGATACATCTGAAGATCCTACAGTGTGTAGGAGGAAAACACCCAATAGCAAAGAATTATTCAGCTCAAAATGTCCATGGTGCCATGGTGGAGAAACCATGCTTTAACTGGATTTTAGCATTTCCTTTACTTATAATGTGCATAATCCTTCACAGGGGTATTAGCACTACTTGTAACTTAGTCACCAGTAGAAATTTCAAATATTTTCATGTCACATTAATTTGTTGCAGGTACCTTGAAATATTTTTGCTCATTTATTGCTTAGAAATTAAGATAGGTTTGCATTAATTTAGAAGCAAAAAAATTACTATATTGCATTTTAAAAAGTTTATCTCAGTATAGTTGTCATTTGTAATCTCTAATGTATTTTATGCAATATAAACATTATTCTGGGAAAGGGTCCGTAGACTTTACCAGACTGCCAAGGAGTCCACAGGACAATCTTAACCCCAGTCTAGAGGCTTAATTAGGTTGGGTTAGGCATTTTTGGTGCGAATGCTTCATAGGTGATGACGTTTATTTTATATCATCATTTCATGAATCACATAATATTAAGTTGTCATGCTGTTATCAATGATACCAAGTTTGTTGACTTAATTAAGGTAGTGACAGTCAGATTTTATGTTTTTTAAAAAGATTTTATTTATTTATTTGACAGAGGGAGAAATCACAAATAAGCAGAGAGGCAGGCATAGAGAGAGGGGGAAGCAGGCTCCCTGCTGAGCAGAGAGCCTGATGTGGGACTGGATCCCAGGACCCCCAGATCATAAACTGAGCCGAAGGCAGAGGCTTTAACCCACTGAGCCATCCAGGCACCCTGACAGATTTTAAAGATACACTTTTCCATTTGCATTGCTAAGGGGTTAACATCTGTGGGGTTAACACTTTGGTACCAGGTGAGTTTTCTCTTTCTGATCAACCTAATAACTTTAGCATACATCAGTGATTTTTGCCTGAATTGATTTTTACGTTGGGGTTACAAAATGTGATTTTCTAATTCAGTCCTTCCTTCTACACTTATTACTGGCTTTCTTCTGTAAAGAAGAGATTTCCTTTCTTTATCCCACTCTGCCCCCTTTTCCTCATCTCTTTCTCTTCCCCTATGTGCCAGTCTATATTTGCTAATCTTTATTTATCTAGTAGGTTATGCTCAAGTAGGTTTTTCTTTTTTTTTTTTTTTTTTTGAGTCCTCAAATTGTCTCCCATGTGGCCAGTGAGGGCCCCTTTAAGTTGATTCTTTGTCCTTTTTTACAAATCCTTCTGGTATGTCTGTGAGCACTTACTTGCTTTCTGACACAAGAGTTCCCAGGGCTCTGACTCTGGACTCAGATATTTTTTCAATGAGCCATGGTTTCTTTGTGGGGAATGGCATAGTTTTTACTTGTTCCCTGGTAGTAGAGCTTTCCTAAGAAGTCTTAGGAATGTAAAGTGTAAATCTAAAATGGTGTAAAGTTGAAGAAACAGTAACAGTTACCATTAATTTATGTGGAAAAATGTTTGTTTTAGGCTTTTCCCGTATCTTAGGACATGTATTAATAATGGTTGTATAGAATAAATCAAGAAAAAGCACAGATACTCAGAGGCCCAGTTCAAAGGTACAGTGGTTTGTTGCTGAGATGCTGAGTGTGAATCCAGGGAAGGAGTTAAGCATTGCCACCCTTGCTGCTTAGCGTGTGTGTGCTACCTCTGTAACGGCTTGTTGCAAACCAAACACTGAATGCAATTTTTGCTTCTTGCCTTTTTAAAGATAAGTTAAAATCCTCTTTGGATTTCTTTTGGTTAATGGAAACAAACCTAATATAGGTCTTTAATAAAAACAAAGTGGCATAATGCAAACTTTCAAAAAGCAGGGGATCCTTATGTTCAGAAACCGAAGTCTGAGCACTTGGTATGCTCCTTGCTTCTGGGATGACATTGTTTTAGGAACTTTTAACAGAGGCTTTGAGCTACAAGAAAGACAGTCACATGTTTCTGATTTTACTCATCCTTGCAAATTCTTCTGTAATGAATGTTTCTTTCTTTTGTTATCATTCTGTACCTGTGCATGCTCTTATCTACTCACTTAAGGATTATTGGTAGCTGTCTCACTAACATCTCTCTTCTGATCTATTCTACACACCACCCATTTCGTCTTTAAAATATTTATTACATACTATTTGTGTGCCAGGAACTGCATTAGGCATATAGAATACAGAGGAAAATGGAACCATCAGGAAGTTCATAGTCTAATAGAGACCTATATAAAGACCAAAATTTCAGTATGATTATTGCAAAATAAAAATACATAGGGGCACCTGGTGGCTCAGTTGGGTTGAGCGTTTGTCTTCGGCTCAGGTCATGATCTCAGGGTCTGGGATGGAGCCCTGTGTCTTTGGGCTCCCTGCTCACTGGGGAGCCGCCTTCTCCCTCTCCCTCTGCCCATCCATCCCCCTGACCCCCAGCTTTTGCTGGTGTGTGCTCTCTTGCTCTCTTTCCCTCTCTCTCTCATAAATAAATAAAATCTTTAAGAAAATACATAAAGGTGTATTTGGTATGAGACACCAAAGAAGGCTTCAAGAGAAGATATTGGGTGAGTATGGTATTGTTAGAATTATGAAAAGATTATCACGTGAAGAATGGTAAAGTGATTTATAGATTCTCATTGTAGGTGACTACTGATTACATGTCAAATCTGTTTCTAGATGTAGATAAAAGTGGAAGTATTAAAAGTCAGAGGTTATCTGCATTTAGTGCTTAGAGCTTGCCTTTTCTCTTATTCTGCGTTTTTGTTATTTTTTTTTTCCTGAGTAGACAAACTTTCTTGCTAGGATGCTTCATCATTTCTGTTCTTTAGCTTTTCAGTGAAAGATTATTTTTTTGCTGAAATTGTTTGGTTTAGAGGCATGGAGATTTGCTGTATTTGTTTATGCATCCATGCCTTATGAATAAATCCATAACTTTTTTTTTTAAAGATTTTATTTATTTGACAGAGAGAGATCACAAGTAGGCAGAGAGACAGGCAGAGAGAGAGGGGGAGGCAGGCTCCCTGCTGAGCAGAGAGCCCCATGCGGGGCTCGATTCCAGGACCCTGGGATCATGACCCGAGCTGAAGGCAGAGGCTTTAACCCACTGAGCCACCCAGGTGCCCCAATCGATAACATTTTATTACCAGTGATTGCACACACAAAGTATCTGCACTGTATTTATATGGTCATTAATATGAAGTTTGGTTCTTACTGTGGGGAAATTTTTTTTTTTTTTAACATTTTATTTATTTATTTGACACAGAGAGAGAGATCACAAATAGGCAGAGAGGCAGGCAGAGAGGGGTGGGGGAAGCAGGCTCCCTGCCAAGCAGAGAGCCCGATGCGGGGCTTGATCCCAGGACCCTGAGACCATGACCTGAGCCCAAGGCAGAGGTTTAACCTTCTGAGCCACCCAGGCGCCCCACTGTGGGGAAATCTTAATGAATTTAGGATGGTTGAAGGAAATGGAGAGTCAAATAGTTTAAAATTGGGACTCACCTACATAGGCAGTCTCTAATTTTACATAATCTCTTTATAGCAAGAGATTTTCCCTCTTTTCATAAGAATTAGGAGAGGCATAGGAAAAAACAGAAAATCTGCATATGTTTCCCAATTCAGATTCTTTAAGAAATAAACAAGGTGACCCCTACCCCCCCATACTGAAGGAATTTGTAGGAGTCTAGAAATGTTTTTCTGTAAGTCCCCATCTCCTCAAGTGTTTTTGGCTTCCTGAGATGGCACTTAGGATTTCTTCTTGCTGTTAAAACAACATGATGGTAAATAGAATAAATTGAAATGTAGTGCACTATTGTTGGAATCAGTATTTAATTTCTCTGACAGCAAGCAGTGGGCATTCAACATAAGTAGATTTTCCAAATATTTGTAGTTTCCCTCTTTAAAATGTCAAAATGTTTTTAGTTTAGCCATTTTATTGATGAAATTAATAAAAAAGTTAAATAGACTTAATGTCAAATTTAGAATTGTCCTTACTAAACATTTAATATATAGGATTATGTATTAAACAATATTTCCTATCCTTTAGATATTTTTCTCTTTCAAATATATGATGCTTTTGTACAGAAACAACCATACACTTAATGTGAAGGGATGTAAATGCAACAGGCGAACCAAGGCCCTGAGTAATTTGTCTGGCCATACTGTGTGTGTGTGTGTGTGTGTGTGTGTGTGTATGTGTGTGTATGTAAATGAAATATGAATTGTCAGTACTTCCCAATGCAAACATTTTCCTCTAACCATGTCAGTTTCCATATCGTCTTATAATTATCCATGTCCCTTAACCTCTTTGTATGGTATTGTTTGCTTTCTGTTCAGGGACCTTGAGGAAGTTATTTATCTTTGTGCATTTTCTTAACAGCTTGTTTCTTATGGTCTCAGTGAGTGGTGTGATTGGATGTGTTTCCTTTGCATTAGGAGGACTGTGACAGATATTCAAAGAAGTCTGGGAAATGTAAGTTTTAGCTTTCTGCTAAACTTGCTAAGCTAGAGGGGAGTTAGAGTAGATGAACTTTTTGTCAACATTCTTAGCCTTATGTCTCTGCTCTTTATTTCTTACTCTTATTGTATTCACCAGATTTCCTTACACATCTGTAAGGAATATGTAAGGCCCCCCCCCTTTTTTTAATACGTTAAAACACATGTATTTTTATAAGCTACTTAGTCTGTCAGGGCCTTGCACTTAGACTAAGTTCCCTTTCAGCTATAAACTTCTGTTTATTTATTCCTTCATTGAAAAATGTTTATAGAATACCTGCTATTTGATATATATACTCTGCAATATAATATTATCTACCCTCCAATAAGAAAATAATACATGTTCGTCAGTATCCAGATTATGTACTGCTTCATTTGTAAAGTTTTATGTGACACTATAGCTCATATTATGTTGTTTTGCCCCACAAATTCTTTTAGGACTTACTAAAAAATGTAGACATAGGTTAACTTTTGTTGTCCTTAGTGTTTTGGTTGTTTTAATTACTTAATGTAATTGTAGGGACTTTGAAGAATCATACTTCTTTTATAATCATTTAATATAGTGACAGTCCACATTGTAATAATAATCATAATGTTAACATTTATGAACACTAACTTTGAGATGAGCATTGTTTTAAGTGCTTCACATATATCCATTCCTTTTAATCTTACAAAATGTTTATGAAATGGGCTCTCATCTCCATTTTTACAGATGAGGTAAGGCACATGAAGGTTAAGTAAATTTCCTTAAGATTATACTGCTGGTAAGTGAAGAACCCAGTAAATCAGACTTCAGAAACCCATTCACATCCATTTTGGTATAATGCATAATTACTGTATACTTGTTGAATGAATGGATGTTTTCAACTTTAATATATATTGGTTACAGCTTTGGTATCTATTTTCCACTTTGGATAAAAGACTAAGGATATTTCACTTCGGAGAGAATACTTTTCAAACAAGGACATATAACTTTCTTAGTAAACTGAATATTATGAGTCACTCTTACAGTTAATAATTAGTATTCAAATTGTGTACTTATTCCTTGAGGGATTTTGGATAAGGTGTCTTTTTCAAAGAAAACTTGAGGTATACATAATACTTAGGGAAATTTTGATTTGTGTTGTGTCATAATTATTACTTGTTACTTATTTTCAGTTGAGTGGTGATTTTATGCAATGGCTTCAAGCCACAGTTCTTCACCAGTGCCTCAAGGAAGCAGCAGTGATGTTTTCTTTAAAAAAGAGGTAGATCCAACAAAACACATTCGACCTGTGCAGTCACTGCCAGATGTATGTCCCAAGGAACCCACAGGTAATGTCTTTTTTCTGCTGTTGTTGTTGTTGAGGATTTTTGCTGAGGATTTGTATTATTTTTAAATGAGTAGATTCCATATACATTTGACACTTGAACAGCATGGGTTTGAACTGCATGGGTCCACTTATTTGCAGCCTTTTTTTTTTTTTTTTTTTATAAATACAGTACTATAAATGTATTTTCTCTTCCTTATGGGTTTCTTAGTAACATTTTCTTTCCTCTAGCTTACTTTCTTGTAAGAATGCAGTATATAATAACATACAGAATATGTGTTAATTGACTATGTTATTGGAAGGGCTTTTGTTTGACAGTAGGCTATCAGTAACGTTTGGGGAGAGTTGAAGTTATATGTAGATTTTTGACTTCATAGGGAGAGGGTAGTCTGTATCCATAATCCTTCTGTTGTTCAAGGGTCAGCTGTATCTGAAGGAATATATTTTATAGTGTTAAACTAAAGAGGTAGTTTGGAAGTAAGTTGATTGGGAAATTGGAATATAGTTCTTTTCATGCATTTCCATAGAAGTAACTTGCTAAACTGAAAAAAAAAAAAGTTTTGAAAATGAAACTACAGATACAGAGCTTTTTAGTTAGATGCTGTATAGTGAAGCCTCATTATTTGTGAATTCCATGTTTGCAAATTTGCCTACTCCCTAAAACTTATTTGTAACCCCAATATCAATACTTGTAGGTACTTTTGTGGTCATTTTTAGCCATATGCAGAGGAATGAAAAATTTGAATTGTCTGATGCACATGTCCCTAGCAAAGATTGAACAAGATAACACTCTGCTTTCTTGTTTTGGCTCTCATGCTCTAAACAAGTGTCCTTTCTGTGGTCTATTTAGTGCCACATTTTTTTGCATTTTTGAGATTTTTATTGATGATTTTGCTGTTTAAAATGTTTCCCCAACATAGTGCCGGATGGCTTTCTAATGTTTCTAAGAACCAGAAGACTGCAATATATGTGCCTTATGAAGAAATTTCATTTAGGTATGAGTTATAGTGGTGTGAGCCATGAGTTCAGTATTAATGAATGAACAATGTATACTAAATAAGGTGTCTTCAAACAGAAACACAAAATAAGATTATGTATTGGTCAGTTGATGAAAATGCTTTGACCAGGGGCTTGAAGGTACCTAACCCTGTATTTCCCCTAGAAGCAATAATGGTTCAGTATTTGCTAATTGTTACAGTGACTTTATAGAGCAAAACTACTATGAATAATAAGAATTGACTATATGTTTTTATTTTCTCTATGGTTAATGCCATAGCAGCATTTCTATCATCTATAAGCCAAACAAGGGTATTAGAATCTGGTGTGTCTGCCTTAATACAATAGAAAAAAAGGTGTATTTTTGAAAAATCTGGAGTATGAAAGGATAGAAGATACACAAAAGAAAGGAAGAAGAATTTTGATGTTGAAAAAGGAAAGGGAAATTTTACATTAAAGAAAGGAATTAATGAAAGACTTCCATTACCATCCACTCCACCCTGCAACTATAACTCTCAAATTTTGCATGTTCTTTATTTTACATATTTTTCCTTCTCTTGGCAATTGATGCTGAAAGGCAAAGGTTATTAATCAGATTGGTTTTCATTAAAACGTTTTTTACAGAAGAGACACTAAGCATTTTTATTTTTCTAGGATGTAGTTTCAAATGTAGAACTTAGTTTACCGAGTTTTCTTGTTTACTTTTTGCAGGTGATTCAAATAGTTTATGTGTTGCCCCATCTCTAGTTACAGATCAACATAGATGGACTATATATCATTCCAAAGTAAACCTCCCAGCAGCATTAAATGATCCTAGATTAGCAAAAAGAGAATCTGATTTCTTCACAAAAACATGGGGATTGGACTTTGTGGACACTGAAGTCATACCTTCATTCTACCTCCCACAGATCAGCAAGGAACATTTTACAGTTTATCAACAGGAAATCTCTCAGGTAATACCTAATCAAAAGTAATAGAAAGATCTTTAGTTTGATTTATTGTAGATTTTTGACCAATAATCTTTGATGAGGTTATAGTATTCTTTTCTGTCTATATACATTCTGCTGTCCTGGGTTGTATTTAATTCATTGCTTAGATATATATAAATGCATTTCTCTTACTGTAGTGATTTTTCAGAATTACACTTTACTAACAGTGCAGAGATTCATCATGAAATCCACCCTACCTACCAAGGACAAAATTGTTCAGTTAGGCCAATAAAACCCAGATGATTTGTGAGGTTTAAGAAGTGAGCAGAATAGAACTGTTTCTAGGTCTCTCATTTACCATAGAAAATTTAGTAGAGCATGCTAGCTCTAGCAGATAGTCTTAATATCTTTAGACATAATATGTTGCTCTAAACTCAGTTCTGAGCAAGAAGTAAATGTATTGCTTAGTTTAAGAAGGCTTGTTATGAATTTTTAGTGAGTTTTATCAATATAATTTTGGTTACCATTTTAGTCTTTTAAAAAACCTCAGTTTTTAAAAGGATATTAAAATTTTTTCTTTACTGGGGTATAATTGGCATATAATAATTTCAGGTGTACAACAGAATGATTTTATATTTATATATATTGCAAAATGATCACCATAATAAGGCTAGTTAACATCCTTGCCCTACATACTTACACAAACTTTTTTTCTTCTTGTGATGAGGATTTTAAAAATCCATTCTCGCAACTTTCAAAATTCAATATAGTATTATTAACTATAGTGACCATGCTTTAGATTACATCTGGAAGTTTATATAGGGGATAGTTATTTATTTTTTTATAATATCCCTTTTCATACTTTATTCATTAGCAGACCTAATTTGCGTTTAGCTAACTTTGTTTCACTTGATTACTTTGTTCTTTTTATGATTTGGAAGTAAGCTAAATACAGTTATATTATTGGCATTGATACTATGCAATATTTGGTTCATTTTTAGTACTAATATTTTTGTACAGAACTTATAAATATTGTTTACTTTTATATCATATATGTTGTCATATGCTGTCTAGAGTTTTTGTGTTCCATTTTCAGTAATCACATCTAACTGTCTGGATGTTGTTAAGTAGATGAGCCTTAAAATACTTTCTTTTTGTTAGTTTCTAATCTTATTCCTTTTTGTTAGTTTCTAATCTTTATTCTAACCTTAGTTTCTAGTTCTAATCTTTATTCTTTTTGTTAGTTTCTAATCTTTATTCCTCATGACATACAATTTGGGTTTTCCATTTGTCCATTTATTGATCAAATATGTATTGAATGCCTGCCATGTGCCAGGCACTGTCTAAACACTAGGGATACAGCAGAGAACAAAATATACCAGTTGCCTCCATTACAAAGCTTATATTCTAGCAAGCAATAAACCCTAAAGCAACCACTAAAATAACAAAGAATTATAGCTAAAAAGCCAATAGAAGAGATTACATGAAATAAAAAAAAATTCTCACTCTAAACAAAGGTAGAAAAAGGGTAAAAAAGAAGGAAAGATTAGATGGGTCCGAAAGAATAAACATCAGAATGATAGACTTATACCTAACCCTATCAGTACATTAAATGTAAATGTTTAAGCATCCCAATTGCAAAGCAGAGATTGTGAGACTGGATGAAAAAGCAAGACCCAGCTATATGCTACCTATAAGAAATGCACTTTGAATAATGCAGAGACATAAAACACTTAAAAGTAAAAGGATAGAAAAAGATATACCAGGCTAACAACAAAAGAAAGCTGTATGACTATATTAATATCAACTAAAGTAGATTTCAGGCAAAAACTGTTACTAGAGATGAAGAAGGTTATTTTATAATCACAAAAGTATTAAGTTAATCAAGGAGATTATATTTCTAAACATTTATGTCTGCAAAAACAGCATCAAAATGCATGAAGCAAAAACTGAGAACTTTCTGGGGGAAATAGGTGAATTCACAATTATGGTTGGAGATTTTAATACTTGTCTCTCAATAAATGATAGAACAAGCAAATAGAAAACCAGTGAGTATATGGTAGACTTACACAGCACTGTAGGTTAACCTGACTTAACTTGAAAGAACACATTGAAAGAACATTCCACCCAACACAGAGGAATACATTTTCTCCTGAAGTGTTCATGGAACATTTATCAAGATAGACCACAATCTGGGCCATAAAACAAACGTTAATACATTTAAAAGACTTCAAAGTATATACAAAATCATAAAAAGTATATTTTTTGACCCCAACCGAATGAAAGTAGAAATTATTAACAGAATAGTGTGTAGGAAATCCACAAATATTTGGAAACCAGAGCTTATAAGCACTTCTAAATAAAATGTGGAAGGGAGGAGCAAGATGGTGGAGGACTAGAAGACCTAAATTTTGTCTCGTCCCAAAGAATTCCTCTAGATAGTTATCAAACCATTCTGAACACCTACAAACTCAACAGGAGATCGAAGAGAAGAATAGCAATTCTATGAACAGAAAATCGTCCACTTTCTGGAAGGTAGGAGTGCAGAGAAGTGAATACAAGGTGATATACAGGTAGATAGACCATGGGGGGAAGGAGCCTCCATCAGCCGGCTACTGGCAAGTGAGTGAGCAGTGGAGCACAAAATAAGAACTTTAAGAGTCTGCTTTGCAGAGGGATGTAGCTCCAGCGGATAACTAGGGTTGGAATCCTTGCTGGGACAGTATGGTCTCGGGATTCTTGGGGTCACAGAAAGACTGGGAGTGCCTGAGTGTGGCAGATCTCCCAGGTATTGGAATGGGGAAGCTGGTTGCAAAGATGGAGCCCAGGAGTGGGCTCTTAGCTTGGGGTTGCCATAAACAGTGATCCGAGGCAAAGTTGGGCCATTACTCTTGGAGCAGGGACCTCACAAGTGACAGATCTGGGGAGACTCCCCCACCCCACCCCCCAACTAGGAGGAGCAGCACAGGAGCATGCTGGAGGACTCTGCTGGGTTTGGAGACTCCACACTGGGCAGTGTGCCAGAGATAGAAATGCTTGGTGACAGGCTGGGCGAGCTCGGAGTGTGGCTGGAGACCAGGGTGACAGGAGTAATTGACTGCTTTTTTCTGAGGGCTCACTGAGGAGGGAGGCCCCCGAACTCTTGGCTGTTCCAGACCGGAGATTGGGAGGCTGCCATATCATTCCCCTCCTCCAAAGCTGTATGGAAAGCTTTCAGGGAACAAAAGCTACCCAGAGCAAAGCTGAGCAGATTGCTTAGCCTGGCCCCTGGCAAGGGTGGTGCCGTTCTGCCTGGAGCAAAGAAATTTGAGAATCACTGCAATAGGTCCCTCCCCCAGAAGATCAGCAAGAACATCCAGCCAAGACCGTTTACTGGTCAATGAGAACTGCAAAACTCCAACGCTAGGGGAATACAGCACATAGGATTCATGGCTTTTTTCTCATGATTCTTTAGTCTTTCAAAGTTAAATTTTTAAAATTTTGTTTACTTTTTTTCTTTTTTTTAGATTTTTCCTCTTTTTTATTTTAACTAACATCAATACCTTTTTAAATATCTTTTTTGATTTTCACTTTTATAGTCATATTGTGTCCTTTCATTTTATTTAATGCTATTTTTTGTATACGTATAAGTTCTTCTTTCTTTAAAATTTTGACAGTTTCTTCTAACAGACCAAAATATACCCTAAATCTAGTGTATGGTTTTGTTCTAGTCTCAACCCTGATTGCATTCTCTCCTTTTTTTAAACATTTTTTTTCTTTTTTCAACCAACTTCTTATCTTATGAATTCCTTTTTAAAAATCTTTTTAATTTTCATTTTTACAGCCATCCCTTCATCGTATTTACCCATTTATATGTATACACACATACACATACACACACACACACACACACACACACAAGTCTTTCTTTCTTTAAAATTTTGGGAGGCCGTTTATTCTAACAGACCAAAATATGCCCTGAATCAAGTGTGAAGCCCTGTTCTATTCCAGACTAATCATATTTTTTCCCCCTTTCTTCTCCTCCTGTTTTCGGGTCTCTTCTGATTTGTTTAGTGTATATTTTTCTGGGGTCATTGTTACCCTTTTAGTATTTTGTTCTCTCATTCATCTGTTCTTCTCTAGAAAAAATGACAAGGTGGAAAAACTCACCTCAAAAAAAGAACAAGAGGCAGTACCAACTGCTCAGGACCCAATCAGTATGGACAGTAGTAAGATGTTGAAACTAGAGTTCAGAATAACGATTATAAAGATACTAGCTGGGCTTCAAAAAAGCATAGAAGATGCCAGGGAATCCCTTAATGGAGAAATAAAAGAACTAAAATCTTACCAAGTTGAAATTAAAAAAAGCTATTAATGAGGTGCAATAAAAAATGGAGGCTCTTACTGCTAGGATAAATGAGGCATAAGAGGATTAATGATATAGAAGACCAAATGATGGAGAATAAGGAAGCTGAGGAAAAGAGAGATAAACAACTACTGGATCAGTGGGGAGAATTTGAGAGATAAGCAATACCATAAGATGGAACAACATTAGAATAATTGGGATCCCAGAAGAAGAAGAATGAGAGAGATGAGGGCAGAAGGTATATTGGAGCAAATTATAGTAGAGTATTTCCCTAATATGGAAAAGGGAAGAAATATCAAAATCCAGGAGGCACAGAAAAATCCCCTCAAAATTAATAAAAATAGGTCCACACCCCATCATCTAATAGTAAAACTTACAAGTCTCAGTGACAAAGAGAAAATCCTGAAAGCAGCTCGGGAAAAGATTGGCAGCAGACCTATCCACAGAGACCTGGCAGGCCAGAAAAGACTGGCATGATATATTCAGAGCACTAAACAAGAAAAATATGCAGCCAAGAATACTACATCCAACTAGGTTGTCATTGAAAATAGAAGGAGAAATAAAAAGCTTCCAGGACAAACAAAAAATAAAGAATTTGCAAACACCAAACCAGCCCTACAGGAAATATTGAAAAAGGTCCCCTAAGCAAAGAGAGAGCCCAAAAGTAACATAGACCAGAAAGGAACAGAGACAATATACAGTAACAGTCACCTTGCAGACAATACAGTGGCACTAAATTCATATCTTTCAGTAGTTACCCTGAATAGAAATGAGCTAAATGCCCCAATCAAAAGACACAGGGTATCAGAATAGATTAAAACAAAACAAAACAAAAAAACCAAGACCCATCGATATGCTGTCTGCAAGAAACTCATTTTAGACACAAAGACACCTCCAGATTTAAAGTGAGGTGGTGGAAAACAATTTATGATACTAATGGACATCAAAAGAAAGCTAGGGTGGCTGTCCTTATATCAGATAAATTAGATGTTAAGCCAAAGACTGTAATAAGAGATGAGGAAGGACACTATATCAAACTGAAAGGGTCTGTCCAACAAGAAGATCTAACAGTTTTAAATATCTATGCCCCTAACATGGGAGCAGCCAATTATATAAACCAGTTAATAACAAAATCTAAGAAACACATCAACAATACAGTAATAGTAGGGGACTTTAACACCCTCCTCACTGAAATGGACAGATATCTAAGCAAAAGATCAACAAGGAAATAAAGGCTTTAAATGACACAGTGGACCAGATGGACCACACAGATATAGTCAGAACATTCCATCCCAAAACATAATACACATTCTTTTCTAGTGCACATGGAACATTTTCCAGAATAGATCACATCCTGGGTCACAAATCAGGTCTCAGCCAGTACCAAAAGATTGGAATCATTCCCTGCATATTTTTGGACCACAGTGCTTTGAAACTGGAACTCAGTCACAAGAGGAAAGTTGGAAAGAACTCAAATACATTGTGGCTAAAGAGCATCCTACTAAAGAATGAATGGGTCAACCAGGAAATTAAAGAAGAATTTAAAAAATTCATGGAAACAAATGAAAATGAAAACACAACTGTTCAAAATCTGTGGGACACAGCAAAGGCAGTCCTGAGAGGAAAATAAATAGGGATATAAGCCTTTCTCAAGAAACAGGAAAGGTCTCAAGTACAAAACCTAACCCTACACCTAAAGGAGCTGAAGAAAGAACAGCAAATAAAGCCTAAACCCAGGAGGAGAAGAGGAATGATAAAGATCAGAGCAGAAATCAATGAAATAGAAACCAAAAGAACAGTAGAAGAGATCAACGAAACCAGGAGTTGGTTCTTTGAAAGAATTAATAAGATTGATAACCCCCTGGCCAGACTTATCAAAAAGAAAAGAGAAAGGACCCAAATTAATAAAACCATGAATGAAAGAGGAGAGATCACAACCAACACCAAAGAAATACAAACAATTATAAGACCATATTATGAATAACTATACACCAGTAAATTAGGCAATCTGGAAGAAATGGGTGCATTCCTAGAGATGTGTAAACTACCAAAACAACCAAGAAAAAATAGAAAACCCGAACAGACCCATAATCAGTAAGGAGATTGAAGCAGTCATCAAAAATCTCCCAGCAAACAAGAGCCCAGGGCCAGACAGCTTCCCAGGGGAATTCTACCAAACATTTAAAGAAGAATTAATACCTGTCCTCCTGAAACTGTTCCAAAAAACAGAAATGGAAGAAAAACTTCCAAACTCATTTTATGAGGCCAGCATTACCTTGATCCCAAAACCAGGCAAAGACCCCATCAAAAGGGAGAATTACAGACTAATATGCCTGATGAACATGGATGCAAAAATTCTCACCAAAATACTAGCTAATAGTATCTAGCAGTACATTAAAAGGATTATTCACCATGACCAAATGGGATTTATTCCTGGGCTGCAAGGTTGGTTCAGCATCTGCAAATCAATCAGTGTGATACAATACATTAATAAAGAACAAGAACCATATGATACTCAATAAATGCAGAAAAAGCATTTGAGAAAGTACAGTATCCTTTCTTGATCAAAATTCTTCACAGTGTAGGCATAGAGGGGGTACATACCTCAATATCATCAAAGCCATGTATGAAAATCCCACAGCACATTATCATTCTCAGTTTGGAAAAACTGATAGCTTTTCCTCTAAGGTCAGGAATGCAGCAGGGATGTCCACTATTACCACTGCTATTTAACATAGTACTCGAAGTCTTAGTCTCAGCAATCAGACAAGAAAAAGAAGTAAAAGCATCCAAATCAGCAAAGAAGAAGTCAAACTCTCACTCTTTGCAGATGATATGATACTTTATGTGGAAAACCTGAAATACTCCATCCCAGAATTGCTAGAACTCATACACGAATTCATTAAAGTGTCAGGATATAAAATCAATGCACAGGAATCAGTTAAATTTCTATACATGACCAAAAAGACAGAAGAAAGAGAAGTTGAGGAATCCATCCCATTTACAGTTGCTCCCCAAAATATACAATACCTTGGAATAAATCTAACCAAAGAAAGAATCTATACTCAGAAAACTATAGAATACTCCAAAAGAAATTGAGGAAGACACAAAGAAATGGACAAACGTTCCGTGCTCACGGATTGAAGAACAAATATTGTGAAAATGTCTATGCCACCTACAGCAGTCTACACATTTAATGCAGTCCCTGTCGAGATACTGTCAACCTTTTTCAGAGAAATGGAACAAATAATCTTAAAATTTATATGGAAGTAGAAAAGCCCCCGAATAGCCAGAGGAGCGTTGAAAAATAAAACTAAAGTTGGCAGCATCACAATTCCAGACTTCAAGCTCTATTACAAAGCTGTAATCATCAAGACATTATAGGTACCGGCACAAAAACAGACATACAGGTCAGTGGAACAGAATAGAGAGCCCAGAAATGGACTCTCAACTCTATGGTCAACTAATCTTTGACAAAGTAGGAATGAATGTCCAGTGGAAAAAAGTCTCTTCAACAAATGGTGTTGGGAAAATTGGACAGCCACATGCAGAAGAATGAAACTGGACCGCTTTCTTACACCACACACAAAAATAGACTCAAAATGGATGAAAGACCACAATGTGAGACAGGAATCCATCAGAATCCTTGAGGCAAACACAGACAGCAACCTCTTTGACCTCAGCTGCAGCAACTTCTAGAAACATCGCCAAAGGCAAGGAAAGCAAGGGCAAAAATGAACTATTGGGACTTCATCAAGATCAAAAGCTCTTGCACAGCAAAGGAAATAGTCAACAGAACTAAAAGATAACTGACAGAATGGGAGAAGATATTTGCAAATGACATATCAGATAAAAGGCTAGTATCCAAAATCTATGAAGAACTTATCAAACTCAACAAGAACAAATAATCCAGTCAAGAAATAGGCAGAAGACATGAACAGGCATTTCTGCAAAAAAGACATCCAAATGGCCAACAGACACATGAAAAAGTACTCAACATCACTTGGCATCAGGGAAATACAAATCAAAACCACAGTGAGGTACCACCTCACACTGGTCGGAGTGGTTAACATTAACCAGTCAGAAAACGACAGGTGTTGGCAAGGATGTTGAGGGAGGGGAACCCTCTTAACTGTTGGTAGGAATGCAAGCTGGTGCAGCCACTCTGGAAAACAGCATGGAGGTTCCTCAAAAAGTTGAAAATAGAGCTACCCTATGACCCAGAAATCACACTACTGGGTATTTACCGTAAAGGTACAAATGTAGTGATCCGAAGGGGCACATGCACCTGAATGTTTACAGCCGCAATGTCCACAGTAGCCACACTATGGAAAGAGCTTAGATGTCCATCAGCAGATGAATGGATAAAGAAGAAGTGGTGTGTGTGGGTGTGTGGGTATGTATGTATATGTGTATGTATGTACACACACATATATAATGGAATAATGTGCAGCCATCAAGAAAACCGAAATCTTGCCATTTGCATTGATGTGGATGGAACTAGAGGGTATTATGCTAAGCTAAATAAGTCTATTAGGGCAAGACAATTATTATATGATCTCACTGATATGAGGAATTTGAGAAACAAGACAGAGGCTCATAATGGAAGGGAGGGAGAAATGAAACAAGACAAAACCAGAGTTTGGGACAAATCATAAGAGACTCTTAATCTCAGGAAACAAACTGAAGGTTGTTGGAGGGGAGGGGGCTAGGAGGGATGAGGTGGCTGAGTGATGGACATTGGGGAGGGTATGTGCTATGGTGAGTGCTGTGAATTGTGTAAGACCTGTACCCCTGAAAGAAATAATACATTAAATGTTAGTTAAAAAAAAAAATAAAATGTCGGTCAAAGAGCAAAAGGGAGGCACCTGGATGGTTCAGTCAGTTAAGTTAAGAGTCTGACTCTTAATCTCAGCTCAGGTCTTTCAGGGTCATGGAGCCTACTCAAAAAAAAAAAAAAAAAAGAAAGAAGAAAAAAAGAAAAGTAGATTAGAACCATTTACCCTTGAACAACATGGGTTTGAACCATAAAGATCTACTTATATACAGATTTTTTTCAGTAAATATAGTTACAGTACTACAAATGTATTTGGCTTCCTTAAATGTATTTTGTTTTCTCTTACTTAAAGAATATAGTCTATAATATGTATAATATACAAAATATGTGTTAATTGACTGTTTATGTTACTGTTAAGGGTATTAGTAGTTAAGTGTTTGGGGAGTCAGAAGCTATTGTTGGATTTTTGATTGTGGCATATTTGTGTCCCTAACCCCCACGTTTGAACTAAATGGAAATGAAAACATGACATACTGGGATTTGTGGCATGCTGCTCAAGCAGTACTTAAGGAATAATTTATAGCAGTTAATACATATATTAGAAAAGAAGAATAGTCTCAAGTCAGCGACCTCAACTTTTACCTTAAAAAGCTACAAAAAGGGGCGCCTGGGTGGCTCAGTGGGTTAAAGCCTCTGCCTTCGGCTCAGGTCATGATCCCAGGGTCCTGGGATTGAGCCCCACATTGGGCTCTCTGCTAGGTAGGGAACCTGCTTCCTCCTCTCTCTCTGCCTGCCTTTCTGCCTACTTGTGATCTGTCTGTCAAATAAAGAAATCTTAGAAAAAAGAGATGAAAGAGGGCATAGCACTAATGATCTCGTGAACATTAAAAAGATAATAAAAGAATATTATGAACAACTCTAAGCACACAAATTTTGTAACCTAGATGAAAAAGATCAGTTCCTTGGAAGACACAATCCTCCAAACCTTGCACATAAGAAATAGACACTCTGAATAAAGCTATATTTATTAAATAAACTGAATCAATAATAACCTTTCAAAATAGAAAACACCAGGGCCACATGGGTTCCTTGGTGAATTATGCCAACCATTTAGGCAAGAAGTGATGCCAGTTCTTTATGACCTGTTCCAGAAAATAGAAGCAAAGGGGATACGTCTAACTTATTCTTCTAACTTATTCTTAGGTAGCCTTAACCTAATACTGAAATTAGACAAAGACATTATGAAAAAGGAAAACTATAGATTGATGTTTCTCAAGAACATGGATGCAAAAATCCTTAACAAAGTATTGGAAAGTCAAACTCAATAATGTATGAAAAGAATTCTATACCATAACTAAGTGGGATTTATTCCAGATATGCAGGGCTGATCCAATATTTAAAAAGCAATTTGTATAATGCATACATTGACAGGCTAAGGAAGAAAAATCATATGTTCATATCAGTAGATAGAAAATTTTTGACAATACTCAGTACTCATTCATGTTAAAAACTCTCAGCAAACTAGAAATACAGGGACAGTTCAACTTGATAAAGAACATCTACAGAAGCCTTACAACTGTGAGAAAATAGATGCTTTCCCACTAAGATCAGGAACAAGGTAAAGATGTCCCTTCTCACCACTCCTTTTGTATATCACACTGGAAGCCCTAACTTTGCAAGACAAGAAAAGGAAATAAAATATACACTAGGAAGGAAGAACTAAAACTGTCTTTATTCACAGATAATCATGATTGTTTATGTAGAAAATCCCAAAGAATCCGAAAATAAATTCCTGGAACTAAAAAGCAATTATAACAAGATTGCAAAATACAAGATTAATATTATAAAAGGGAATTGCTTTCTTCTATGTTAGTAATGTACAGTTAGAATTTGAAATTAACTCAGCATCATTTACATTAGCACCAAAGAATATGAAATACTTAGGTATAAATCTAACAAAATATGTGCAAGATCTTTATGAGGATAAGTACAAAACTGATGAATTGCTGAAGATCTAAATAAATAGAGAGTCCATGTATGTACATAGAAGACTCAGTATTGTCAACATGTCTGTTTTTCCCAGCTTGATCTATAGATTCAATGCAATCCCAGTTAAAATTCGAAGAATTTGTTTTGTAGATATCAACAAACTGATTCCAAAGTTTATATAGAAAGGGAAAATAGAATAGCCAACAAAGTATTGAACAAAGTTGCAGGACTGACACTAATTGACTTTAAGACTTACTGTGAAGTTATAGTAATGTAGACAGTGTGGTATTGGTAAAAGAATAAACAGCATATGGATCAAAGCAACAAATTAGTTCAGAGATAGACCCACACAAATACAGTCAACTGGTTTTTGACAAAGGTGCAGAAGTAATTTAGTAGTCTTTTGAGTAAATGGTACTGGAACAACGAGATACCTACCTGCCAAAAAAAGGGAAAAAAAAATCTAGACACAGACTGCCCACACCTTTTTATATTTATATTATATTTATTTCTATATTCCCAGAAAATGGATTGTAGATCTAAGTGTAAAATGCAAAATAGTAAAACTGGAAGATCACACAGGAGAAAATACATGACTTTGAGTTTGGTGATGATTTTTTAGATTTATAGCATCAAAAGCACAATTCATGAAACAAAAAATTGACAAGTTGGACTTTGTTAAAATTGAAAACTCCACTCCGTGAAAGATAATACTAAAAGAATTATACAGGCTAGACACTGGGAGAAAATATTTGCAAAACACATGTATGATAAAGGGTTGGTATCCAAAATACACAAATAACGCTTAAAATTCAATAAGAACAACACAACTAAAAAATGGGAAAAGGACTTGAATGAACATTTTTCCAAAGATGTTCAAATGACCAGTAAGTATATGGGAAGATAGTCAACATCACTAGTAGTTTTACGTGTTAAGTTTTATGTTATGTGTATTTTGGCATAATAAAAAAAATGCACAAAAGATCTGAACAGGCATCTCATGAAGACATACAGATGGCAGATAAGCATATGAAAAGATGCTTAACATTTTATGTCATTAGGGAATTGCAAATTAAAACAGCAATGGAATGCTGCTATGTATCTCAGAATTGCAAAAATTCAAAACACAGCACCAAATGCTGGAAGAATATAGACTGATAGGAACTCTTACTCATTGTGGGTATGACTGTGAAATGGTATAGCCGTGTTGGAAGACAGTCCTTTGGTTTCTGCCACAATTGCTGTCAAAACTCTGAACACTACTAGCTCAGTGTTTTTTTTCCCTTTCCATACTCCAGTTTCCCATGTGTCTTATTTATGGTATCTCTGAAAAGATAGAATTGTTGTTAGTGATCCATCTAATCTGAAATCAGAGTAGGGTTAGTTTCTCTCTATTTCTTTCTTTCTTTCTTGACTTTGTCAGCTAATAACTTGTCTTTCTGTCTTAGGTGTATAAGTTTTCACATTTTCTTACTTCTTTTAAAAAATTATTTTCAATTGATTTCTGTTATATAAATAAGGGTTTTTTAATTCACATTTCCGCTTCATTCCAACTTACGGAGATTTTACTATAATTATATAAAATGGGATGAGTATAAGCATATAGGTATTCATAGAGCTTGTATTGGTTTATTAAGCATACTTATGTTTAAGTTGAAGAGGCTCGTGATTTCATGTTAAAAATTGTAGAACTAATTTGGTATATTCTTTTGTGAAATATTTTGATGCTTTGAGTATTCATATTGCTACATAACTTTGAATTTGTTATTTGTCTTATAGAGAGAGAAGATTCATGAGAGATGCAAGAATATTTGTCCTCCTAAAGATACCTTTGACAGGACTCTCTTACATACTCATGGTATGGAATATGTGCTATTTGTAGACAATATGAAGATAAATATGTGATAATTATAGCATAGCATAAATATCAACAAACAGAATCTTAATTTGGGGACCTTGATGGCTGTTCTACCTATAATTTTTATTTTTAGTGGAATTTTTATAGCCTATTATAATTTTTCCAAAAGCTTCTACGAGAAAAACCATGGGTCTCATTTTAGTGTTATCCTTCATTTCAACAAATATTTATTTAACATCTGGGTGCTTAGTATTTTGCTTGTTCCTTAAAAATAGTTGAATAACAAAGAGCACTTGTCTTCAAGAAGCTGATAGTCTTCTCAGTAGGGTTAAATAAGTAAGCCAACAATTGCAGCACTGTGTATCAAGTAGTAAGTTCAGCATGGTAGGTTGGTATAGAGCTCCTAATTTGCTAAGCCTTAGAAAACTTACAGAATTAATGATTACCTGTGTTTTAAACTAGCTGCTGAAGAGGTTTATGTAGGGAAAGGCCTTCCAGGAAGAAGGAACAGTGGATGGAAAGCAACAGAGTCAAGAGAGAACAGAGCATGTTCAAAGAACTACAAGAATTCAGTATGTTGGCTCTACTGGGAGTAAGAAGTGAGGCTGAAGAAATAGGCAGGGGAGTCAGATCATGAAGAGCCTTCTATGCCATTCTAAGGCATTTTTCTTTTCTAAAAGCAGTCCAGAGCCTCAGAATATTTTTAACCAGACATCAGATTTATGATTATACATTTCATTATGAAAGCAGTTGTGGAAAATAAATTTAAGGATGTTGGTAAACGGGAGGCAAAGAGACAGTTGGAGGCTATTGCAGTAATACAAGTGAGAAATCATGTGGCCCCAATAACAGTTATAATGAAGACAGAGAGGAATTTAAACATTGAGAGAGTTATTGAAGCACAAGTTTTGGTGGTCAGGCAGTTATTGGTAATAGTAATGATCAGTTTGCACACTGAGAAGTTTCTGTGGATTTCACAGTTTAGGATCTCTTACAGAGGGCATTTAGACTTAGAAGTGGTGGTTATAGAAAATAGTACTATATATTAAGGAGTGAGTACAAGAGAAAGAAATGGAGACTATCAGTGTGGATATGACTTGAGGATTTGAGGTATAGCGTATTGAGTAGAGAGAACAGAGTATAAGAATATTTTTGCATGGTCAACACTAGATGAGGCAGGAGATGCATTTGCAAACCCGAGAGTGAATGCTTCCTTAAATTTTGTAATGGAGGGCCTCCCTTGTGTCAGCCTGGTCCAGGCTGGGTTTTAACTTTATCTTTGTTTTTTTGTTTTGTTTTGTTTTAATGAGAGAATGGAGCATGTATATATGCAGAGAGAAAGAACTATTAGAAGGGAAGAGGTTGAAGATACGGAAAGAGGCAGGGTATTTGACGCAGCACGCTCATAGAGGAGGCTGCTGGAGGGTATAGAGTCTGACCAGGAAGGTTAGTTTTGGAAAGGAGGGTACATCCTCTGAGATTTAGTTGGTGAGATGAAGATAAAGTAAAGTAGGTTCATTTGCAGGTTTGTAGATACAAACTAAGATGTCTAAGAAGAAAATTAATAGGGTATTCATTTCTTAATATGTTATTAAAATCTTTTTTCATAAGAAATTCTGGGTGGGATGGTGAGTATTTTGAACAATAAAAGCACTATTCCTATATTAGAATGCAATTCTTTTTTTTTTTTTTTTTTTTAAGTTTTTATTTCTTTATTTGACAGAGAGAGAGAGCATAAGTGGGGGGAGAAGCAGGCAGAGGGAGAAGTGCAGGGCTGGATCCCAGGACTATGGGATCTTGACCTGAGCTGAAGGCAGACGCTTAACTGACTGAGCCACCCAGGCATCCCAGAATTTAATTCATTTTAAAAACTATATGCCAAACTTAATTTCACCAAAATAATAAGATAGCATCAAGCTTTCTGTGTCTATTTAAAAAAGACTTGAAATATATTTAGCTTTCTTGCTCTCATACAATTGATTAAAATTATTTGAAACATAGAATTTTTTCAGTGCTTTATTTACTGCTTAGGCGTATAGGAAGTGCTTGATGTCTATTGAGGGAATTTAAGTGTTTACTTAATTGCGATATAGTACAGAATCTGGTCAAAATATATTTTATAGAATGAAATGAAAACAAGTTTAAAAAAATCTTATTTTCTCTTTTCCTTTTTTTCATAGATAAATCCAGGACAGATCTGGAGCAAGTACCTAAGGTAACAAAGCTTATAAATGAGAAAATTTTTTAATATCTTTAATTTTTTATTATCTCTAATATTGTTAATTTTACTTTATCAGAAGCTTTCATTTGGGTTTTTTACACCTTAACCACTTTGCCTGTTCTGGGACTTTGTGCATCACTTTTCTTCTTTCTTTGGCCATCATCAATTTCTTATTACTGAAATCTACAAATATGTTTAAGTCTCTCCATTCTGAAAAAGAACTTTATTGATGTTACTACCCCTTCAAATTATTAAGAGATATTTCCTTTGTGTGAAAATTTTAAAGAGATGTGATAGATGTTTTCTTCCCCCGCTCTGCTCTGGGGAAAGAGTCCATTGCATTAATTAGATTCTCAAAGAGGTCTATGATAACTGCTCTCTAAAGTGAGATGACACAGAGAAGACAACAGACAGAAGCAAAAAGGCAGTCATTTTTAAAGTTGTTTGATTCCTACAAAATAAAATTCAAACTCTATCATTTAAGGCCCTTAATTATTCATTTCCATCATAGTCACACTCAACTTTTGCTTACTAATCTTTACACATTCTTTACTTCAGTTAAACTATTTTGCTGGCTCTGTTCTTTACTTGCATTGTTACTTTAGTCTGGAAGACTTTTCCCTCAACTTCCCATATTTAATCCTTTCTTTATATTCTCTTAGTTAAATGGCAAGTTTACATGAATACATCTCTTCCCAGCTGAAGATAATTGGCCCCTTTCCTGCATTTCCTAGTATTTTATATAGACCTGTGCCTTCCTTTTAAAGGCATTTGTCACTCTTCTTGTAAGATACTTTTGTGTATGTTTTACCGCATCCATTGGACTAAAGAACCTTGGGATTAGGACCTATATACTAATTTATCTTTGTTTCCACCTTAGTGCCTAGCATTACAGGTTACATCATCAGTAAATATTTATTGAATTAATCAGTACTTTTAATTATACTAAAGCAGGGACTAAGAAATACACTCATGTCCCTAGTTAGATTTCCCCTATCACTTTATACTAATTTTTGGATATAGGTAAAATGGATCAGTAACTATAATAAAGTAGAGCATAGAAATTAAGTAAGTTAAACCATGTTTCAGGCCTTATGCTAGGTACTGGAGATACAAAGATTAATAAGCTATAAATCCATTCTTATAGGGATGTATTATCTCTAGGAGGTGATACATATATTTAATAATTTTTATGAAGTATGAGATACATAAATATATGTGGTATACATACTTATGTTCAGAGATGGGGTGACTGATGTGTTCAGAGATGGGGTAAGTGTTCATACAGAGATAACGTTTGCCCTTTTGATTTGGTTGTGTTCTCCAGGAAAATAGACAGGAAGGCATTCTAGGCAGAAAGCATGTACAAAGGTAGTTAAGCACAAGAGGGTATGGAAGTTGAGTATTGTTAGAATGTAACTTGTAAATAGTGGGAGTGGCAAAATACAAATTTGTGATGGAGTTCAAAGAAAATGAAGGGCCTTTGGGGCGCCTGGGTAGCTCAGTCGGTTTAGTGTCTGCCTTCGGCTCAGGTCATGGTCCCGGGGTTCTAGGATCGAGCCCTGCATTGGACTGTCTACTCAGCTGGAGAGCCTGCTTCTCCTCTTCCTCTGCCTGCCTCTCTGTCTGCTTGTGCTCTCTCTGTCAAATAAATAAATAAAATCTTTAAAAAAAATGGATTGCCTTTAATGCCCTTCTAAAGAGTTTGGTCCTTAGATCATGGGATTCCATTGAGAGATTTAAACAGAGAAGTTAATTCAGTGATACTTGCATTTTAAAAGTGTATCTGACAGCAGTATAGGGGATAGATTGAGGAAGGACATGAGTAAATAGCCATTTACTATAATCCAGAGATGATGAAGAGCTGCACTGATAAAATGCTATAGATATAGAAGAGAGAGAGCATCAAGTGTTATGTAGAAAATATAATGCGTAGGACAGTGCCCAGATGGATATGGTATGTAAAGGAAAAAGAATGATCTTTTCATAAAATTGAATTTGTTCTGGTTTTAAAATTCAGTATGTGTCTAATCCACAAAACTAATTTTTGAAAGCATTTTAAGCAGGAGAAAGTAGAAATATAGAGAACTTGATAATTGGCATTTTTAAAAAACTACTTCAGTGGGAAATAATGAAGAAATTTTGGTATAAGTAGGATATCTCCCTTTGGTGTGTGCCTGGTGGGACTGCATTAGTGAATTTGATTACATAGTAATGGAATGATCGCCTCCATTGGTAAAGACAAAATACATTTTTCTATTTTTCATGAGTATTTTTAGCTTGATGAAATACTATACATTTTTTTATACAAATTTTTGTATAAATCAATGTATTACTTTTGCTGTTTATGCTTCAGATCTAAGTTAATCATTAATGGTCTTATGATGTTTGAAGGGATGGATAATGGATATTAAAAAATGCTTATCTAATGAGGAAAATACATTTTTTAATAGATTTTTATGAAACCAGATTTTGCCTTGGACGATTCCTTAACTTTTAATTCAGTTTTACCATGGTCTCATTTTAATACTGCTGGTGGAAAAGGAAATCGTGATGCAGCTTCCTCAAAGTTGCTACAAGAAAAGGTAATTTCATTTTTACTTTTTTCCGTATAGAAAACTTTATTCTGGTTAAGTGGTACCTTTTGTGTGGTTTTTGATTTAGTTATTTATTAAGGGCTATTTCTTTTAATTTTTAAATTTCTTTTAATTTTTTCATATTTTTTTCATTCTGCCTTCAAATCTAACTGATAAAATAAGAGCATTTGATTCAATGGAAAACAAGTTGTGCTGGTGAAAAAGAAGCTAATTGTTGGAGTGCTTCTTAATCTAAAATAGCAGTCGATGGAATTTCAGTTATCCCAAACAATATATTGGCTAATTTTATATTCTTTATGATTTGAAGTATGGAAAATCAACTTTTGCTGTGGTACCATTTTTCCTTATTTCCACATCATAGGGATGATTATTTTGGAGCAAAAATATGATAGTTAAAATATATAGTATTGTATTAAAAATTGCATTAAAGGGGGCCTGGGTGCCTCAGTGGGTTAAAGCCTCTGCCTTTGGCTCAGGTTGTGATCCCAGGATCCCAGTCCTGGCATCGGCATTGGGCTCTCTGCTCAGCAGGGGGCCTGCTTCCCTTCCTCTCTCTGCCTGCCTCTCTGCCTACTTGTGATCTCTATCTGTCAAATAAATAAATAATCTTAAAAAAATTGCATTAAAAATACAATGCTGTATTTTTAGCTTTGCAAAGCCTAACCTTTTGCATGTTATTAGCAGTTTTTAAAAACTTTTACAATATTTTGTAATATGTTGAGAAGTCAACGTGTTATAGAGTTTTAAACATATCTTAACTCACATATCAAGAATCTTTTAAAACTAGAATAGGAAGTAAAGATTTTTTATTCCTGTTCTTTCTCAGCAGTTTAGAGCTTTTCTAAAACTGGTTTTAAACTGAGAAGAAAGCATTTTGTTTCAGGCTAGTGACATCTCTTGGCAGTCTGAAAACTTGTCTTAGGAAGACTTATTCAATAAATGAGGTCTAGTAACTGAAGAAAAATCTAGTTTGGGGAGAAGAGGAGAAGAAATGTAGGGAAAGAATCATTGAGTATTCCTTTTCCATAGTTGAAAATAAAAGTGAAGTAATTTTTCCTTCGGCAACATTTTTACCTATAAAGGTTTTCCTTGAGTAAGAACAAATTCATAAATCTGATGAAAATTACGGGTTTAGGGGCACAGACCTGCTCGCAGATTGTTTTTTCACATTCCAATATATACCCTGTTAAAATAATACCTTAAAAGAGAAAAAAACAAAAGCCAATAAAAATCTCATCCTAGGGGCGCCTGGGTGGCTCAGTGGGTTGGGCCTCTGCTTTCGGCTCAGGTCCTGATCTCAGGGTCCTGAGATCGAGCACTGCATCGGGCTCTGTTCGGCGGGGATCCTGCTCCCCCTACCCCCCTGCCCCACTGCCTTGCCTCTCTGCCTACTTGTGATCTCTCTCTCTGTCAAATAAGTAAGTGAAATCTATTTTTTTTTTTCATTTCTTTTCAGCGTAACAGAATCCATAGTTTTACAACACACCCAGTGCTCCATGCAATGTGTGCCCTCCCTAATACCCACCACCTGGCTTCCCCAACCTCCCACCCCCCGCCCCTTCAAAACCCTCAGGTTGTTTTTCAGAGTCCATAGTCTCTCATGGAAATAAGTGAAATCTTTAAAAAAAAAGATCCTGGGGCACCTGAGTGGCTCAGTGGGTTAAGCCTCCACCTTCGGCTCAGGTCATGATCTCAGGGTTCTGGGATCGAGCCCCGCATTGGGGGTCTCTGCTCAGCAGGGCGCCTGCTTCCCCCCCACCTCTCTCTGCCTGCTTCTCTGCCTACTTGCAATCTCTGTCTCTCAAATGAATAAATAAAAATATTTTTAAAAAAAGATCCTAAATACTAATCTTTCCTAAGTACTTTTAGGAAGACTAAAAATTGTTCTAGGAAATGAATTATGAAAATATTATGCTTTTTAAAAAGATTTTATTTATTTATTTGACAGAGAGAGAGATAACAAGCAGGCAGAGAGGCAGGCAGAAAGAGATGGGGAAGCAGGCTCCTTGCTGAGCAGAGAGCCGGATGCAGGGCTTGATCCCAGGACCTGAGATCATGACCTGAGCCGAAGGCAGAGGCTTTAACCCACCAAGCCACCCAGGTGCCCCCAAAATATTATGCTTTTGAAAAGAATGGATCAATGGAATATTGATAACTTGCAGAAATTTTTGAAATTCAAATGAAAGTTTTTTCATGTTAAATGTTTAATTAAAGGATTGGAATTTGGTTTTTTGTTAAGTTGCAGAATCAGGTTTGTTATGTTTACATTCTGGGTCCTTATTCTACTCTCTTAGAAAAGGAATGGAAGAAATAATTCCAAGAGAACACTTTCAAACTCACTCTATGATTGATAAACAGCTCTTTTTATCTTGTGAGTTTTAAAGAGAGGGGATGCTACAAAGAGGATTAGTTAATTTGTATCCCACTCTAGTGCTACCCAAAGTCCTGGTCTATGATGAAATAAGGAGCTTGCACTAGAATGTAAATCATTGCACCACTTCCTTTACTAAGAAAGTCTTTCTATGAAAAAACAATGCAGTGGGCTTAGTGATGTAGTTGATTTACTTTCCAGCAAATACCTTATTTTATCATGGACCTGTTAAATAATTAACAGACTGGCAGCAGCATATAAACCATATTTTCAATAGCAATGTCCTGAAGGAGTTATATTCTCAAATTTCCTATTCTGAAAATTGAGTTCACTTTAGCTTACAAGGTACCCGAGTACCTTTGTCCCCATATTGCTTTTTGGGTAAATAAGTGAACAAGCCATGTTGAAGATGAAAAGAACAATACCAAAAGGATATAATCTCAAGAGATTTAAACCATGGAAAAAATTCTTGTTTGTAACCTGTTGTATATTATAATAGATTACTGAAGGAGCCTTGTTGAAGATATGTTTTATCCTGCATGGTTTGAAGAAAATAGTCTTAATGACCAAATAATCTCTTCTAATCTTATGAGTCCTAAATGTTGAAAGTGCATTAACCCTTTAACACTGAATTCTCCTGAGATGTTGAGAGATAATGCCCAAAGTTTGAGCTATAGGTTGAAGAATCTAAAAGTTAAAAAGTGGAAGAGAAATGGAAAGATAATGTAGCCAAAAAAGGCATATGCAATTCGAAAGGAAGAAAAGGCAACTCAAGCTTTAGGAGTCCATATTTGAAATTAGAAAGCATTTTTAATATATGTTGCTCTAGGAATTAATCTTGCTTGTGTTACAAATAAAATATATATGAACTCTTTTAAGGCATTTGTCAAGCTTTTAAGGGGAAAATATATCGGAAATAAATTTCCAATATATTGGAATTTTACAAATATATATGTGTGTGTGTGTGTGTATTTACAAATATATACTGAGTTTTAAAATTGGTTAAAGAATAATTTTTGAAATGCACAATAAGCAGCCTTGAAAAAAAATCCCAGTGAATTCTAGTATTTTCCCTAATTTGTGACTGGATCATGAATCTGTCAGATTCTTTTGAGGCAGAGTGGTATGGTAGAAAGAGCTTCAGTTTTTGAGTCAGATAGGCTTAGGTTCAAATTTTAGTTTTCCCACTTACTAGCCATATGATCTTATTCAAATAATTTAATGTCTCTGAAACTCAGTTTCCTAATCTGCAAAATAAGAATACTAATACCTGTATTCTAAGATTGTTAAAACTAGAAAAGTATGTATATAAAATACGACTGCCTGGTACATAGAAGGAAGTAGTCAATAAATGGTAACTATAATAAACTTCTAGTCAGATGAGTGATATGTGACGGTGTGGGGGTTAAGGAGATCATTCTGTCTCAGATCTGAGAACTTCTGAAAGAAACTACGTTATAATCTCAGATGACTGTGGGGTACTCTTACTTTCTAGAAAGTAGTTGGTGTTTGGAGGGCAGTAGGAGCTGAGAAAGAAGGTAAATTGGCTACTACTACTCTTTTGTCTTACATTTATTAGTCTTTGGGTTGTTACCTTTCATCTCCCTTCCATTTTATTATGCCCAATATCAAGAATCCCATAATCAAATAGTTCATACAGTAGGATTTAAAATTGTTCATACAATAGGATTTTAAAATAAAATTTTAAATTGTATCATTTTCAGAAAGTATTTGGATAGTCAAATCTTGGATAGTCAAATCTTATAATACTCCGTGATTTTTTTTTCTTCTTTCTTAAGCTGAGCCATTATCTGGATATTGTGGAAGTAAACATTGCTCACCAGATCTCTCTACGTTCCGAAGCATTTTTTCATGCAATGACCTCTCAACACGAATTGCAGGACTACCTCAAGAAAACTTCCCAGGCTGTAAAGATGCTTCGAGATAAGATTGCACAGATTGATAAAGTAATGTGTGAAGGATCACTACACATTTTAAGACTGGCACTTACCAGAAACAATTGTGTTAAAGTGTACAATAAACTCAAGTTAATGGCCACTGTACACCAGACTCAGCCTACAGTGCAGGTGTTGTTATCCACTTCTGAGTTTGTTGGAGCTTTGGACTTAATAGCAACAACACAGGAGGTTCTACAGCAGGAGCTTCAGGGCATTCACAGCTTCCGGTACGTACTTTAAGTAAGGGTTTAGAGATAATGTTAGCAGTTCTGAAAGGATAAATTTTAGTGTGTAATGTTGGCTGAGGAAGGGTGAATATATGTAAGTTACATGAATATTTCTTCTTCCAGATTGATCTGTTTAGTAATGTTATCATTGTGATATTTTAGTCTTAGCGAAACAAAAACTGTAAGCACCAGTATTTACAGAAACATTTGAATGGAGAAACAAAATTATATTTTTGATAGATGGCACTAATGAAAGGCCAGTCATAACTTTGAAAATAACATTTTGAAAATGTTGAAATAGTTTTGTGTCAAGTTAGAAGATCAAGGTGCAGGAAGGAATACCTAAAATAAAGTTCATTTTAAAAGTTCTTGAATAGGTTGGGGGAGCCAGGTGGTGGGTATTAGGGAGGGCATGCATTGCATGGAGCACTGGGTGTGTTGTAAAACTATGGATTCTGTTACGCTGAAAAGAAATGAAATTTAAAAAAAAAATAAATAAAACTTCAATGATATTTGGAAAGAGAAAAAAAAAGTTCTTGAATAGGTTTTAAATTTGATAATTATTAAATAGTTATTTAATAATGCAGTTACATATTTATATATAACATATTTATTTGCTAATTATTAAAATTAATTTCTAACTAGCAGTGTTTATCACATTGCAAAAAATTCCATATGGTAATGGAAAAGACCCAGTTTTTCCTGCATTCTTCCATTTTGAAAATATTTTTAACCTTATGATTTTAGTTATTTCATGTGAGATGATGTCAAAATGTTTAATTTGTAGATAAACCAGATACAGGCCATCAAAATTTCATTCAGTTAAGCAGGCTTGCAGTGTCCTCGTAGAAGTCCCTCTGCTGGGACATGAACAGACATTTCTGCAAAGAAGACATCCAGATGGCCAACAGACACATGCAAAAGTGCTCCACATCACTCGGCATCAGGGAAATACAAATCAAAACCACAATGAGATATCACCTCACACCAGTCAGAATGGCTAAAATTAACAAGTCAGGAAATGATAGATGCTGGCAAGGATGCGGAGAAAGGGGAACCCTCCTACACTGTTGGGGGGAATGCAGGCTGGTGCAACCGCTCTGGAAAACAACGTGGAGGTTCCTCAAAAAGTTGAAAATAGAGCAACCCTATGACCCAGCAATTGCACTACTGGGTATTTACCCTAAAGATACAAACGTAGTGATCCAAAAGGGCACGTGCACCCGAATGTTTATAGCAGCAATGTCTACAATAGCCAAACTATGGAAAGAACCTAGATGTCCATCAACAGATGAATGGATAAAGAAGAGGTGGTATATATACACAATGGAATACTATGCAGCCATCAAAAGAAATGGAATCTTGCCATTTGCATCGACGTGGATGGAACTAGAGAGTATCATGCTTAGTGAAATAAGTCAATCGGAGAAAGACAACTATCATATGATCTCCCTGATATGAGGAAGTGGAGATGCAACAAGGGGGCTTGGGGGGGTAGGAAAAGAAGAAAAGAAACAAGATGGGATCGGGAGGGAGACAAACCATAAGTGACTCTTAATTTCACAAAACAAACTGAGGATTGCTGGGGGGAGGGGGATCGGGAGAGGGCGGTGGGGTAATGGAAATTGGGGAGGGTATGTGCTATGGTTAGTGCTGTGAAGTGTGTAAACCTGGCGATTCGCAGACATGTACCCCTGGGGATAAAAATATATGTTTATAAAAAATTTAAAAATTTAAAAAACAGGAATGACAGAAAAGAGCAGTGATGGGAAGGGCGATGGACCCTAATATTTCTAGGTTGCTACTCCTGGTCAGACTGCTAGAAGTGACTTGAAAGGTCATGTATATAATGTTAACAAAAGAATTAATATTTAAGTAATTTGAGGGCACCTGGGTGGTTCAGTCAGTTAAGCATCTGCCTTGGGCTCGGGTCATGATCTCAGGGTTTTGGGATGGAGACCCACGTCGGCCTCCACGCTCAGCAGTGAGTCTGCCTTACCCTCTCACTCTACCACTCCCCCGGCTCGTGCTCTCTCTCAAATAAATAAATGAAATCTGAAAAAAAAAGTCCCTCTGCTAGAAAACCCATGCAAACCTTACACTACTAAGTGACTATAAAGAAGTTGTATGGAAGATGTATTCTGTAACATAATAGATACTTAATATAGTCTGGAAAAGTTAGCTTCAAAATAAATTTAACTGAATTATAAATTCTTATTGACTAAGGATGGGTAATTGGAATATTTAGAATGCATTTTTTAAAAGGTGGCCCAAATTTAATGACATAAATGATTGATTCATTCATTCATTCAAGACATGGTTACTGATTACCTTTACATGTCAGACACCAGGCAGATTACTGGGAATATTGCCATGAGCAGAGCAGAGAGCGTCTTCACAATTTATTTGGCAGAATGAAGGAGACAGAAATGACTGGATTGTCATCCTACAGTGCAATACTGTATGATGACGAATGTATAGATTGTTAGGGAGTTGTAACTTCAGGGGAGGAACCTAATCTAGACTTGGATGTCTACAGAAAATATTTGAGTCGCAAGCCTCTTTGAAAATCTATTGAAAGGTGTTGATTAGATCTTCTTTCCATAAAAATATACCTGTACCTAAAATTTTACAATAATTTTTGGGTGGATCATAGTTTTTGAAGCCTACTTTGGTTTCCTAGCATGAACAAAATGATTTTTAGTTTCCCTTTTACCTCTGAAATTGTAAATATTTCTGTTTTTTTGAATGTCTGAATGGAATGTATTTTTATTTTTTACTTTTTTTTTTTTTAATTTCTTTGAGAGAGAACATGAGTGGTGGTGGGGGGAGAGGGACAGAGGGAGAGAAGCAGACCCCCCAGCTGAGCAGGGAGCTTGAGGCATGGTTCTGAGGCAGGGTTCTATACCAGGACTCTGGGATCATGCATGATCTAACCTGAAGACAGAGGCTTAACTGACTGAACCACCCAGGGGCCCCTGTTTTTATTTTTTTTTAAAGATTTTATTTATTGGGGGGCAGAAGAGGAGGGAGAGGGATAAACAGACTCTGCAGTGAGTGCAGAACCCTACATGGGGCTCAGTCTCAGCACCCTGAGATCATGACCTACGCTGAAACCAAGAGTTCAATGCTTAACTGACTGAGCCACCCAGCACCCTGGAAGGTATTTTTAAATAAATACTAATTTTGTCACTTTCACTGGTCTTTCACTGTATAATGTCATGAATGTTGATAAATATTGGGAGCTGATTCTATAGAGTGTTTTTATCCTTTGTATAGGACAGCGCTGAGAAATGAAAGATTGGGGGCAGGTTGGTGGGGCCGTCAGTTAAGCATCTGCCTTCAGCTCAGGTCATGATCCCAGCGTTCTGGGATCAAACCCTGTGTTGGTCATAATCATTTTAATAACTAAGAACACAGTTAACATCACTGATGCTTATAAGTAGACAAGAGACCTACATTACACATTATCTTGTGATGTTGAAATAAGGACATCAAATGCAGGTTTGATACAGAAGTTTTATTGTGGGCCTAACAAATATCTGAACCTTATCTTGCAGATTTTGAAATAGAGAATCTTCAGTTGCTTTGAAATTCAGGGATATAATGTTCTTTGCTTTCTTATTATAAAGGTTTATGTAGAAACTCTTTCAGTTTTCATCATTGTTAACTTTTTTTCCTTACTATTTACTACCACCATTATTCTACAACCACCACCACTGTAAAACCTAAGAGCACTTTTTGAATGGTAGTCTGTACCAGGTACTGTGCAAAGTATTTTGCATATGTTATTTGGCTCCCTCCACCCCCCAAAAACCTCTATAAGATAAGTAGTCTTACCCTTATTTTAATAGATAAGGAAACTGAAGCATAGAAAGTCTTAGATAACTTGCTCCAAGTCATACAGCAAGTTATAAAACAGTAGAGTTGAGATTCAACCCAGGTCTCATCTGACCTGAGAGCTGTGTATGCTTTTTAATATATTTGATTGAGGATATATAGGATCTCAAAAAAATCTCTCTGTATATCAATGCTGATTTTATAGTGCGGTAGATGTTAAATTGTGGGCAGTTGGGTTATAAGTTCGCAGTTGAGTTTTATGTCCATTGAGCCAGGACTTACCATGGTAGTTGATAACAATTAATGAAACTAGTTTGTTTTCTAGTCATAATAAGACTTTTTTTTCTTTTTTGGGGAGGGTGGGGGAGAAAAGGTGGAAAACAGAGTTAATTATAAGTTCCAGCTTATTACATGGTTTCACACATCAGAGGTCACCTTGGGATTCCATTTAAGGGATTTTTATTATTGGAAGTTACAAAAAAGTTACATATTCTTCAATCCTGGTATAATCTTCCATAATTTAGATCTTCAAAACAGTTTAGTAAGAAAACATCCACATTGTATGCTCTGTGATGAAGCCAAAAGGCAGATGTGCTGCTATTTGATGAAGCTAGTATTATAGTACAGTTAATTGATATATAAGTTCCTCTGATAAAATCAGCACAGAGATTGTTGTAGTGAACATACAACTTACTAGAAGGTCTGAATTAACGTACACATTGAGACATATCAAAATAGAAAGTATTGGAATTGTCCTAATTTATGTAGCTAGATATATGAACCTAAATACTTTTTCAGAATGTGGTATTTTAGTTACTTGTTTCAGTAGATTTCTTTTATCACTCTAAATTACAGTACGTGATTATTAGTATACATAATTTTAAACCTAGCACATTTTTGTTTATTAAATATTTTTGATATGGTTAATAACATGCGGGCCATTATTATTGCAGCTATTGCCAAAGTCACCAAGACTTAAAAAAGATAAATAGGTGAATCTTGTAGAACATTATAATTCTGGAAATTTTGTTTAAGAATTTGTTTAGATAAATCTTTATTATTCTGATGCTCAGACGTCAGTAAGATACTGTCATCTAGATTGCCCACCATAATTCTTTGTTGGGATTTGTTGCAGACTATTCATACCTGAAAGTAGCATATACCTGAGTGTTAACCTTTAGTCTGTATTGAAAAGGAACCTAAGATCTTCATAATAATCAGCTGAGAACCAAGCAACATTAAAGTTATGTGTAGCTTTATATCCTACTCTGTTGCTGCTTTTTAAAAAACTTACTGAAAGTTCAAACGTACATAGAAACAGGAAATTACATGAAGAGAGCTATATGAAGCTGGGTAAATTTGAGTATCACCTGTGAGTTACCAACTCATGGCCAGCTTTGTCTTTTCTATGCCCCCTACTCCTAGTTTATTTTGAAACAAATCCAAACATCATTCTACTTCTTTGGCAAATACTTCATTATGTATATTTGAAAGGTAAAGATACTTAAAAACACAATATTCATATTTTTAAAAAGCTAGTCATTGTTAAAATCAAATTTTCTTGTCTCAATTTTCTTTTTTTATAATGTGTTTATTGAAATCAGGATCCAAATAATACCTATACATTGTGATTGGTTGATATTTCTTTCTCTCTCTCTCTCTTTTTTTTTTTGTTGATATAAATCAATGTCTTTTGATATATACTTCCTCATTCTCATTTTCTCCCTTTCAAGAAATTGAGCTATGGGGCGCCTGGGTGGCTCAGTGGGTTAAATAAAGCCTCTGTCTTCGGCTCAGGTCATGATCCCAGGGTCCTAGGATCCAGCTGGGCATTGGCATCGGGCATCAGCATTGGGCTCTCTGCTCAGCAGGGAGCTTGCTTCCCTTCCTCTCTCTCTGCCTGCCTCTCTGCCTACTTGTGATCTCTGTCAAATAAATAATAATAAAATCTTTAAAGAAAAGAAATTGAGTTATTTATCTTACAAAGCTTTTCACAGTCTAGATTTTGCCAGCTGCATCTCCATGTTTAAGCACGTTTTTCTTTTGCCTATATTTTCTATAAACTAGTAGTTAGAATTAAAGGTTTGATTAGATTTAAGGTTTACTTTTTGGCAGGAGCACCTAATAAGTCGTGGTGTGTATTTAAGCCAAGAGGCATATATCTAGGGGAGGTAGGTGGGGGGCGGTATTAATTGGGTGATGGGCATTAAGAGGGCACTTGATGTAATGAGCAGACGGTGTTATATGCAACTGATGAGTCACTAAATTCTACTTTGAAATTAATAAAAAAAGATAAATACTTGTTTTTATCTCGGCAAAAGAGATGATAATATTGTAACATTTCACTAGACATTTATATTTAAGTAAAAGATCAGATTCCAAATCCCCCAAAAAAAGGCATATATCTGGTTGTCTCTCTTTTTATGATATTAGCAGCCATTTGATGAACATTGCCTAGATTTATTATCTCATTATGGGTTACATGTAATGATACTCTAATTCTATACTTCCTTATTTATGAATTTGGAATATTTCTGTAAAGTTATATTTGTCCATAACAGTTTGGTAACACTTAAGGACAGTTCTTACAAGGACAGGCAGGATGATGTTTTAGATTCCTTTTTTTTAATTTGGCAGTTTTAAAATTAACGAATTGAAAATCTAGCATCTTCCAAAGGTAACTGATGATTTTTAAAAGGTATATTTTTATAAACATGAATTTACATATATTTGAAGTAAGTTTTTTTGCTATTTTTACTTTTGTCATCGTTCAGATTATTCTTCTGTAGGCTCAAGTTCATTTTTGTGGTATTTTACATGATTCCAGGAGCTTTTGATTGGTAGTTTTCTTACTTTGTGTTATGATTAGATGTTCATATTCTTTTTCTGTCCCAGACTTGTAATCCACCATTTTTCTAAGGAGCACTAGTTTCTTTTAGTAGGAAATGGTATTTAAAAATTATAGTCTGGGTACCAGATGTGTTCCTTGGTATTGGATTGATCATTATCTCTAGGCCTTTGTAGTGGACAGAGCTAGAAAATAGGTTTTCTTTTTAAAGAAAAAATGTGAGTTCATATTGGTATTTCCAACTTAAATTTAGGACCATAAAGTTTTCACTTCATTAATCTTATATATGTATACAGGCTGAAAACTGTGGCTCCGAAGGACATTAAAACATAATTACTCATTTGCTTTATCCCACAATATACATAGAATGCTCTCAGAACTAACAGTATTATTGCTACAAACATGGAGGATTTCTTTCTCTTCTTTTCCTTAAGCTATATCCTTGTGGAATAAGTCGATAAATTTCTATGTTTTAAAGTCACTTGAAATAATTCTTCTTTATATACATTTGCTGCTAAATTGATGTGCTGTTAAGTTCATTTGTTTCATTTGCTCTTGATATTTAAGGGTTGAAGTTTTTAAATATAATGTTGTGCTAGAACTGTGTTAAGTAGTTATGTGGTTCCAAAGTCAAATTTCTGAAACAAAGGATGGTCAAAGAAATTTAACTTCTCTCTGGTTCCTTCCTTCCTACCTACTCTATAAGTCACCATTTTAAAAAGTTTTAATTTATATTTATCCGTCATCCATCCAGCCATCTCTCTCTCTGTCCCTAATCTTAGATAAGCATTAGTATACTGTATTACTTTTCTCTTCCTTGCTGTTTTCATCTTTACAGTACACCTGGGGATCACTCTATAGTCTGCCATCTAAGTGGCAGCTGTCACTGCAGGGGGGCAAGAATTGGTTCTTGAAGGGTGAAAAAAATTGGATGTAATAATGGCTTGTGGCCCTCCAAAGGGCCAAGGTACATAAACAGATATACACTCTATCTGTGATTTTAAGTATATGTATGGGGTGATTAGGAATAAAAATATCTAAAAGGACTTCTGGGGATAATAATGAAAAAAAAAAGGATTGAAAAACTGCTCTGTAGCAGTATATAGTATATTAATTGGTATTCTTCAATTCTTTTAAAAGTATATAGTGTCTGTTACAGGATAGTTAACTAGCTTCCATTGGTCCACATTTGTGTGGTTTCTATTCCCTTAGGGTTATGAACAGTGCTACAATGAATGTGTGTTCTTTTTGTATTTTTATGAGTGTGTCTTTGATACAGATGCTGAGAAGTGAGATTCCTAGGTCAAAGGTTAATTGCCTATGTAATTTTGCTAGACACTACCAAATTTCCTTTATGGCAGTGTTTTAGTTTGTACTAGTGAGTATGTTCGAAATTAGCTTATTGTAAGATGTTGGTGCCATTTATGAGAATCTTATTAGTCTTCTAGGTAGGTGTAAGAAATACAATTTTTATATTGCAAAATGCAAACTTATGTTATTTCACTTATCAAATGTTTTTCAAAATAATCACTATACTGCTTACCATATGCTGTTTATATAAGAACAATGGTTCTGTCTAAAAGGTCATATGGTTTAAACTAGTTTTTTTTAAAAAAATGTGCTGTATCTGGTCTTAATAAAGACAGTTTCTGACATTTGTTTTTCAAGTTGACGGAGTACATGTATCTTTAAATGCTTTTTATTCAATAATGTCTAAATTTAAGATAAAATTTAAATTTAGACATTTAAGTGTACATGTTTTGAAATTGCACCATAAGTAGAGCTTTAAGAAAAATTTTTAATGTATATTAAAAATTGGCCTATTTTACTTAATTTTTGAAATACTTTGGACTAACTAGATTACCCATTGTTTTTATGAAGCTATTAGATTATATGGTGAAGATCCCTTCATATATGAAAGTAATGATCCTGAGAGCCCTCCAGAGCAGGGACTGCATGGGATCCTTCTTGTCCTTTGGATACTGCATGCTTTATCTAGGGAGAATGTTCCAAATCCCGGTAGTAATATTTGCCTTTACCACCCCCACAACTTTGCCCGTTTGATTAGAGTCCTTCTTACTCAAGTCCTACTAAGATCTGTAAATATTAGAGGTAGATTAAAAAGGAATATTGTATTTTATGAGGAAAAAGTTCCAAGAATAGACTGTTGCTTAGTATTTTTATATTTTCAATCTTGTGTTCTGATGACTTTCAGTATAATGACCTGAGGGAAATTGCACAGTAACTCACATTGTTCATAACAGAGATTGAATTGAGTCAGTCTGTCCCTATAGTCCTCAAGTATTTATATCCATCCCAATAGGGCCATAGTAGACACTTGTATTTGTGGAATAAATGAATGGCTGGGGAGCTACTGACATTGCTATTCCATAAATGGTTAATTAGGAAAGGACTTTATCTGAATAGTTTGTCTGTGAAAAGCAGACAAAAAAGCAGTCATGAAATTTCTAGAACCATGTTCTCTATGATACATTTAAGTGTTTGGAGGTTCAACATGTAAAGAAAAAAAAGGATTTGGGAGATGATGTGAAACTATCGCAGTTATTTTTGTTAAGTTAAAAGATTCCATTTTACTCAAATATCACATTATTGGACAAATACTGTCAACTAGAAGAGTTTTTCCAACTAGTTTCCTTGATGGTGGAGTGAATTGGGTTTTTAATATATGTCACATTTTCCTCTTCCTTTGTAGGCATTTGGGATCACAACTTTGTGAATTAGAAAAACTGATAGATAAAATGATGATTGCAGAATTTTCTACTTATTCTCACAGTGACTTGAACAGACCGCTGGAAGATGATTGTCAAATTTTAGAAGAGGTATGTGCTTTGAACTTTGGATGAAATTGATGACATTGCTTACTGTTAACTCCTAATAATCTTAGTTTAGAACACATTCTTCTCTGATTACAGTCAGCAAAATTATATTAAGTTTCAAGCTCAGACTTCAATGAAGTCCTTCACTTTATGTGACTTTAGCAAGCACCATAATTGTTCATTATCCTGTGAAGTTAGAGAATAAGGTAATTTTATACCTTAATTAGAAATTGGATTTAGGGGCGCCTGGGTGGCTCAGTGGGTTAAAGCCTCTGCCTTCCGTTCAGGACCTGGGATCTCCAGGTCTCAGGGTCCTGGATCAAGCCCTGCATCCGGCTCTCTGCCCCGCGGGGAACCTGCTTTCCCCCTCTCACTCTCTGCCTGCCTGTCTGCCTAGTTGTGATCTCTGTCTGTCAAATAAATAAATAAAATCTTAAAAATTAAAAAAAAAAAAAGAAATTGGATTTAAAATGAGGTCTTACATATCCAGGCTTCCCTTTTCTGCTGACTTTTCAATGCTGATTATTGCCAAGAACTAGTAAAGAATCCAGAAGCCCTGATGGCAGCCTATTAAAGATATTTTTGTATGTGTTCATAGTTAATCCCCCACAAATTGTCCGGTCATCATTTTAGTCTTCTTAACCAACTAACTAAAAATCACAGGACTCATGGAGTATTTATAGGTCATCAAGTTTTGAGGAGGATACTTTCTAGCTACTTGTTTGAAACTAGGCCAAAATGTACCTATATTGTTTGCCCCCAAACCAGCTGCATTTGATCACTGTAGTGCATTAGAATTGACCTGTTTTAAAATAGTGACTCCAGTAATCTGATGATAAGATGGCTGTGAAAGGGTTTTTTTAGGCTTCTAGAAAATACCATATGCAGGGTAGAGGTTTGAGGATCAAATAATAAAACCCTTGATGTTATGTATTTCTACTTCTGAGTGAGATTATTTTATATTTAAACTGTGGAATTCCATGTTTTTACTTTAATAGGAAAGACTTGTATCTCTTGTATTTGGACTTTTAAAACAAAGAAAACTTAATTTTTTAGAAATCTATAGTGAAGAAATGATTATTACAGCAAAGAATATCATTAAACAGGTAATTATACAAGTTATACATTTTTATTTGATGTATTTTGGTCTAGACTTTTATTATTTATTTTTACATGATCCTAGTGATAATATATGCACTTATAATAGTAACATTTTCTTATTTATTTAAAAACTCAAAGTATGGAAAAATAGAAGAAAAAATAGTCTTACTAGCTGAAAGATTATCACTGTAAGGATATTTCTAAGTTAAAAAAAAGAAAAGACTGTTTCTAAGTGTAAATTGTTACTGATGTTTTTCTTTGTTGTTATCATACTGTATATATGATTTTGAATGTACATATATTTCAGTTAGAATCATAAGAATTTTCTCATATAAGCCCTTCAGAAAGATCATTTTTGATGGTTATATAAAATTCCATCAACATTATATTATGCCTTCCTCCCTTGAATATTCAAGCTGTTTTCAGTTTGGTATTGTAGAACACTGTGACACACATCTTTGGTTTAAAGTATTGTGTGGTTTTTCCATAGTTAAGATGATTTTCTTATAGCTAATTCCTAGTAGGGGAATTATTGGTCAGAGTGAAAAGTACTTTTAAATTATTTGACAGAACTGAATTGCTTTCTAAAAAGAATTTACCAAATACACCCTCACCATCAGTAGTTAAATGCTTATTTCCTCTTACCTCAGAAATGATAATTGTAAACTAAAATCTGTGTTTTTTTTAAGTCTTTCCTCATCTTTGTTTTGCCTTTTTACTCACGTATCATTAACAAAACTTCAGTTTTTCTAATTATGAAAAAGAACAATTTTAAATATATTTATTAGGCTTAACTGATCATCATCATTAGGTTGAATGTACATTTCTGAGTTTTTAATGTTTAAATAAAACAAGCCAAAAAAAGATTATAATCACCCCATCTTTTACATCTTTCAAACACTGACTAAAACACTTTATTTTAAAATTGTTACAGTTTTCAAAAATTGTTGACAATAGCTAGAAGCGCTAAATATGTGCATATATTATGATTCAGCAGTTCTGTTCCTAGGTATTTACCCAACAGAAATGCATACATAAGTTTACCAAAGACAGCACAGAATTTCATGGCAGCACTATTGGTAATAAAAACCTAGAAAAACTCAAATTCTTTTTTTTTTTTAAACCCAAATTCTGTCATCAGTAGAAAAGTTAATAGAGTTGTGGTATATTTATATGACTGAATACTATACAGTAATGAGAATAAAGTAATCACATGAAGCAACATGGGTGAATATCACATACATGATGTAGAGCCAAAGAAATCAGACACAAAGGGGTGTATACATCATATGATTACACTTTTGTAAAATTTGAACATAGAACTAATCTGAGGTATTAGAAATCAAAGTAGTAATATCTTTTGGGAGGAAGTAGTGATTAGGAGGGAGCATGAGAGGGGCTTACTGGCTGTGTTCAATTTCATGATCTGAGTTCTCACTACACAAGTGTACTCCTTTATAAAAAATTGCTGAGCTATGAACATAATTTGTGTAGTTTTCTGGATGTAGTACTTTGAAACAAATCATTACAGGATTGCTGTGTTGTAATTCCTAGGATTCTCCTGAAGTCTAAGCATTTTTTAAAAGTTAAACTGTTGTGTATACTGCAGAAAACATAGCCCCCAGATGAATTTCTTTTGGAATTTTAATATGGGGCTTATACCTTGTTCCTAAGAATTACAGTTCTGGGTGTTGTTTGTTTGGTGTATGGTTTTGAATAGTTTTAAATAGTAGGTGATTTTAATTAATACTGTTCAAGCATACCCTGAAATATTATTTAATAGATTACGGATATATGTTTTTTAATACACCTTGAGGTGTATATGAGATGCAAGAGAAGTCTGGTGAAGTGATGCTCACAGTCACTGAGGTCATTTTTTTTCATTGAGATCATGTTTAATATACAAATGAGCCATGTAGTACTTAGAATTCTAAAGAGATTAATCAAATTTTTTTTCTTAAATTTTGCAGTGTGTGATTAATAAAGTTTCACAAATAGAAGAAATTGACACAGATGTTGTTATGAAGTAAGTATAAATATTAGGTTGGGGGTTATCAGGGTAAAGATGACACATTAGAATAATCTGAGGAGGATTTAGTTAAGGAATTATTTACTAAGATATGTGCAGAGTGAGGGAAAATCACAAATGACAGTGCAGAACCTTTAAGGGATAAGGGATGAGAACAGTTAGTAGGATTTAGAAGGCGGACACTTAGTAGTTGGGGAAAAAAAGAAAAAAGAAAAAAAAAAGATCTGTGGTAGTTGAGGTGATCTTCAGTGCAGGAGGCAATCATCCTGAGACAACCTCTTAGGGAGGAAGATGGAGCTGTCAGTACCTTTGCTCCTTCCAGTCTTTTGTAAGGGCTTCTCATTGGCCAAGCCCTGCAGGTCAGCCTCCCAGGGCAGAGAGAGGATGGAAAGGATACAGTGTGGTTATGGAAGAGGGAAATTGAAGATAATCTATCTCAGAGGAATAGCAGTGTTAAGTTTAAATTATTTAGCTATATAATTAAAACTCAGTTTCTAATTGGCTTTGAGAAATTTGAATACATGATTTTGAATTGTCTCATGCTTATCTATAATTTTTTGTTTTAACCTTTAAAATTCCTATTCTTTCATTTTGAGAAGAGTAGTGATATTTTGAAACTATGGATTTTATTTCATATAGATACCTAAACTTTATTAACTGGCCCAAGATAAGAGTAGCAATATTGATAACTATGAAACTTTTCTGGGCCAAACTCCTAGTAGAATAAGGTTGAGGAGTTTTAATTTCTACACTATTATGTAGTGAAAACTCTGTTTCAGAATTAGTTAAAACAACTGTAACAGTGCAAGAGTCTCTAGTAGAAAACTCAAGTTATTGGGATTCTGTTAAAAGTCCTATGGACATGGAGAGGCAGTTATTTTTAATTTTCTTCCCCATGAAATTTTCTCAACTTAAATAGAGAAATTCGTATATCTCAAGTGTAGAACTATCTTCTGAGAATAAACTCCTAGCTACCAAAGACAGCCATTATTTTTGTTTGATTTTTTTTTTCTAGGCTTGCAGATCAGATGAGAATGTTAAATTTTCCTCAGTGGTTTGATCTGCTAAAGGAGATTTTCTCTAAGTTTACAATTTTCCTACAAAGAGTAAAGGTAAGCCTATGTGATTATCACTTGGTCCAGAATACCCCTGAAAGTAAGTCTACTTTCTAGATATATAATATACATACAGAATCAAATTAGAAAAAAACACAAGTTCTTTGTTTTGTACTTTCTTTTTTTTAAATATTTTATTTATTTGACAGATCACAAGTAGGCAAAGAGGCAGGCAGAGAGAAAGGGGGAAGCAGAGAGCCTGATGAGGGGCTTGATCCCAGGGCCCTGAGACCATGACCCGAGCCGAAGGCAGAGGCTTAACCCACTGAGCCACCCAGGCGCCCCTGTACTTTTTCTAAAGAGTCTTGGTTTCAAATAAGATTTGAAGTGCTTCAGAGTACTTTGATACTCTGTAATTTTGGATTTATTTTATATTAAAAAATATGCTTACTTGGTATTAAATATTATACAGTAATATTTCCTCTTGTGATTTTGTGGTTCTTTAATCTCCCTAGATTATCTATAAGTACAATATTGTGAAACACTCAAAAATCTGTTCCAAACTACTTATTTTTTCTAGAAATATTTGATGTTGATATAATGGTATTTTTTAACATATACTTCATATTTAAATTGCTCTACTAATGTCCTTCATTGTAGATTTTTATTTCACTTTTTAATCTGAGAGCCAATCAAGGGTTATACATTACATTTAATTATTCTATCTCTTCAGTCAAATCACTCAGTTTTAAGCCACTCAGTATAAGGAAAAGAACACTTCCAACACAGCATTTTTTCAGAAGAAAAGATGTCATTGACTAATACATTTTGGTTAGAATTACCAGCATGTCATAGCTGTGTTTTCATAAGACTGTCATTAAGAATTACTGAGTGTAAAAGGCTCTTTGTGAAGTTTGACATTCTTTGACTTATCAGATGTCAGTATTGTGTTACATGTGCTACTTAATAGTTAATATCCCTGGCATCTCCTGAGTATCCTGTTTAATGATCTCGCGGACTTTGGTACTTATCTGTGACATGACTTTTCCTTATCAACATTGGAGTGATACTAAGTCATGTGTACAACCTTTCTGAGTGGGAGAATTTTTTAAAAACATGATTCACTGTACTTAATTTAGACTTGTGCCGAAATTTGTTGATCCCACACACTGATGGCAATAGATAGCAAACCTGTATCTGTGAATTGCTCAATAACTAGGCCATATTTTCACTTTTTCCTATATTCCCAGCATGACTTCCTCATACCCAGTTCTATTATTGTATGTGCATGATGTATAAAACTCTACTGCAAATAGTAGAATTGGCCAACTTTTTGCCAGTAATTTTTAAAAATTTAAGTATAATTAATATACAGTGTTATATTAGTTTCAGATGTACCTTAGAATGATTCAGGAATTTTTTAAAAAGATTTTATTTATTTATTTGTCAGAGAGAGAGCAAGAGAGCGAGCACAGGCAGAGTGGCAGGCAGAGGCAGAGGGATAAGCAGGCTGGGATCATGACCTGAGCCGAAGGCAGCCGCTTAACCAACTGAGCCACCCAGGCGTCCCTGATTCAGCAATTCTATACATTATTCAGCTCACCACAATAAGTGTACTCTTAATCTTCCTCAGCTATTTCACCCATTCCCCTCCCCACCTTGCCGCTGGCAACCACCAGTTCTCTATATTTAAGAGTGGGGCTTTTTTGTCTCTTTTTTCTTTGTTTCCCTTACTATATTCTACATATGAGTGAAATCATATGGTATTTGTCTGTCTCTGACTGACTTCACATAGCATCATGCCTTCTAGATTCATCCATGTTGTTGCAGATGGGAAGATTTCACTCTTTTTTCTGGTCGAGTAATATTTGTGTGTGCGCGTGCGCGTGTGTGTGTGTGTGCATGCGTGCACACGCGCTCTCGCGATACATTGCTTTATCCCATCCATTTATGGATGGACATTTGGGTTGCTTCCATATCTTTTGCCAGTAATTTTTTTAATAGCTATTTCACTTTTAGTTTCTTTATCATTTAAGTTAATCCAACGTTTTATTTGATATATGTGCAATATGTGATTTATCATAGTTATAATTTCTCATTTTCACATTTAGACCTCTTAAGCTAATACTTCTGTAAAACATCTTTGAAGATGATGTATAACCTATAAATATGGTACTTTTTTCTGTGATGAAAGTTTGTGATTCTGTAAGGGTATGATTTCACTGAAAAATAGTATTAATTACAAGCTGTTCATTTTTAATTGAGAATTTTAAATAACTGCAAATTGGAAAGAGCCCAGATGTCTAACAGTAGAAGAATGGTAAAGTAAATTATGCCTGGTATACTCATTACCATGGAATATCATGCAACTGAGGATTTTTAATGTTGAGGAAAATGCATATAACATTAAGTGAAAAGGCAATATAGGCCTGTTTACCTAGTATCATCTCAGCTATGTTAAAATGATTTATTATCTTTTCGTCTTTGCAGAATAAAGAGGTAGTTTGTCATTTTGTAGTTATCTTTTGGCAGTATATTTTAATTTATTATTCTTTTTTTGTTGTTTTTCCTAAATTTTCCACAAAGAGATATATAACTTTTGTAGTCAGAAAAGGTTGTTTTGGGGGCACCTGGGTGGTGCAGTTGGTCGAGTGTCTGACTCTTGGTTTTGGTTCAGGTCATGATCTCAGGGTTGTGGGATTGAGCCCTACATCAAGCTCCACACAGTGTGGAGTCTGCTTGGGATTCTCTCTTTCCCTCTCCCTCTACCCCTCCCTCCCACATGCACATGCACTCTCTTTCTCTCTCTCTCTCAAATAAAATCTTTTTAAAAAGTGGGGTGCCTGGGTGGCTCAGTGGATAAAGTCTCTGCCTTCGGCTCAGGTCATGGTCTCAAGGTCCTTGGATCGAGGTCTGCACCGGGCTCTCTGCTTAGCAGGAGCCTGCTTCCCCTTCTCTCTCTCTGCCTGCCTCTCTGCCTACTTGTGATTTCTGTCTGTCAAATAAATAAATAAAATCTTTAAAAAAAAATCTTTACAAAAAGAGAGAGGAAAGGTTGTTTTGTTTTTTTTACTAGTGTTTACCACATTGTAAGAACAAACTATTTGAAGTTAGTATTTCATTTACCAGTACACAAGGGTTCCAGTTTCTCCGTATACTAACATTTGCTATTTTTCCTATTTTTGATAGTATCCATCCTAATGGGCATGAGGAGGTATCTCATTTTAGTTTTGATTTGCATTTTTCTAATGATTAATGATGTTGAGCATCTTTTCATGTACTTATTTGTATGTCTTCTTTGGAGAAATATTTTTTTTGCCCATTTTCTAATCAGATCTTTTTGTTGTTGAATTGTAGGAATTCTTTATATATTCTGGCTGTTTAACCCCTTACCAGATATGTGATAGGCAAGTTTTGTTTAGTGTAAGCTATTTAAGATACTTAATAAATATGCAGTGTATTTTTGGGAGGTTTCTACTTATAAAATCAATTAAAATACAGAAATCTATTCCTAAGCTTTAGAGAACCAACCCATTTCTCTTGAGTAGTTCTTTTTCACGAGTCACCTTTACTGTGTGGTAAAAGATTATTAGAAAAAAAAAATTTTTTTTTTAAGATCTATTTGAGAGAGAAAGAGCACAACAAGGGGAGCAGCGGAGGGAGAGGGAGAAGCAGGCTCCCCACTGAGTAGAGAGCCCAGCATGGGGCTCCATTCCAGGACCCTGAGGTTATGAGCAGAACTGAAGGCAGATGCTTAACTCACTGAGCCACCAGGTGCCCCCAAAGACTGGTAAAAATTCTGATGTGCATGAACTTGGCACTTGTTTATAAGGTGTTCAAAAGTACATATGTAGAGTTCACTTTTGGGAGCTTTAGGTACATGTTATTTTAAGTCATTTAAAAATGTATCCTGTTTTCTTATAGGCAACGTTAAATATCATTCACAGTGTTGTTCTCTCAGTTCTTGACAAAAATCGAAGGACCAGAGAATTGGAGGAGATTTCACAACAGAAGAATGCTACAAAAGACAATTCACTGGACACAGAGGTGGCTTATTTAATCCATGAAGGCATGTTTATAAGTGATGCGTTCAATGAGAATGAATTAACACCTATAGCAATCGACACTACCTCTCAAAGAAATGCATCTCCAAATAGTGAGCCCTGCAGCAGTGATTCGGTATCTGAACCAGAATGTACTACTGATTCTTCATCCAGCAAAGAGCAGACATCATCATCTGCTACTCCAGGAGGTGTGGATATTATGTGAGTATGGTGACTGCTGCCAACTTTGCAAGATTTTAAGTCATCTTCTTAATGATTTCAGAAAGATTGTTTATTCAGTTTATTTTACCATAAGAACTTTGGTATTGGAATTTAACAAAAATGAATTTTATGAAACATATCTTTTTGAAAATGTATGGAATATAAGGAGGTGAGCATTGGATGTCATCGAGAATTGCAGAATTTTAAGGCTGGAAAGGAACCATTTAATTAAATGCTTATTTCAGAGAGTTTAGTCAACTTTTTTAAACTACTAGGGGCAGAACTTGTTCTGGAAATCAGGTCAGCATTACCTTATTTTTCTTTCTTCTACTATGATACCTTTGTATTTTGTAGATAGTGAAGTTGGATTTACAGGTTTTTTGGTGAATGTCCAAGTGAATTGCACTGTCTTTTCAAACATGACTTTTTAAAATGTCTTATTTTGAAATAGTTTCAAATTTACAGAAAACTTGCTACATTATACAAAAAAGTCGTATATCCCTCACCTTGATTCCTCATTTCTTAACAGTTTACCACATTGCCTTCTCTCTCCCTTTCTCTTTCTTGCTCCCTTCTCTCTTCCTTTGTCTCTCATGTTAATACTTTTTTCTGAATCATTTGGCAAAAGGTTGCAGACATGAAGTCCCATTATCTCCATATTCTTCAGTATATATTTCCTAAGATGCAAGAACAAGAATACTCTCCTAAAATAACTGTAGTACATCAATTAGAATCAAGAAAACATTGTATCGCAGTGCCTGGGTGGTTCAGTCAGTTAAGCATCTGCATTTGGCTCAGGTCATGATCCCAGGGTCCTGGAATCAAGCCCCATAGACTTCCTGCTTATTGGGGAGTCAGCTTCTCCTACCCCACCCTCCCCACTGCTTGTGCTCTCTCTCTCTCTCAAATAAATGAATCTTAAAAAAAAAACAACCCAAACATTGATACATTATTATTGTCTAATCCATAGATCCCATTCAGAGTTCACCAGTTGTCCCAATCATCTCCTGTATAGAATAAAACAAAGCAAAGCCAATAAAATCTTTCTGATCCAAGAACATAGGTACATAGTTTGGATTTAGTTATTGTTAAGCATAGTAATTCAGTATGTACTTTTTTCATTTTTATAGAAGTCAGCTTTTGTCCCAGGAGCTTATATAGGTTGCAGTTATACCATAAAATCAGCTGTAATACCTCCTGTCCCCACCAAAAAGAAAACCCTGAACTACATATTAATACAAATAGTTTTTCTCTGTTCAGGCTAATATTTCACATTTACTGGGTAAGGTGCAGTCTAAACTATCACAAAAGGTATAGAAACCTCTATACAAAAAAAAAAAAGGTCTGCCATCCTCATTTTGTAGCTTCCATCTCTGTTTAAAGAGGCTATGTCTGCTTTTATCATCAAATCTGCATCCCTAGCAGCAGGATGGAGAGGACAAAGAGCTGGTACCCTCCTTACTTTTTTGTTTTAACTTTTTAATTGGAGTATAATGCACATAGAGACCAATACATTAGTTGTATGTGTTCACCTCAGTTACCACAACGTGAATACACTGGTGTAATCATCATCCAAATTAAGAAATAGAACATTACCAGCTCTCTAGAAGCCCCTTTTCTGACTACATTTTCACTCTTTCCCAAAGGAAACCATGAAAACAGTTGGTTTTTCTTATTTTTTAAGCTTTCTATAAATGAAACCATAAATGGAATCATGTTCTTTTTCAATTTTCTTTCACTCAGTACTATGTTTGTGATAATATTCTAAGTTGTTGCATATAGAAGTAGTTTATTTTTGTGTACAAAATATTCCACTTTCAGACTATACCACAGTGTAATTATATACTGTAAACTAAATTTGGGTTATTTCCATTTTGATTGTTGTACACATTCTTGTAAGTGTCTTTGGTGCACAGGTTATAAGCATTTCTGTTGAATATGTACCTAAGAATAAAAAGTATGTGAATGTCAATTTAGCTAATGACAAACAATTTCCCAAAGGGGTTGTACTCATTTACAGTCCCATCAGCAATGTGAGTTTCTGTCTCTCCCCATCTTCATTCAGTCTTGGTATTGTCAGTCTTTTACATGTAAGCCATTCTGGTGGGTATGTTACAGGTATATTAGTTTGAGTTTTTATTTCCCTGGTGATTAGAAAGAGATCACTTTTCATATATTCATTGGCTGTTTGGATATCCTCTTCTGTGAAGAGCCTATTCAAGTTCTTTGCCCACTTCTCTACTGGTTTGTATTTTATTTCTTATTGATTTATTGATTCTTTATATAGTCTCAACGCAAGTCTGTTGGTTTTCCAGATTATAAATATCTTCTCCTACTCTTATTGGGGTCTTTGATGAACAGAGGTTCCCAATTTTAACATAATCCTATGATTCATTCTTTTCCTTTATGGTTTGTGCTTTTTTCCCCCTTTGTCCTGTTTAAGAAATCTTTCTGTGCCCTAAGGCTTTGATGATATTCTCTTATTTATCTTCTAGAAGCTTCGTTGCTACCCTCATCACATTTAGATCTACAAGCCATCTGGAATTGATTTTTGTGTCTAGTAGCATGAGTCTCTTTTCTATTTTTCCATATGACTATCTTTCTGAACTCACATTTACTTCTATATGAAGAGTCCAGTGCTATTTTGATACCAGTTCCCACAGAACTGTTCCTTGAGGACAGCAGTCTATTGTGTTCCCTACAGTACTTTGCACTTAAACACAATAAATGCTTAGGAAATATTAGCTCAGTTGAACTGAATATTAACTATCATTCATAACTCTACGTAAGAAAAAAAAAAGAGTGCCTATTTGTCATGAAATAGCATCCCTTCCCTCTCCTTCCTTCCCGGTGTGTCATCCTAGGTACCTGTGCACAATGTGCCACAGCTGCCACCTTGTACCTAACTGGAATTGTGGTGGGGTTTTTTGTTTGTTTGTTTGTTTTTCCTTGTAGTTTTTGCAGTTTTTCAGACTGCAAAACTTTTTGGCGTTTGCAGTTTTAGCAGTTTTCCAATCAGAGTCTGAAATAAACTACAGAAAATACTACATGAGAGGGAGAAAGTTCTTTTCTTATTTTTTAAAAAATATTATTTATTTATTTATTTGACAGAGGGAGACACAGCAAGAGAGGGAACACAGTAGGAGGAGTGGGAGAGGAAGAAGCAGGCTTCCTGTGGAGCAGGGAGCCCGATTCGGGGCTCAATCCCAGGATCCTGGGATCAAGACCAGAGCCAAAGGCAGATGCTTAACAACTGAGCAACCTGCGCACCTCAGAAAATTATTTTTTATACAAGAATAGGGTAAAATATTTGTATTATCTGAGCTTGTTTAACTAATGCTTCACCACATACAAAAAGAGTGTTTGCTACATCACAGAATTTTTTTTATCAGATATGAATTTTACAGCTTTTTGTTTTTTATTGGTATGTTACCCATCAAGGACAGTATACTCACAATTTTCCCTGACTTAATCTCTTTATCATTTTCAGGGTCAATGAAGACATGAAGTTAACTGATTTAGAGCTAGAAAAACTGGCAAATAATATACAGGAGTTATTGTATAGTGCTTCAGATATATGTCATGACCGAGCTGTCAAATTTCTCATGTCAAGAGCAAAGGTTAGTTGTTTGATAGAGCTTTAGATATTTTATATCTATTATTTTGGAGATCGAGCATAATATCCTTGCTTATGTCCCTCTGTTCCCCTTAATGCATATTATATTTTTAATAATAAGGTTAATGGTACTGATGTGGCCTATTAGGAAGATGTTGAAATATAAAATAATCCAAATAAAAGAAATGGGATTTATTAGTCTTTAAAAAAAAATTAAAAGAATAATTTTGAGATTTAATGCCTTGATAATTAATTTGAAAATAATATGCAACTTTATATATGTACGTATATGTGTATATAACTAGCGGCCATATTGATAAAAATAGTTGAAATCCAATATTGTAAAAATTTTATAGTATGACCTGAATTTGAGCTACTGTATTATAAAGGGGTCAGTGTAAAATTTAGACATTTGAAGCTTTTTATTTTCAATTTCTGAGACTGAAGTATTAAGAAACTTCATTAAAAATGATTTTAAGGTAATGTTGAATTAACATTATTAAAATAATATAATTAACAGGTTAAACTAGGTTGGTTTTACAGTTTATTTGTATTTGGTGTTATACCTAATTGTCACGATTTTTGTTATCTTTAAAATTTAGGATGGTTTTCTTGAGAAGCTAAATCCCACGGAATTCATAACACTTTCTAGATTAATGGAAACATTCATTTTAGATACTGAACAGATCTGTGGAAGAAAAAGTATGTCATTACTTGGAGCACTTCAGAGCCAAGCTAATAAATTTGTAAACAGGTTTCATGAAGAGAGAAAAACTAAGCTCAGGTATCATGTTCAATCTGTTCTTCAGTTTTTTTTCCCGTTTTCTTTACAAATCATGATTATATTTAATTGATTAGCTCGCCAGAACCCCTGAAAAACTTTTTTCTTTTTCATTAAAGACAGATTCTTGACTTTTCAAAGTGGAATTAGAATCTTTATTTTCATAAAAGTGCTTATCAGAAAGATCCTCAATAGATTGACTTTTCCTTTCCCACTCAATGTGAGGTTAATTATGTTTCACTACTCTTCTTGGTTAGCCTAAGAAATATAAAAAGAAAAATGTTTTCTGAAAATACTCATACTGAATGATTAGGATATTATGAAGGATTTCAGTTTATTAAGGTGTACATTTATTTTAAAAATCTCAGTACTTTAACACCAGCTAGTGGCCATTACTGTGTAAAAGTCAGTGTCTTGTATTTCATGAGCTTTACTTGAATTTAACTAAGAAACATGTACTGTCTCTATTATTACTAAAAGATATGACAAGAAAAGTCTTATGTACTCACTCAGCTCTTCCTTTTCTTTTCAACCAAAGAAGATGGTGTTGAAATATTGTTAAATTTTATCTTCCATTTTTTCCCCTCCCTTTTGAATAGCCTCCTCTTAGACAATGAGCGCTGGAAGCAAGCTGATGTTCCTGCAGAATTTCAGGATCTTGTTGATTCTATATCAGATGGAAAGATTGCTTTACCTGAAAAAAAGTCAGGGGGTATGTGTATTCTTTCACATACTTTCTTCTGATTTTATATTGTTTGTTCATTTTATAGGAATGTTTAACATTTCTTTAATTGACAATGCCTCTTGAAAAGCCTAGAACTAATAATGCCAGCTTAGTTAGTAATTGACTGGAAAAGTTTTATCTGTGGTAATTTGTAATAATAATTTCAGGTATTTATTGAATGTTAACCATATGCCATATACTGGGCCAGGTGCTTTTATATGCATTATTCCAGTTTATCCACACAACAATTTATGATGAAAATGCTATTGTTAACCTTATTTAGCAGTGAGGAGGCACAAGGCTTCTAGGGATTAAGGAATTTTGTACCAATGATGAGCTGAGATTTGAAACCGGTTTTATATAACTTCATGGCTCTGTTTACTATACCATGTTGTTTAAAGACACGTATTCATTCACTGAACACTAGTAAGCTTCATTCACTGAACACTGACACTGTGTCAGATATTGAGACAGATAACAGTTGTAATACACCCAAAGGGCTAAGTCTAGGGGTGCCTGGGTAGCTCAGTTGGTTAAGCGACTGCCTTTGGCTCGGGTTGTGATCCTGGGATCCTGGGTTCAAGCTCTGTATCAGGCTCCTTGCTTGGCAGGGGCCCTGCTTCTCCCTCTCCTTCTATCTGCTATCCCACCTGCTTGTGCTCTCTCTCTGTCAGATAAATAAATAAAAAATCTTTTTTAAAAAAAGGGCTAAGTCTAATGAAAAACAAAATGTGGATTAGCAATCATAAGTAATAGAGTAGTGATAGGATAGAGAAAACCAAAATGTAAGAACTCTAGAAAAAGAAAACTATAAAGGAGACTCAGAAGGAAGAGCCAAAGAGATAGGAGGAAATCCAGAAGAATATGGAAGTAAAAAAAATTGATTTCAAGAAGAAAATTGTTATTGGTATCAAATATGTCTTGGGTTTCATGTGAAAGAAGTGCAATGGCTGGAAGATACTTTTGTATGCCAGTTAATTGGAGCTGTCATGTGATAATAATGTAAACTTATATACACCTTATCCTGTAATACCAGATTTGAAATTATCCTGTAATACCAGATTTGAAATTATAAAATTGTCAAATAATTTTTTGAAAGTCTTTTTTTTAATTTTTAGGTAGACTCCATGCCCAACATGGGGCTTGAACTCATGACCCTGAGATGAAGAGTCTCATGTTCTACTGACTGAGCCACCCAGGCTCCCTAATTATCAGATATTTTTAATGGAGGAGGCAGATGCATTTTCAAGTTTTGTACATTCAATAAAAGTTTAATATTTTTACATAGAAATATTTTTAAATTGTGTATTTCACATTTACAGAAAATGCAACTGCACTACAAGAGAAAGACTAAGTAAAATACAAATAGTGACCACTAGTTTGACACGTAGGAGATCATTTGCAATTTTAGTAATCCAGTAGAGTGACAGAGTCATATTGTAGTCAATACTAAGTAACTTGAAAGATGAGGACTGTTAAATGTAGCCTCCTTTTTTGATAGGTTTAGTTGTGAAGGGGGAGTAGTTCATGAAGTAGCTCTAGAGACATAAAAGAATAATTAGATTATTACTTTAATCCACTCAAGGAATTAAGAGTTTTAAGGTAGGGGAAACTGAATTATGTTTTTACATTTAACAGAAAGAGGAAGAAGTTTAAAGAGGAGTGACATGGACTAATTGTGAGGCAGCGCCCTGGAATTAAGTCCAGAGTTGAGGTGAAAGGCTATCTCTTCTAACATGGTGACAAGAGTGGAGGGATTAAGGACAGGTGTAAAATAGAGTAATTCATATAGGGCAGAGAGAAGAATTGAATGAATTAAGTAAATTTCTGTTGCCTTGTAACTATTTTTTCCTAGGTGACAGTGTTGGGTGGTGGTCGCAATCCTTTAATTGATTATATATTAGCAAAGCAAAAATATTCAAGTAGCAAAGATTGAAATAAAAATAAAACCAATTATTTTAAATCACAAGTTTAAAATTATAAGTAGTTCTCATTTACTCTTTTAGGCTACAGTTGATGACTTCCCACTTTGTGAGGTGCTCTGCTAGATGTCTATAACATGTTTTCTGTCCTTGAACAGTTCAAAGTCTTAAAATCCACGGTCATACAAACATAACAATTTTGAGTTAAAATGATAAATATAGAGTGATTGAATTAACGTGTGTGTGTGTGTGTGTGTGTGTGTGTAGTGAACTATTTATTTGCACTTTCTCTTTGGAGGATGCTGACAATAAGAGGTTTCTTTTATATACCCTACTTCAGTCCCAGTCTTTTTTTTCCTCTGAACGAGAAGAATGTACATGCTATTAGAAGTCTATCAACATTTTACTAGTTCTTACCAAGTTAAGGATTCTTGGTTATTATTCATTCATCCACCACCCATTAATGAGTTACTAGCTTTTTGGCTAGGCATGGGGAAATGAAGGTTAATGGGTAGCAATTAATATTAATTGGATACTTACTTGATGTTGGACAGTTTGTTCTAAGCACTTTACATTGTTATCCCATTTGCAGGTTCATGCACTAGATGCCATTAGTATTCCCATCTAAAAAATACGGAAACTGAGACACAAACAGATTAGACAATTTGCTCAAGGTTACAGAGCTAGGAAGTGGTAGACGTGGGCTCCAAATTCACGCCGACTGACTTTAGGACCCTCTACACTACTGTGCTCTGGCGATTCTCTCTGCGATATGGAGAATTGATTAAGACACAATCCCTGTCCTCAAAAATTTAATCTGACATACAGAATGAGTTATGTTTAGAAATTGTATCACACTGAATTTCTTGCCTTGATAGAAATGAGGAAGTAGATATTTAGTGTCAAGTCAAAGGGATTTGAAGCTTAGGGAAACATGATGACTTGCCCATGATAATCTAATTGATTTGGCTGATTCAGGACAAACAGTAATCCAGTCTACTGTTACTTTTACTTCAACATACTGAATTTTGTTTTATAATGATAAATGCCACATGCTGAAAATAAAATAATTTCTGGATTAAAATCTTGAAAATTAAAAACATATTATGTATAGGGGCACCTGGGTGGCTGAGTTTGTTAAGCATCTGTCTTTGGCTCATGTCATGAACCCAGGGTCCTGGGATCGAGCTCCACCTTGGGCTCCCTGCTCAGAAGAGAGCCTGCTTCTCCCTCTCCCTCTGCCTGCCTCTCTGCCTAATTGTGCTCTCTCTCTGCCAAATAAATAAATAAAATCTTAAAAAAAAAAACCTCCACTGAATATAGGAATTAGCTTGTATCCTGAGAATTATAATAATGACAACCAGTTGAAATTCTAGTTCTGCCTTTCCAGACTAATATTTTTTTCCTTTACTACTTACTGATCACCTACCACGTACCAGACCTAGGATAGGCAGTTTGTAGTCATGATCTCTGTCGTTAACAACAGCAATGAGGTGATAGATACTGTTATCCATGTTTGATGGATACAGATGTTGAGACTAAACGAAGTTAATAGTTGACACGAGGTCATGCATCCAATAACTGACAGTACTGGAACTCAAATCCACATTTCTCTGATTCCAAACCCAGTATACTTTATTCTCTGCCAAATTACTTCCCAAAAGTAGATACTTATTTTCAGGAATAAGATAGTTTCAGGCCTTACCAGGCCCTAAATTGGGCTCTAAGATCTTCGTTTTTTTTCTAGTTGAAAGTTTGTCCTCTAATAATTTGTTTCATCTTGTTCCTGTGTCTCTCTTGGTTATTTGTTTTACTCTCTAGCTACAGAAGAAAGGAAACCAGCAGAAGTTCTCATTGTCGAGGGACAACAGTATGCTGTCGTTGGGTGAGTGACACATTTTTCTTTATTGGTTGAGTCAGTTATTTAAAACATGGTCTTCTAGTTCCTGCTTGATGTGAATTGGAAATTTTAGATTGACAATTTTAAATCTTACAAATAGTTATGATTCTTTCCTTAACTACTCTTTATCTTGTTATTCTTGCTTGATGACATTAGTCACCCTCTGGCTATCTGGCTTTCTGGCTCTTCAGGCAAAAAGTCTGCTCCCAAAAAAACAACTCCCTGGCTAAGAGGAGAATATTTTATCTTCTGAGAGAATATTAGAAAAGATAAGCAGTGGACCTCTACCCAGTAAAGCAGACACTAGAAGTATGCATGGAGAGTAATATATGGTGAAAATTAAGCTGTTATAAGGGCTAGACACTTACTTTCTTGAATCACTACTTCCTATATCCTTCAGATTTATAAAACATTATTTTACATGGATCACTCATTTCTGAGCATCTCGTTGAACTTGGATGTCCCATAATGAATGGCTCTATTCACCTTATCTCAAACTTACTTAACTTCCCAGTAATGTTTCTTTTCAATTTATGACATGTTCAGCTAATGAGCTGCTAACTTTCTCAGGAGAACCTTTTGTGACTTACCAATAAACTTTTTAGGAGATACCATTGTTCTTTGAAGCCACAGTTTCTCTTTCATCTCGCTTAGAAAATCAAGACTACGTTCCCATCATTAATTCAACAGTTATGATTGAGCACCTACTATATAATCAGAAGCACTGGGTAGGCTTTCTGTCAGTGTTTTGGCAAGGAATGGGACACCTGCCTTATATATTTTTTAGGGGGTCAGGGGCAGAAGGAAAGGGAGAGAGACAATCCCAAGCAGGCTCCACGCCCCAGCATACCTGCCTTATTGAAGAGGCTTAATAGGAATGCCACACAGAGAGTGATGTGCCAGAGCACCAAACTTAAGGAAGTACTCATTCTTGGTACCATGTAGTGCTGACCCTGTAGTTGCATGACCCTGAAAATGAGTGCCTCCTTCATTTTGCACCCGAGGAATCTGTCTTGCCTCACTTTAGTCCCTACTCTGCTGCATTTATAGGTAAAACACATAAGGTTGTAGTTACCAAGATCAGTATTGATTTTTATGCATTGAATCATTTTAACCTTGTTTTGATTTCCTCTTGGGTCATCTTTCTTTTTTTATAGAACTGTATTGCTGTTGATAAGAATTATCCTTGAATATTGCCAGTGTGTGGACAATATCCCATCTGTTACTACTGACATGCTTACTCGTCTGTCAGATTTATTGAAGGTGTGTATGATTTCACTCTGTGAAAAAGTAATTCATTAGGGTATGACCAGTCTTCAAACTAAGACATTTCAAGGTTAAGTTATCTTTAAACATTAATTTTGTGACATTTAATTGTGGTTGAATCACAACATGTTACTGGAAGAAGGCCGCCTACTTCCTTCTCACTTTTAGTGATTCCTCATTATACCCATAGAGTTGTTAATGACATTGGAGACAGGAGATGATTTGTTCGTTAGGTGCTGAACATGACTGAGGCCACTTAGGTCAAAAAACCTGGACTGGTTTCAAATGTGCATGGAAGGAATTCACTGAACTTTACAAAATTCATCTCACTAAGGTTAGAGATTTTTCTTAAATCATTCTTTCAGAACCATTGATGTAAAATGAAAATGTGGAGATAATCTTATTCAGCCATTTCATTTTAACAGGTATTTTTAACTGTTAGTATAAAGAAAATTAGACATTTTTTCCAAATGTCTAATCAGTTAATTCTGCCCCCGAATTGAGTTGTCATATTTTAGTCCAGAAAGATTTTGTTACCCTTTTGAAAATAGGACCTTCCAGTATGAATGACTAAAACTCAAATTGTTTTTTTATTAAAGTATAATTAACATATAGTATATTGTTTCAGTGAAACTGAACTAGTTTTCTGAATGCAGATTAAAGATTAACTTCTGAACAATTGTTTTTTAGAATTTCACATTTTTCCCACCAGACAATAAATATTAACATCATCCCTTTTTCTGTCATTACATAAATAGGTTCTAATTGCTCCTACTAGAAAATCCATTTGGTCCTTGAATGAGAGGAAAGAGGAATGTATTTTTAGAACTGTAGACACATTACCAGCATATATAGAATGATTTTTAATAAATTTTTGGGCTTTTTTTTCCTCCTTCTTTTGTTAGTACTTCAATTCAAGAAGTTGCCAGTTAGTTCTCGGGGCTGGTGCACTGCAAGTTGTTGGACTAAAAACAATAACTACAAAAAACTTGGGTATGGATTCTTGCTTTTAATTCACATGCTGAGATTTTACAGTGAGGTCACCATCCTCATTGTGTTTTTATTATACCTGATGTTCTTATGACTCTAATTAAAGGCTCTAAAAGTAGCAAATGTGCTTCATCTTCTGTGTATTTTACCATAGCTGAAAAAATTAACTCCTGGGGGAAATGTTAGGAAGAATTTCTACTCTAACAAATACTATTTGGAAGTTGTACCACTATAGAAAGTGTTAAGATGTAGTAAGTATGAGGTGCTTTGAGGTGAAAGGAATCTGAATGTCAGAAGAGAATCAGTTTTCCCCTTAGCTTCCTCATGTCAGTAATACCAACAACTTGAGTTCATTGGGAAAGGCAGCATGTTTGCTACATTATTCAGTACCAAATAATTAAAAAAAATTTTTTTTTATTTATTTGAGAGAGAGCACTCAAGTGGGAAGGGGAAGGGAGGGAGAGAGAAAGAATCTGAAGCAGACTCCGCACTGAGCACGGAGCCCAATGTGGGGCTCAACCAAGACCATGAAATCATGACCCAAGCCACAACCAGGAGTCAGACACCCAACTGACTGAGACAGCCAGGCGCTCCCCAAATCATTTTCTTAATCGAAGTGAAATAATGTTGCTTTCTGCTGTGTGTTCTTCATTGATGAAATAAACTGTAGGAAACTAATTGATATTTTTTGTTTAATTTGATATTTAAACTCAACTAATACCGTTTTTTGTTTCTCCCTGATATATTCACTTCCTGGATCTTCAGCTCTTTCTTCACGTTGTTTGCAGTTAATTGTGCACTACATTCCAGTGATCAGGGCTCATTTTGAAGCTCGACTGCAGCCTAAGCAGTTTAGCATGCTTAGGCATTTTGATCATATCACTAAGGTACTTTTACTTAGATTTTCTACTGGAGTTTCATAATTGCTAAGTATTTTTTAGATGTGTCCCAGGGACTTTAAAATATAGTGTTCTTTCTCATTACAGGACTACCATGACCACATTGCTGAAATATCAGCCAAGCTTGTAGCGATAATGGATAGCTTATTTGACAAGCTATTATCTAAGGTAAATGATTTATGGAAATTATTAGGCATTGATTAAAGGCATTGTGCCTTTTTGCAGTTGTCTAACCAGTCAAATTCATCAGGGTTTAGAAAAACTTAATAAAATGTTCAGATTGCCCAAATAATGGAAAATCATATCCTAAGGGGGCTAGAAGGGGGCAGGAGGGAAATTATTTTAAGAATGAAAGAAACCCTATGCAGAAGTAATTTTATATGAGCTTCATCGACAAATATGTGCCTTCTTCAAACTAGGTTTTTGTCTGAAAATCTTCCAGAGACAGACTTGAGAGAAAAAAGATCAAAATAGAGAAAAAAGTAAATAAATTATTTGGGGTAAGGTATGTTCTTTATTTTCCCGACTGCAATGGCAGAGTCTGAGGTGCTCTATTATTTCCCTCATAGATAATCAGTTTTATTATCTGTTTCCTGTTTGCTTTCTATTCTGAATGGGTCATTAAAAGAAGCAATGGTTTCCAGTGAATCCTCTATTACACTGGAGAGTAACTTTAGAAAAATGTCACTTTATCAGACCTAGTCACTTTTGCCCCATCCCCTACACTTTTCATTCCTTAAGTTCAACACCTATCTTAGGAAGAAAGCAGAAATTTCATAACTTGGAATTTTGAAGGTTTATTTAGTTTATATGTGCATGCTTGAGAGTATATATAGGGTAATCATCAACCCAGGCAGGCACTTTGGTATGCTTTTCTGCCGCTTGCATTCTTCAGGATTCTGAGATGGCAGGAGCAACAAGCATGTGAAAATCATAAAAGTGCAAGGTGATGCAGTGCCCATTCACAGAGATTAGATGTGGGCTTGTATCTTTGAAGATGACAGTGAGGAAAGAGACCTTGGAAAATAAGATTGCATTTGTTTAATCATTCTCAAATGTTTTGGTCACAGGACCTCTTTATACTTAAAAATAATTTTAGATGCCAAAGAACTTTTATTCATGCAATTTTTACCTATCAGTAAGTACCATACTAGAAATTAAAACTAAGAAAAATTGAAAACACAAGAATACACAAACACATGGCCGTCAGAACAATGACATTGTTGAAAGTCATTTAAAAATCTCCATTCTTTAAACATGAGAGAATGAGTGTGAAGAAGTAATAGTTTAGTAGTATTATGAAAATGGTTTTTACTTCACAGATTCCCACAAAGAGTCTCTGACTCCCAGGTGTCCCCACACAACACTTTGAGAATGTTGGGTGTAGTTGATACATAACATAGATATTTTATGCTTTTAAGAAGCTTAAGGAATTTTATATTTGTGTGCAGACATACCTATATTATGCTGTACCTGTTCAATCAGTTTCCAGTTTTGTATGGAGAAAAATGATTGTTTAGGAATTCTCTATTTTTTTTAATTAACATATAATGTATTATTAGCCTCAGGGTTACAGGTCTGTGAATCACCAGGTTTACACACTTCACAGCACTCACCATAGCACATACCCTCCCGAATGTCCATAATCCAACCACCCTTTCCCTACCCCCCTCCTCCAGCAACCCTCAGTTTGTTTCCTGAGAATAAGAGTCTCTTACGGTTTATCTCCCTCCCGATCCCATCTTGTTTCATTTATTCTTTTCCTACCCCCCAAACCCCCCATGTTGCTTCTTGACTTCCTCATATCAGGGAGATCATATGATAGTTGTCTTTCTCTGATTGACTTATTTCGCTAAGCATAATACCCTCTAGTTCCATCCACGTCATCGCAAATGGCAAGATTTCATTTCTTTAGATGGCTGCATAGTATTCCATTGTATATATATACCACTCTTCTTTATCCATTCATCTGTTGATGGACATCTAGGTTCTTTCCATAGTTTGGCTATTGTGGACATTGCTGCTATAAACATTCAGGTTCACGTGCCCCTTCTGATCACTACATTTGTATCTTTAGGGTAAATACCCAGTAGTGTGATTGCTGGGTTGTAGGGTAGCTCTATTTTCAACTTTTTGAGGAACCTCCATGCTGTTTTCCAGAGTGGTTGCACCAGCTTGCATTCCCACTAAGAGTGTAGGAGGGTTTCCCTTTCTCCACATCCTCACCAGCATTTGTCATTTCCTGACTTGTTAATTTAATTTTATTTTTTTAAGATTTATTTATTTGACAGACAGAGATCACAAGTAGGCAGAGGCGGGCAGAGGGAGAGGAAGGGAAGCAGGCTCCCTGCTGGGCAGAGAGCCCGATTCGGGGCTTGATCCCAGGACACTGGGATCATGACCTGAGCCGAAGGCAGAGGCTTTAACCCACTGAGCCACCCAGGCGCCCCTGACTTGTTAATTTTAGCCATTCTGACTGGTGTGAGGTGGTATCTCATTGTGGTTTTGATTTGTATTTCCCTGATGCCGAGTGATGTGGAGCAATTTTTCATGTGTCTATTGGCCATCTGGATGTCTTCTTTGCAGAAATGTCTGTTCATGTCCTCTGCCCATTTCTTGATCGGATTATTTGTTCTTTAGGTGTTGAGTTTGATACGTTCTTTATAGATTTTGGATACTAGCCCTTTATCTGATATGTTGTTTGCAAATATCTTCTCCCATTCTGTCAGTTGTCTTTTGGTTTTGTTAACTATTTCCTTTGCTGTGCAAAAGCTTTTGATCTTGATGAAATCCCAATAGTTCATTTTTGCCCTTGCTTCCTTGCCTTTGGCAATGTTCCTAGGAAGAAGTTGCCACGGCTGAGGTCGAAGAGGTTGCTGCCTGTGTTCTTCTCAAGGATTTTGATGGATTCCTGTCTCACATTGAGGTCCTTCATCCATTTTGAGTCTATTTTTGAGTGTGGTGTAAGGAAATGGTCCAGTTTAATTTTTCTGCATGTGGCTGTCCAATTTTCACAACACCATTTGTTGAAGAGACTGTCTTTTTTCCATTGGACATTCTTTCCTGCTTTGTCAAAGATTAGTTGACCATAGAGTTGAGGGTCTATTTCTGGGCTCTCTATTCTGTTCCACTGATCTATGTGTCTGTTTTTGTGCCAGTACCATACTGTCTTGATGATGACAGCTTTGTAATAGAGCTTGAAGTCTGGAATTGTGATGCCACGAACTTTGGCTTTCTTTTTCAATATTCCTCTGGCTATTCGAGGTCTTTTCTGGTTCCATATAAATTTTAGGATTATTTGTTCCATTTCTTTGAAAAAAATGGGTGGGATTTTGATAGGGATTGCATTAAATGTGTAGATTGCTTTAGGTAGCATAGACATATTCACAGTATTTGTTCTTTTAGTCCATGAGCATGGAACATTTTTCCATTTCTTTGTGTCTTCCTCAGTTTCTTTCATAAGTACTTTATAGTTTTCTGAGTACAGATTCTTTGCCTCTTTGGTTAGGTTTATTCCTAGGTATCTTTTGGTTTTGGGTGCACTGGTAAATGGGACTGACTCCTTAATTTCTCTTTCTTCTGTCTTGTTGTTGGTGTAGAGAAATGCAATTGATTTTATATCCTGACACTTTACTGAATTCCTGTACAAGTTCTAGCAGATTTGGAGTGGAGTCTTTTGGGTTTTCCACATATAGTATCATATCATCTGCAAAGAGTGATAGTTTCACTTCTTCTTTGCCAATTTGGATGCCTTTAATTTCTTTTTGTTGTCTGATTGCTAAGGCTAGGACTTCTAGTACTATGTTGAATACCAGTGGTGATAATGGACATCCCTGCCGTGTTCTTGACATCAGTGGAAAAGCTCTCAGTTTTTCTCCATTGAGAATGATATTTGTGGTGGGTTTTTCATAGATGGCTCTGATGATATTGAAGTATGTATCCCTACACTTTGCAGAATTTTGATCAGGAAAGGATGCTGTACTTAGTCAAATGTTTTTTCAGCATCTATTGAGAGTATCATATGGTTTTTGTTCCTTCTTTTATTAATGTATTGTATCACATTGATTGATTTGTAGATGTTGAACCAACCTTGCAGCCCTGGAATAAATCCCACTTGGTCGTGGTGAATAATCCTTTTAATATACTGTTGGACCCTATTGGCTAGTATTTCGGTGAGAATTTTTGCATCTGTGTTCATCAAGGATATTGGTCTGTAATTCTCTTTTTTGATGGGATCCCTGTCTGGTTTTGGGATCAAGGCAATGCTGGCCTCATAAAATGAGTTTGGAAGTTTTCCTTCCATTTCTATTTTTTGGAACAGTTTCAGGAGAATAGGTATTAATTCTTCTTCGAATGTTTGGTAGAATTCCCTTGCGAAGCTGTGTGGCCCTGGGCTCTTGTTTGTTGGGAGATTTTTGATGACTGCTTCAATCTCCTTATTGGATATGGGTCTGCTCAGGTTTTCTGTTTCTTCCTGGTTCAGTTGTGGTAGTTTATATGTCTCTAGGAATGCATCTAGTTCTTCCAGATTATCAAATTTGCTGGTGTATAGTTGTTCTTATAATATGTTCTTATAATTGTTTGTATTTTTTGGTGTTGGTTGTGATCTCTTCTCTTTCATTCATGATTTTATTAATTTGGGTCCTTTCTCTTTTCTTTTTGATAAGTCTGCCCATGGGTTTATCAATCTTATTAATTCTTTCAAAGAACCAGCTCCTAGTTTTGTTGATTTGTTCTATTGTTTTTTTGATTTCTATTTCATTGATTTCTACTCTGATCTTTATTATTTCTCTTCTTCTGCTGGGTTTAGGCTTTCTTTGTTGTTCTTTCTCCAGCTCCTTTAGGTGTAGGGTTAGGTTGTGTATTTGAGAACTTTCTTGTTTCTTGAGAAAGGCTTGTACTGCTATATATTTTCTTCTCAGGACTGCCTTTGCTGTGTCCCACAGATTTGAACCATTGTGTTTTCATTATCATTTGTTTCCATGAATTTTTTCAATTCTTCTTTAATTTCCTGGTTGACCCATTCATTCTTTAGAAGGATGCTCTTTAGTTTCCATGTATTTGGATTCTTTCCAAATTTCCTCTTGTGATTGAGTTCTAGCTTCAGAGCATTGTGGTCTGAAAATATGCAGGGAATGATCCCAGTCTTTTGATAAGGTTAAGACCTGGTTTATGACCCAGGATGTGATCTATTCTGGAGAATGTTCCATGTGCACTAGAGAAGAATGTGTATTCTGTTGCTTTGGGATGGAATGTTCTGTATATATCTGTGATGTCCATCTGGTCCAGTGTGTCATTTAAGGCCTGTATTGCCTTGTTGATCTTTTGCTTGGATGATCTGTCCATTTCAGTGAGGGGAGTGTTAAAGTCCCCTACTATTATTGTATTATTGTCAATGTGTTTCTTTGATTTTGTTATTAATTGGTTTATGTAGTTGGCTGCTCCCATGTTAGGGGCATAGATATTTAAAATTGTTAGATCTTCTTGGTGGACAGACCATTTGAGTACGATATAGTGTCCTTCCTCATTTCTTATTATAGTCTTTGGCTTAAAATCTAATTGATCTGATATAAGGATTGCCACCCCAGGTTTCTTTTAATGTCCATTAGCATGATAAATTGTTTTCCACTCCCTCACTTTAAATCTGGAGGTGTCTTTGGGTCAAAATGAGTTTCTTGTAGACAGCATATTGATGGGTTTTATTTTTTTAACCATTCTGATACCCTGTGTTTTTTGATTGGGTCATTTAGCCCATTTACTTTCAGGGGAACTATTGAGAGATAAGAATTTAGTTCCATTGTATTGCCTGTAAGGTGACTGTTACTGTATATTTTCTCTGTTCCTTTCTGATCTACTACTTTTAGGGTCTCTCTTTGCTTAGAGGACCCCTTTCAGTATTTCCTGTAGAGCTGGTTTGGTGTTTACAAATTCTTTTAGTTTTTGTTTGTCCTGGAAGCTTTTTATCTCTCCTTCTATTTTCAATGATAGCCTAGCTGGATATAGTATTCTTGGCTGCATGTTTTTCTCGTTTAGTGCTCTGAATATGTCATGCCAGTCCTTTCTGGCCTTCCAGGTCTCTGTGGATAAGTCTGTTGCCAATCTAATATTTTTACCATTGTATGTTACAGACTTCTTTTCCCAGGCTGCTTTCAGGATTTTCTCTTTGTCGCCAAGACTTGTAATGTTTACTCTTAGGTGACGGGGTGTGGACCTATTTTTATCGATTATGAGGGGGCTTCTCTGTGCCTCCTGGGTTTTGATGCTTGTTCTCTTTGCCATATTAGGGAAATTCTCTACAATAATTCTCTCCAACGTATCTTCTGCTCCCCCCCACCCCCGTCTTCTTCTTCTTCTGGAATCCTAGTTATTCTAATTTTGTTCCGTCTTATGGTGTCACCTATCTCTCGAATTCTCCCCTCGTGGTCCAGTAGTCGTTTGTCTCTCTTTTGCTCAGCTTCTTTATTCTCTGTCATTTGGTCTTCTATATCACTCAGACACCCCTGATCCTTCTGTGACCCCGCGGCACTCGAGGCCACGCTGTCCCCGCGTGGGCTTCACCCCTGTTTAGCGTCTGAAGTGATGTTCCTCAGTGGAGCAGACTTTTAAAAGTTTTGGTTTTGTGCTCCGTTGCTCCGCCGCTTGCTGGGAGCCGGCCCCTCCTCCTGTGGTCTGTCTTCCCGTCGCTTTGGATTCATTTCTCTGCCGGTCCTACCTTTCAGAAAGTGATCGATTTTCTGCTTCTAGAATCGCTGCTCCTCTTCTCTTCGATCTCCCATTGGATTTGTAGGTGTTCGGAATGGTTTGATAAGCTATCTAGCTGATCTCCTGCTACCTGATGTCGTCTCAGCCTGCTACTTCTCCGCCATCTTGACTCCTCCCTCAGGAATTCTCTATTTTTATGGTTGCCAAGTACAAACTAAATTCAAAAGCGGTACTGTTACCCCAGTTTTCCTTTTTGATACATGGCCTTCTGTCTACCAGAAGTTAATAAATAATACACTGTGACTACTCTAAAGGAGTTTACCATCTGTTACAGGAGGGGAAGTGGTCGGGGGATGGGTTAAATGGTTTATGGGGATTAAGGAGGGCACTTGTGATGAGCCACAGGTATCTATGTAAGTGATGAATCACTAAATTCTGCACCTGAAACTAATATTAGACTGTATGTTAACTAATCGCATATAAATAAAGATTCGGAGAAAAGTAATGAGTTAATTTTTAAGGAAAGAAGTTTACCAGCGCACCTGAGTGGCTCAGTCAGTTAAGCGTCTGCCTTCAGCACAGGTCAGGGTCCTGGGATCGAGTCCCGCATCAGGCTCCCTGCTTAGCAGGGAGTCTGCTTCTCCCTTTCCTGTCTGCTGCTCTGCCTACCTGTGCTCTCTATCTCTCTGTCAAATAAATAAATAAAATCTTTAATAAAAGAGAGAAAGAAAAGTTTACCATCCAACAAGGCAGAGGGCTACAAAGACCTGATAGTGTCTTTCAAGTAAGGTAAATGTTAAATAGTGGAACTAGTAATAAGCTCTGGAGTATAATGAAGCAAAACCAAAAAAGTGCCAGTACTCAAATCCATGATTTATTCTGTGGGTTTTTGTTGTTGTTGTTTGGTTGGTTTACCAAGAATTAGGACTGTGGCTTGAGTTTTTCCTGTGACAATTTTATTTATTTATTTACTCATTTATTTATTGGTAAAGAAAAAGAATTATTTAATGAGCTTTCCATGTATTTATCACCTATATGTAACAGTCACATTTTGCTTTTTTTGCTAAAATATTTTTTTATTTTTTTAAGATTTATTTATCTTAGCACTACCAGGGTGGGCGGAGGAACAGAAGGAGAGAATCTCAAGCAGACTTCCTGCTGTGCACAGAGCTGGATACGCAGGGCTCGATCTCACAACCCTAAATCATGACCTGAGTTGGATGCCTAACCTATTGAACCTACTGAGTCACCGTGTTGCCCCATAAAGTATTTTATAATAAAAGTGAGGCATATGATATTTCAGCCCTGATTAATTCAGTTATGTATGTCTAAAAACTGATACTTTCTTACATATTCATGCTACCAAATCACACTTAACAAAATTAACAATAATTCCTTAATATCATCTAATGTTTATTCCTATTTAAAATTTATCAATTATCCCAAAATATCAATAACTTGTTTGAACAAGGGTTTCCATAATTTACATACAGCATTTAGTTATTATGTGTCTTAAGTCTTACAAACTTTAAATATACTCTTCCCCATTATTGTTAATGTCAAGAACGTGCCTAGTCTTTGCAACTTAGTATTTTCACTACTATATTCCTACTGAGACTTCTGTTACCTTGACCTATTACATTCTCTCAGTTAACAAGTCTCTGTTTGCCACTCCCTGCCCTAGTTGCTTTCATGGGTTACCCAGGAGTTTTTCTCTGTTTTTAATTCATCCCAGGATAGCAGACAGTGTTTGGTTTGGGTTAATCTCTTAATTTTAGCTTTTTATTTTCTTACCTGAAAATTTAATTTGAAGAAAGAAGGATAACACAGTAATATAGGCTGATTCTAAAAAGCTAATAAGTGATGGTACCATTGCTTGGATAGAATGAAACATAAACATCTAATTATACTGGCTAAACTAATGTCCCAGCCATCATTTATTCCTGTATTCACTCATTCATTCAGGAAATTAAATTGTGTTAGGTAACTGGGATACGTAAGGTGAGGAAGTCTCCACTCTTGTCCCTCAAATAGTAAACTATCTAATAAGCAAAGTATATCAATAATTATAACAGAAGGTAGAATATGTAAAGAGCCTAAATAAGGAATCTGTTTTGTGCTATTAGAGCTTTTAATGCTTTGGAAGAGCTGGTTGCCAGCTGAGGAGGGAGATCTGGGAAAACTTTATGGATGAGGCATGCATGTAAGTCTTGCTTTTAAAGATAGGCATGGTTAGGGCAAACAAAGGTGAGGTAAAGAGGGCTTTGAGGTAGCAGCATTGTAGATAGGAATCCTAAGGAGGAAGATCAGTGTCAGGGATTTGGAGTCAGGTAGACATCTAAGTTCATGTTTGTCCCAGATAAGCTATTAAAGCACCTTGGGCAAATTAATCTCCTTAAACCTCAGTTTCTGTCTTTAAATGGGGAAAATAATAGAGCCTTATTGTTGTGGTAAGGATTAATATAGTTGTAGTAAGGATTAATGAGATAATATTTATGTGGAGTGCTTTTCTTTTATCATATGTCTAACTATAGCAAGTTTCCAGTAAATGTTGACTGCTAATGCTTTTGCTGTTGTTAAAATAACAGAGGTAAGTTATTCTATTTAGCTAATGTATTAGGGTGGTTGAACTGAGGAATGGGAGATATGTTGGAAAGACAGTGAAGAGTTGCTACTAGTGGAAAGCTGATGGATTTAAGTCCAGCTTATGGAGGTATAATTTATGTTCAGTAAGATTTACCCTTTCTAAATACGTAGTTTGCTAACTTTAACCTATGTGGTAGTAGAACTACCACAATCAAGATATAGAACAGTTCCATCACTGTTAAACATTCTCTCAGGTGCTTTTGCAGTCACTTCTCTCCCCACATCAAAAACCTTGACAACCACTGATCTGATTTTCATCTGCTGTTATAAAAATTCATGCACACATCTATATGTGGGTACATGTTCCATTTCTTTTGTGTAAATACCTTGGATTTACACATTATAGATTGATGGTTTATAATCTTTAATCTTTACACTATATAATCTATAATCTTTTATAGTTATATATAGTTTATATATATATATAGTTTATAATCTATAATCTTTACACATTATAGATTGATGGTTGTATAGAAGTGTAAAACTTCATGATATCTTTATAAAAAACTGCCACATTTTTTCATGTGTTTTACCAATTGCTTAGACTCTGCTAACGGTGGTATAGGAAGGTGAATGAAACATTCATACCATTTTTTCCCCTACTTGTGATATATGAGGGTTCTAGGGGCTCTTCATCCTCACCAGCACTTTCTATTGTATGTCTGTTTGCTTTTTAAAATCAGTACTCTAGTAGGTCTGTATGGAGTGATAACTCATTGCGGTTTTAGTTTACATAATAACTTATATGTTGAGCATCTTTTCATGTATTGGTTTTCACCCGTGTCTTTTCTTTGGTAGCATGTTCAGACTTTGGCTAATTTTTAAAAATTGGGTCATTGAGTTGTGAGAGTTCTCTATATATTCTCGATACAAGTCCTTTATCAAATATGTGTTTCATAAGTATTTCCTTCCAGTCTGTCACTTATCTTTTCATTTTCTTAACAGTGTCATAGAAAGAACAGTTTTAAATTTTGATGAGTTCCAGTTTATCACTTTTTCTTTTATCATTCATGCTTCTTGTTGTCCTAAGAAATTTTTGTATAACCCACATTACAAAGATGATTCTGTGTTTTCTTCTGAAGGGTTTATTACTTCAGGTTTTATATATATATCTGTGATCCATTTCTAGTTGATTTTTGTCTATAGTGCAGAGTATGAGTCAGTGTTTTTTCTGGATAGTTCCAGAACCCTTTTCTGGAAAGACTGTCCTTTCTCCATTGGCACTTTTGTTGAAAATCAATTGACTTTTTTCCTGTGGGTCTATTTTCAGACTCTCTATTCTGTTCAATTGGTCTGTAAGTCTGTCTTAGACCAATGCCATGTCTTAATGTCTTAACTGCTGTAGTATTATTAAAAGTCTTGAAACCAGGTTAAGTCCTTGGATGTTAAGCCTTCTCAGTGTTCCAACCCCTCCTCCAGTGGTAGCCAGCTTCTACTTTGATTGGTTTTTGATCCTGGGCTTAAAGGTATTTTTTTGTTTCTATTCCTCACAACCCTGGGAATAAAGAAATTAGTGCCCTTTCTCTGTGACTTTAGGCTTTTGCTTTAAGAGGAGGGTGCACGGAAGTGGGCAGTTCTTGTTCCTTTTCTCTAGTGGTAGCCAGTCACCTCCTGCTTGTCTGTGAGATTGATTCTGTGGTCTCCAGTTCTGACCCCAGTATTGTTTGTGAGGACCTTTTGGATACCCGCGGAGGAGAACTTGTGAGTGAGCGCATACTTCCCTTGTGGCCAGTGTTCTCATTTATTGTAAATATATAGTAGTCCATATTGGCCCTTGGGGATTTGTTAAAATTTTAGTTGTTTTGTTTCTATTTGTTTCTGTGGTGGTCATTTCTTCTTCCTATGCTCTGCCAAAGTGAGACAGTTCCTGTGTCCCATCTCTCCTCAGTGGGGCTTGTCACTCTTTGGAATTAATTCCTTTGTTTCCTGGGACCTCTATTGTCTGATGGGTTCAAGAAAAGTTCGGATTTTGTAAGTTATTACAGTTTTTTCTTGTGGTGAGGGTAGTAGAATATTTTACAGCTTTCTAAATTTTAAACAGAAGTAGAACCCAAAAGTTTTTAAAATAACAAATCATAGGATTAGAATTGTACTTTAGTAGTATTTATCAGATAGTACATAGAATGGATTTGAGGTGATACGGCATGTCCTCTGTTCGGAATATTTTCACTTAATTTTTTTCATTTGAAGACTCAGCAGTCAAGGTGTGCTGCTCGGGAAGCCATCTCTGTTGTTGCCTAAATGTCTTCACCCATGTTTTTGGAGCGTGCAGTGCCCACTTTCTGGAATACCAGCCAGCTTTTAGGCTGTCAGTTCCCCAGAGCGCTCGGTCTCTGATTCATCTTTGTACACTCCAGCTAGCATAGCATCTGACACATTGTTCAGTCGTACACATTCACATACGTATATACACACACTCATATACCCATGTACATATTTACACACATATATGTACATATATATACACCTATATACTTAATAATTACATATGTGTGTATATATCTGCATATTTAAGAAAAATATGTATCCAGAGTTTGTTATATACCAGGCAGTTTTATTAAATGTTTGTTGACCTTATATCTGGACTCATTAAATGTGACTACATTTTTTTAGGTGAGAAGTATTGAAGATCTCTCCTCAGGCAGTGTTTCTCAGCTGAGACAGTTTTGTACCCTGAGGACATTCAGAAGTGTTGGGAACATTTTTGGTCGTCACAGTTTGGGAAGTGGAACGATATTGGTAGCTAGTGAGTAGAGGTCAGGAATGCTAGTGAACATCCTATAATACACAGGATAGCCCTCCCAACAAAGAATAAGATAGCTCAAAATGTTGGTAGTTGGAGGATGAGAAACTCTGACTTAGAGTACTAACTTGCAAAATAATCTGAAAGTACATTGATGGCACTTAGTCACCGACTCAATACAAGGAACCAAGGATAAGGAGGAATAAAAACTGAGGTGAAGATTTCCAGTCTGTGTGAGCAAGAGGATTGTGATACCAGCAGTAGTAATGGAAACAGGAAGGAGGAGAAGGTTTGAAAAAGTTCATGATAAACTCAGTTATGGTATGGAGCATTTAGGAGATGTGTGACTGAAATTTAATGAAGTGTTTTAGGACTAGAGATACATTAGAAGTTGTTAGATTGAGATTGATAAGCGAGAAAGGGGATAACGGGGAATTAAGATTAAAGAAGCTTTTGCACTTAGGAGACAGGATACAGAAGAGAGGAAAGTCAGGAAGGGAGGAAACTCAGGAAAACATTACGTTATCTGAGGACCAAGGACAGAACAATGAGGAAGGAGAACTAGGAAAGTCACTAAATTTGAAAGTTAGGATGCTTTAGTGATTTTTGCAGAAATTTCAGAAAATTGTTAATAGTGGAGGCAGGTGGTTTGGGTAGTGGCTAGAACCAGATTTTAAGGGTTGAGAATAAAAAAGTACAGAATCAAGTTTTGGTGCCTGAAGAAATGATGGTGAAGGTAAATTGGAAAGAATAGTATCTTTAGGGCAGGCAAGGGTAGAGGAAGGTTTTGAGGCTGTACTAGTTACCTAGAGCTGCCATAACAATTACCAAAGACTGAGTGGCTTTAAAACCACAGAAATGTATTCTCTCATATTTCTGGAGGCAGAAGTCCTGAATCAAAGTGTTGTTAACCATGCTCCCTCTAAAGGCTTTAGCAAAGAGTATTTCCTGCCTCTTCCTGGCTTCTGGTGCTTGTCAGTTGCTGGCATTCTTTGGCTTGCTAATGTGTCATTCCGATTTCTGCCTCTGTCTTTATGTGGTCATTTTCCTTCTCTGCGTCTATGTCTAAATTTCCTTCTCCTTTCTTTTATAAAGACACCAGTCAGTGGATTTAGGGCCCGCTCTCATCTGGTATGACCTTTTAAGATTCTAAGTGAACATAAATTTTGGGGGGATACTATTCATCCCAGTACAAGGTGGTATTTAAAATATGGGGATGTTACCATAATGAGATAACTACTTCATACTCACTAAGATGCCTAAATGAAAAAGGCAGACAATAACTCATGTTGGTTGAGGATATGGAGATATTGGATCCCTCATATACTGCTGAGTAGGACCATAAAATGATATAGCTACTTTGGAAAAAACTTTGGTATTTTGTCAAAAGATTAGAGTTACCATATGACCCAGTAATTCCACTTCTGGGTATACACCCAAAAGAATTGAAAACAACTTGTCCACACAAAAACGAGTGTTCACGGCATTATTATTCATAATAGCCAAAAAGTGGAAAGAACCCAAATGTCCATCAGTTGATGATTGGATAAATTACAGTATATTTGTACAGTAGAATGTCATGCAACCCGAAAAAGGATGAAGTTTCAATGGATGTTAACAATGTGGATGAATCTTGAAAGCATTATGCTAAGTGAAAGAAGCCAGTCACAAAAAGCCACATACTGTGTGATTACATTTATGGATATTAGTGGTTGCCAGGAGCTGAGGGGAGGGGTCAGGTGGAGTGACTGCTAATGGTTATGGGTTTCTTTTGAGGTGATGAAAATGTTCAGAAATTAATGATGATGGTTGTATAACTCTGAGTTTATTAAAAACCAGCTAATTGAACACTTTAAACAGATGAACTTTTTATGGTATGTGAATCATATCTTAAAGCTGTTATTAACAAAAAAGATAAGGATGTTTTATATATTTCTAGGCTGGAGAAAGGTAAAATCTATGTGGTCACAAGTTTACTTATTTTGGTCCCAGTCACATGGTGACTTATGCATGGTCCTGCTAAGAGCAGTATATTGGAACTCATCCTTTTAATAAACTATATAAGATTAGTACATTAAATTATTTAGCCCAGATTTGTCTTATAAATAAAAATAGTTTATAATTTAAGTTGTGAATTGTAAAATATGAGCCAAAGATGGTTATCTGAATGATACTAGTATATTATCCCAAATGTAAGGATAATAAAATGAATTTACCTGAGTTTAAATTTTCAGTATAGGTCATTCTGAAAAAGGCCTCCTCTACCATGGTTAGGATAAATATGATTACTAATTGGCCTGCGTACAAGAGAAAAAGAAAATTTTAATTCTACCAGAGTCCTGTTGATTTGATATGATCATGTTGACACATTCTGAAAATCATGCTTAAAAAATAATCTGTTTATATGGAGGGCCTACTTGTCTCTGCTCAGCAGGGAGCCTACTCCCCACCCCCCCACCCCCTGCCTCTCTGCCTACTTGTAATCTCTGTCTGTCAAATAAACAAATAAAATCTTAAAAAAAAAATGGAGGGCCTACTTGAAAGATTCATCATTGTATATTGAGCTAGATTGGTAGCTAACATTTTTTGTGTACTTACTTTGTATCAAGCACTGTTTTGTGTTAAGTCCTTACAGCAAGACATTTGAGATATAGAGAAATGAAGTAACTTGCCCAGTATCACATAGCTAAGACTCTGAAGGGCTGGGATTTGTACCCAAACAGTCTGTCTTAAGAGAAGCAGCCTGTGTTCTTAGCCACTAATTTTGCTGGATTCCTCAAAGTAGATTAGGATATTTAATTAAAAGTTCTTGAGGTGTGCATGAGTGGCATAGATCATAGTTGAAGTGTAAGCTTCAACTCTATTAGAGTTAGGCATGTAAGGGCTGAAACATGTCTGAGGGAACAGTGGGGACAATAAACAATCCAGAGGACATGAATATAATTCTCATTATTTTTCCCTGCCAGTATGAGGTGAAAGCTCCCGTTCCTTCTGCCTGTTTCAGGAATATTTGTAAGCAAATGGCAAAAATGCATGAAGCTATATTTGATCTTCTTCCAGAAGACCAAACACAAGTGAGTAGTAATTCCTAACACTACTTTTTTATATATAACATATGCATGCAGAATTGGAATGTTTTTACATACTTTTGGTACAGTTAAGCCTAGTTCTTATTCCATTATGATTATTTTTTTCAGCTGTTACATTGACCTGTGGAACATAGGTAAAAATTTGATTTCAAAGTGCCCCTAGCTCCAACAGGCCAGAGCAATAACTCCTCTTCTCTATGTCAGCAGTTATAAAAAGCAGATTTTTCATTTGGCCATTGAGTGTCAGAAATGCCGGATTCTACTTGATCGTTCATTACATTATCAGTTTGAAAATCAGAGTTGGCATTTTTCAACTGTAAAATATGTTGCTGCTGTTATAATCCAAATGGGATAGTAGAAGAATTAGTGATGGAATTAATGAGATGAGACATAAAGTAACTCAATCAATATACTTCATTAATATTTGTTACATTAGTGTAAGTGATCAGTAGTAGGCATAACCAGAAAAATAGCAAAATGGGTAGTCTTTGGCACCTCTTACCTATGAAGTATCCACCCTTTGTCCTTACTGTCTTCCCCTACATGAGTGTTATCACAGAGTTCTCTTCACTGTTCAGCAACACTCCTACCTCACCCCCCACTTGCTTGGTTCCCCTTTCCTGGTACTTTAAAGATTCCAGTGTTTCTTTTTTTTCCAATCTTCCTTACCCACCTTAGCTTGTTCCCTCTATACCAGGTTATCTCATTCAAGTCTAGTTGGAGAATGATAGTGTTAGAATACAAGCCTAGTTGTACGACTGATGAATTTTCCCAGGGATTTTTGGTATTCAGGTAAGTTTGTTACTTGAGTTTGGCTCAAATTAGTTCGGTACATGGGAGTGGTATTTGGGAGCAATTCTCCTACTGCTTTCCTTTCCCATACCACCTCAGATTTCTATACTACAGTAGCTCTTACTGTTTTTCTTCATGCTTCCCTAGATTTTCATTAATCATTCCAAACTCATGATGAAATATCATCCAACTCCTTTGAGGCTCACTAAGAATTGAGAAGGAGCTATACTATATGGAGCACCCACTGGGTCTCTTTTTTCTTCCTCATTACTTCCTAGTCAAGCCAACTTCTCATTGCAAGTGTTAAGATCTCACACCTCTGACATTCTGACCTTGTGGATTTGTCATCTGAGTTCTAATTATGGCCAGGTTAGGGAGCTGGGCATACAGGTAGTCTATGTGTTTTTATCTACATCATCATTTAAAGGGAACTCTTGTCAGAGCTGGGCAAGAATTAGATTTTATGTCAATATTGAATACTAGTAGTTCAACAAAACTTCCATAGATGACTTTATATATTTTATTCCCTATTGAAAATCAGTGTTACTCCAAAAAATTGTTTCCAAAGATTAAATATATATAGCTTCAGGTCAGGTATTTCCCAAAGAAGTTTTGATCCATTACATCAAATATCTGCATACTGGAACAACAAAATAATTTTTGGTAATTTTACCAGTTTAGAAGAATGAAAGTATCTTTGCCTCTTACCATTGTGACCTTTTTCCCCCTATCAAATTCATATTTAATATATTGCAGAATTCTCCATTTCTTTTTGCCTGTCATGGTTAATCCCCTCTTATATATCCTAGAGGACTTCTAAGGGGCAGAAAGGCAGTGATAAAACATATCACTAAGGGGAAAACAAGCTTTTATCCAAAAATGTAGGAAAATTATATTAAAATAGCAACTAAATACCTCAGAGGAGCTTCTTAAAAGTATATGCCAAAGCAAAGATTTTTAAAAAAATTTTTCTTCAAATAATACTGATTTGATATTGATAACTCAGATGCTTGTATCTTCTATTTCATTAGAGCTTTAAGTAACCATTTTCTTTCTTCTCCAGATGTTATTTTTAAGAATTAATGCAAGTTATAAACTCCACTTGAAAAAGCAGTTATCTCATTTAAATGTGATAAATGATGGAGGACCTCAAAATGGGTATGTTTTCAAAATATTTTTACTGGGTGCTCCTGTGCTGGATTGCTTGATTGGTTTTTATTCACTATGGTGTCCTTTTCTACTATATATCTTTTTCCACTATGTTGGACCCCCACAATGGTAAAGTCAGCAACTTTTTGCCTTTTTTCTCTGTGGAGAGGATATCTGTATCTGCCTATCTGTCTTTCTACATTAAAGTGTTTTATAGGGACACCTGGGTGGCTCATTTGGTTAAGCGGCTGCCTTCGGCTCAGGTCATGATCCCAGCGTCCTGGGATCGAGTCCCACATCGGGCTCCTTGCTCGGTGGGGAGCCTGCTTCTCCCTCTGCCTCTGCCTGCCTTTCTGTCTGCCTGTGCTCGCTCGCTCTCTCTCTCTGACAAATAAATAAATTAAAAACAAAATTTTAAGTGTTTTATAAATGGTCCATTACTTAAAATGTCTGTTTTGAGGCCCTGTGGGTCAGCACCTCCTTATGTTACCCAGTAGTCTCTCCCTATGCGGACAGGACTCAAAGTCCTATTTTGTAGTTGTATGACCACTAGAAGGTCCACTTAACTTATGCCTTATTCATAAAATGAGAAAGGTAAAATTTGCTTTAAAGTCTTCCAAAGGGTCACAAAAAATAAAGTATAAGTGTATATGTCCATTTTATTGTAAGTTGTTGAACAAAATATATGTATTATTGGTGAAATGGTGTAATTATGTAAGAGAAAACAAAATTTAGAATCAGAAAACTTGGGTTAAGTTCCGCTGCTTACTAGCTGTGTGACTTTAGGTAAATCGCTTACACTCTCTCCGCTTTTATTTTCTTAAATTTGAAAATAGAGATAATGGTAAAAAGTACCATCACAAGATTTTTGTGAGGAGCAACATAGATAAAGATATGGGGAAAAGATGATACAAAATGCAAAAGCACTGTTCATGAAGCTACACCTTAATAGGATTTCCTTAGTGGTAGCTGTTCCATGGATTTTTGAGGAGTAAGATATTTTATTCCCTGTTAAGTTTCAGGCTTAAACTTCAAACTTTTAGGAACAAACGAAAAAAAGTATTTCGGAGTCAGAAATTGGTCCTGTACAATAAAACAAGTACACTGAATTGATTTTGCAAGAAATATTTGGAAGCTTCAGACTGCTGAATCTGTTGGCCATGCTGAATTTTTTGATGCAAAAATCTGATTCTCTCCCTTGATTATTACCTTGTTCTTCTCTTTCTTTAAGAATTGTTATTTTCAAAAATTTCAAAGCCACAGAAAAGTTCAAGGACAGTTTATGAACACCAGATACCTCTCAGAAACTGTTTTTTAAAAACTAGTATTTTTAAGCCCCACTCATACATAACGTTTTCTTTTAGTTACATAGCTAAATCTGGGTTGGTTGGTTTTTCTGACCAATAGTTCTGAAGCATCCAGGCTAACTCATTACCTATTATTTTCTTTGTTAATATAGCTATTTGGGGGCTGTACCACCTTAGTGATCTTCACTGTCACATACTTTTAAAGACACTAATTCTGTGTAAGTTCATGCCTCTGAGTGATCCCTTGAAAATGGAATTCTCTGGAAATTAACCTCTAGACTCTAGCCAAAGACATAGCAAACTACCTGCTTAAAAGAATTTTCTTGGGATGGCTTTCCCCTGCTCATGCTCTCTCTCTCAAATAAATAAAATCTTAAAAACAAAACAAAACAAAAACCAACATTCCAAATGAAACTGAAGTGTCCCTTGACCCCATCTCCAGTCACATTCTCTTTGCCCCAACCCATAATCAATATTTTTAATAAATTTGGTCTGCATTCTGAGTCCTTCACATTATCTCTGTATCTTAAAAAAAAGTAGGTAGCACTGTTTTATAAACTTAATTTACTTATATGGTATATTGTATATACGCTGCTTACTTTTTTCTACTCAGCATTGTAACTGGTTTGATATGTAGGAATTGTCTTATTTTTTTGACCGCTTTTTATTCTCCCTCATGAAACAACCATATTTAATATAGTCATTTCTCCAAATGATAGATTTCTAGGTCATTACTTTTTTCCACTACAGCTATGCCACAGTGAAGATCTATATACATACCTAATAGTGTGACCATTTTGGGGAGGTATATATACAAGTTGATCAGAGCATATGTACATTCTCACTCTACTAGGTATTGCGAGAATATTCTCCAAAGTGGTTGTACAATGCTGCCAACATTTGCTGTTAGATTTTTTAAATGGTTGCCAGTGGTATCTTGTTTTGATTTGCATTTCCTAGTGTTTGTCATCTTTTCATACATTTATTAGTCATTCAGGTGTTCTTATCTGACTTTTCCTGTTCATTTTCTTTGCCCATCTTTCTCTTGGGTATTATTTTTCTTGTGTTGATTTTAGATTTTTGCTTAAGCCCTAATCAAACGAATCCTTTGTTATATATGTTGTAAATATCTGCTTTTATGTTAAACAATTTTCAACTTTGATAAAACTCTGGAAATATTTTTAAGTGGAGATTTATGCCAATTTTATGCTTAGTTTTTAGTGTGAGGACCTTGCCTTAGAAAGGTTTTGTTCTTTTTTGAGCTGTTGCTGTCAGTTTTAGTGTACTTAACTGACTATACTATCACAAGTGTAATTTTGAATCTTTTAAAAATACCTGAATTAGATGAGTTTTATATGAAAAATATGATCCTTATTAAATTCTGCCATGTGATAAGAGGTAAAACATTAAGTACATAAGTCCAAAGGCATTTTATAAATTCGACTGTAGTACAAACATTGAGGGTGCTTCTAATACCTTTGTCCCATGTCCTCTAGCAATCCAGAACTTACGTGTTTGTTAAAATACTGAAGCTGGATTTCCTCTTTTCTTTTACAAACTACTAAATCAGGGTCTATTTATTCCTCGACGGGCCAGTCCCTATTTTATATACATGGAGCTTTAGTATTTGTTTATCCGAGTGTTGTTTCCTGGAATGTCCTTTCAAGTATGGACATTAATGTGACAGCTCAGTACTCAAAAGTGTAAGACTTTGTTTTTTCATCTAGTGTTGCTGGATGTATCAGGTTTTATATCTAGTAATAACATATGCATGAATCTCAGCTTTCATTTAACTCCTTTGGATGTCACTCAGGAAACCTTATCTTTCTTTCACTTGATTTCTTTAGTCATATACATGTACAGTTGATCCTTGAACAATGCAGGGGTTGGGGGCACCCACTCCCCTTGCAGTAGAAAATCCACATGTAATTTTTGACTTTGCAAAAACCTAATAATACCCACTGTTGACTGGAAGCCTTATCATTAACAACAACAGTTGATTAACACATATTTTGTATGTTATATACTGTGTTGTTGTAGTAAAGCTAGGGAAAAGGTTTTGAAAATCAGAAAAGTACATGTCATGCTGTACCATGTCAAAAAATACCTGTAAATAGACCTGTGCAGTTCAAACCCTGATGTTCAAGAGTCAACTGTATACTCTAGTGACAACTTATCAAAGAAACATCTTAATGTATTGTTCTATTTTATTTCATATTAAGATAAATCTATTTTATTGGGCAGAATTATGAAACCAAGTCCAGCCTGCACTGGTTTATTCCTTTTCAAGATATTCGTTGTTGAAATAGAGCACTCTATCTGATAGCAGAAATCCTGCTAAGAAACATACTGACGTTTGGTCCCTAGGAAATCTGAATTTTAAATAATAGTCTTGGCAGTTAGAATAAGACTGACTCTATGAACATTGCTTCTTTAATTATGCAGTAGAAAGTGAGATTAAAAATAGTTTTCTCTCCAATGTCTAGGTTGGTCACAGCAGATGTAGCTTTTTACACTGGAAATCTTCAAGCCTTAAAAGGTCTTAAAGATTTGGACCTAAATATGTCCGAGATCTGGGAACAGAAGAGGTGATGACATACTGGAAAACTGGGTAGCTCATCTGACCATGGGATGTATATGTTTATGAAGAAAATGTGGATGCCTGTGACTCAAGAACTGAACCTCGAACCCAAAGTGAACTGGGATAGGGGAAGGGGAAAAGGAAAGTATCAGTGTTGGGAAACTGAGATTCAGTGGGATCTACAAGGAATGCCATTTTTATGCTTCCTTCAGTGAGGAGTAACTGATCAGGTGTCTATAACATTTTTCATTCTCTCTGGAAACAGACTCAGGTTTCTTTGGACCAAATCCAAAAGAACACATAGCTGTAACACAGCTGTAGTTGACTAGAATGCTCTGTATACTTTATATTAAAAAATGCTTTGCATTTCTTCCAGTGCAATGAAATTCATATGGTGTCCCACCTTATTTAATGATGGTACAATTTAAAATATTAAAATCTTAGTCAACCTCTGTAGAAAGTTTTCTCTATGAAAGTAAAGCTGTTTGAAAAAATTATTTTTTTACAGATCTTTCTATAAAAAATAAACATCTTTTGATTGCTTGGATTTAGAAATTCAATTTTTGTTTTAGTGACCAATGTCAAGTTTCAGGCCTTGGGTGTCACATACTTAATCTTTCTACCACCACTGTATATCAACTGGGTAAAGCCTTCCAGAGTAGTCTAAATACTTGAAAGTCTGATCACAGTAATAATTAAAGAATAAGATACTGGCATTTATTTATGCAACTACTAATTTAAATAGTTTTCAGAAGTGGTATATGAAAGGCTGCAGTTTAATAGCTGTATTTTTATAAAAGTATCTATGAAGGGTTGGTTTGTGGGGCTTTTTTTTCTTTTTATTTCTAGCAAATGGTAAGAATACATTTACATATATTCTGCCTATTTATGAGTTCTCATTTTAACATTTGGATAACATATGAAATATGGCCCCCTTGGGTTCTTGTTTTTAAAAAGTTACTTTTGATGTGTATATGAACAAAGACCAGGAAGAAAATAGAACTTTTAAAATATAGGCTGCTGTGTTGGGGCCAGAAATATAAGGTGATGAGTAAGTTATTTAAAGATTTTATAATACCTACCTTCAAAACTAGAATCAGCAGCACTCTACAAATGAAAGTGCCTGTGCCTCACCTCATACCGGGAATCTTGCCTAACCCTGTCAGAGTGCCTAACCTTGTGGTGATTATGTACAATGAAAATGGTCTTATTTTGTGCTCTTCCATTTCCTAAAAGGAAAGCCTGTTTTCTTTATCATTACTAAGGTATGTCATTGGTTCTTAAACTGTCTAAAATAAAGCTGTAAAAAATTACCAGACTTTATAAGGCAACTTTTTTTTTAATAGTATACAGGAAACTTTGTAAGCAGCCTACTCAAAAACAAATATGGAAAAATTAGAAAATGTAATTAATCTTTAGAGAAAAGCCACAAATTAAACTATCAGCAGAGCTAATTTGAAAGGTTATTCGTGAATATTTTCAGTCACACCAAGAATGCTTTGGGGAAAGGGAACTTTTTATAAAGTTATACCTCCACCCCATCATACTAGAGAACAAGGATGTAAAAGAAATACCCTACCTCTACCCACCCCCAAACCCTTGATCTGGGAAAAGAAACATCACTTTATTTGTTTTAATAAATGGAGAGTCTGTGGAAAGCATGGCAGGCATCCCAGGCTTAGGACTAGATGAGAGGTACTAAATACCTTCAGGTTTAATTCCCATGGAAAGAATGATGTGGTTAAGTTTCTTAGAAAAGCAAAAACTAGATGTGTTAGGTAACTGGCCAGTGAGTACTTAAATATTTCAAGAGCAAATCTTCCAACTGGTCCAGTAACTGTTTTGCAAGAGTAAACTGTTTTTCATAAACTATTTCATAAAGTTATCAGTGAAAGTGTACATGTGCACATGGATTGCCTCACAGCTTTATTTTTGAAATCACAAGCAATTCAAAGTGACCGTCACTGAGGCCTCAGTTAAAAGATGTTCCAGTAGAGCTGCCCCAGTTTTAAGATTAAATAGTATTGCACTTTAAGATGAACTAACTTTCAGGGTCCTCTTCAAAGAAGAAAAATATTGCTTCCATCTGTGCTTTTCTTCGACTAAAAGCATATTGCAAAAAAACTCTGCTTTAAAAATTAATACCGCAGGGTACAGTAACATAGTAAAGTACCTGCCGATTTTAGAATCCTAGAGAACATTATAAGAAACTGTTTAGCCCATAATTAGTATGAAGTGTATACAGTATTTTTCATTTCAGTGGTCCAAGATACGAAGGTTCCCTGATACAATCTTGTTCTCTAATACTGCTCCAGGTGGGATGTCGATTCGGTCACCGTGATTTGCAATGATGATAACTGTTCCCTATGTGACAGGGAAGACAAAACAGAAGAGAATATATTTAAAACTGCAGCTGAAATGCAACTGATTTTTTTCTTGCAATTACCAAATTAATGTAGAACTCCATTCACAATGTAGCAGTTGTACATATAGCAATATTAAACATGAAAAATAACAGGTTAAGGAAAATTATATAATGTGTCCCTCTAGGAATCCTGGCAGTAGTTCTAGAGACCTTGCCTCTGTATCAGAGGTGGTACTAGAAGTGAGAAGTAGATCCTGTGCCACAGCATGACTGGCCCTTTGAAAGAACTACCTGCAAGGTCACCAACATTATCTACCTTCATAAAGATACTGAGGTGCTTGGTTTATATTTACATACAGGTTTGGGTTTTTGTTTTTTAAAAATAGTTTACTAATATATTTTTCATGTCTTAAGTGAGACTGTACAGATGAGACAGTATTAGCAATAAGGTTTCATATACATGTGTGTATATACACACATAATATCAGCAATAAAATATATTCTATATATATATATATATATATATACACACACACACGTATATACAGGTCTGTACAGTTGACCCTGGAACTCATGTTTGAATGGTCTGGGTCCCACTTACATGCACTTTTCTTCAATAAATACAGAAGGGTACTGTAAATGATTTTCTTAAAATGTTCTTATCTCTAGCTTCCTCTATTGTAAGAATACAGTATATAATATATATGACCTACAAAATATGTTAATCAACTGTTATTAGTAAGACTTCCAGTCAACAATAGGCTGTTACTAGTTACATTTCTGGGGAGTCAAAAGTTATACATGGGTTTCGACTATAGTGGTCCCTCCCCACAGCCCCCATGTTGTTCAAGAGTCAAATGTATATAAATATATATATACCACACATATCTATATACATACACATATATTTTTTTGTTTTCCCAAGATCTTCATTTAAGGAGCTTGACTAAAGGAAGAATAGGAAAAAGCTGTTTTATCTTTGGTTTTAAGTTTTAATACTTATACCCATAGTCCTTCCTATTTCTTAGGCTAGAATGATACTCATCTGAGTACCCAAGTACTGTAGTATGTGAATAAATCTCTATACTGAAGACAACCGATTACTTTAAAAGAATATAATATATTTAGGGGCGCATGGGTGGCTCAGTGGATTAAGCCGCTGCCTTCGGTTCAGGTCATGATCTCTGGGTCCTGGAATCAAGCCCCACATCGGGTTCTCTGTTTAGTGGGGAGCCTGCTTCCCCCTGTCTCTGCCTGACTCTCTGCCTACTTGTGATCTCTCTGTCAAATAAATAAATAAAATCTTTAAAAAAGAATATATTATAATTAGTATAAGTGAAGTTATCATTTTTTCTACTTTCATTCAGATTCAAATAGTCACCTTGGGTGAGCTAATGCTACTTTAATAATGATTCTCTTTTACAGACTGTCATTTCAATGAAATAGTACCAGTTTAATTACTTACTGGTGTTTGTGGAATACAGCATTCAAATGGAAAGCAAAGTTCCTATATACAACAATTATTATTGTATTTTAACTATGTTGTATATCTATGGAAGATAGTACTAATGCTAAATATTGTAGTAAGCTATTTCATTTTTAAAATGTAGTTATGTCTTATAAACATCTGGTATAGACTAAGAAGTATTCTTTAAAATAAAGGTAAATTTAGGACTAGAAAATGAAACCTGTTTTGTAAAGCTGTAAAAACCATAATTTTCATCAGAACAACACACCTTTAGTGAAACATTCTTGCCAAATGTCACATCTCCTGAAACTGTGAGGTGATCCAATTCAAGCATATCTGGTATACTTTCAAATCTCCTTAGATAATCCTGAACCTGAAAGAAACACATTGTTTCAAGAATGGGTTAACAACAACAACAAAAAGAAACAGGGATTAAATTAACAAAATAGTTTAACTGAACTGTGAAAACATTCTGTTTATGGCCAACCTCAGGCCCTCGATGGGAAGAACCCATTTATTAAGCATTTGCTAGATACTAGATGCAGTGCAGGAGAGACCAGGAAATATGAACACTGTCCCTACAGTCAAGCAATTTATACTACCACTAAATCAGATCAGGCATTAATAAATAAAAAGATAAACAACATGCTAAAAGCCCAATGAGTAGTTCAGATTATCTGGAGTTTAGTTGGAAAGAGATATCATTGAAGCAAGCCAGACTGGAGCTGGGGTTTATGGGAATATTTCAAAAGTGGAATATTTCATGCACAGCAACAGCTTAGATTATCAATACAAATGATGATTATGTTACTTCCTTTTATAGGGACTAGACATTATCTTATAGGGCCTTGTTTCCTATTTTGCTAAGAAAATTAGAAGCAGTCTGAAAAGTTCCACTGACTTCTACCACAACCCACTTGCCTCCGAGCCCGTTACTCTGTCCCTTCCTAGTACTGGGGTTGGACTCTTTACTCCAACTTAAGGCCAGTCCTTCTTCTGGCCTATTCAAGGATATTGTCCAGTGATTCTCCTTTAGTGTTTTCTCTCTGATTGTATCAATTCCAGTCAATGTGTAAACATCCCATAAATTCTCCCATCTTTAAAAACCAAACACAAAAAACTCAAATTTACATCCCTTTCTATATCCATGGCTGCAATTGTTTTGTTTTTAGGGCAAAGTTCTTGAATTAGTTGTCTACGTATCTCTAATTTCTCCTATTCTCTATTAAATCCCTTCCAGTCAGGCTCTGGGACTTTTTTTTTTTTTTTTTTTAACCTAGTTATTTGACAGAGATCACAAGTAGGCAGCGAGGCAGGCAGAGAGAGAGGAAGGGGAAGCAGGCTTCCTGCTGAGCAGAGAGGCCGATGTGGGGGCTCGATCCCAGGACCCTGGGATCATGACCCGAGCTGAAGGCAGAGGCTTTAACCCACTGAGCCACCCAGGCGCCCCTCAGGCTCCAGAACTTCTATATTGATAATTCTACTGGTGAATTCTCATTGATTCTGAACAATCAATTCTCATTGATTCTGAAAATATTCATCTTACTTGAATCAACAGCAGCACTTGACATAGATGATCACTCCCTCTTCCTTGAGACATTTTCTTAATTTGGCTTTTAGGACTTACACATTGATGGTTTTCTACCACCAATTCCTCATCTGTAACTCCTCAGTGACCTTTGCTGTTTCCTCTACCTCATCCCCATCCTCTAAGTGTTGGACTATCTTAGGGGATAGTCCTCTTATCTCCTAAGTGATACCTGTCTCATGGCTTTAAATACCAGTATGAACAGAGGACTCTCAAATTTACCTGTCTCCTCTGATCTAGAAACAGTCTAATAAATTTGAAGGTCTAATGAATACAGTATCTCCAAAATTGAAATCCCCATCCTGTTCCCCCTAAACCTACTTCCCCCATCTCCATAAATGGCAGGAAATTCCATGCTTCCAGTTGCACAGCCTAAAAACCACGCAATCATCCTTAACCTTTTTTCTTTTGCACTCCCATCTCATCCAAGAGCAAATCCTATAGGTAAACTTTCAAAATACCTCAATGTCAACATACTTTCATTATTTTCACTGCCATCACCCTGGTCAAAGCCACCATTTCCTCTTGCCAGGATTCCTACAACAGCCAATTCCCTAATCTCTCTGATTCTACCCTCATTCAGCAGATTGGTCATTTCACCCCTTAGCTTGCAACTTCTTTGATGGTTTCTCTATCCATCAGGAAAAGAAAAAGCCACCCACATTTCCAATATTCAGTTAAAGTTCTACACATTAGGACTGTTTCCTGTCTGACCCAACTACTATCCCCAACTCTCACTTGCTTACTCTGCCCCAGCCATACTGTGCTTTGTAAAGTCCCTAAAACATTTTCTTCCTCAGAGCAACTAGCCATGCCCACTTAGCCCCCAGTTCTGAATTTGGGCAGCTAACGTTCTTATCTCTTGCAGAGTATTGAAGAGGCTATGAAGAGTGAGGGGGACATGAAGGGGGAAGGATGAGGCTAGGTAGAAAAATGGCTGGGGACCCCGGGTGGCTCAGCTGGTTAAGCATCTGCCTTTGGCTCAGGTCATGATCCTGGGAACGAGCCATGCGTCAGGCTCTCTACTCAGCAGGGAGTCTGCTTCTCCCTCTCCCTCTAACTACTTGTGCTCTCTTTCTGTCAAATAATGTGTTTCTAAGGAAAAAAAAAAAAAGACAAGAAAGGGAAGAAAGAAAAATGGCTTGCAGTACCCTCTCATGATGTGGGAAGATGGTGGGTCTTTGTACCACTGGGATTTTCCCAGCTCAGCCAGGCTGGTAAGAGGCACCCAAAACAGGGAGAGTCCTAAAGTGCCTGATGTTATCCTGGAAATTGCAACACAGCCACAGGACCCAGAGTCATTCCCCATCAATATATGAGGCAGTACATACCTCCCCACCAGGTGGCACGAACCCACAACCAAGTCTAGAATAGACTTGGAGGGCCTAGCAGGACTCCAGGCCAGCCACAAAGGCTTACTCTGTCACACTTCATTAGCCTCCGGATATCTGATGTGATGAAATGTTTCTAATTCCACTTATCATGGTGGGGTGGGGTTTTCCTATCCTTGCCATGAATGCTTTTCACCCCAGATACCTGCATGGTGCACTCAATTTCTCAGTGAGACCATCTCTGGCCATGCTGTGTAAAATTACACCAATACTACCCCACCCTCACATTCCCTATTCCTGCTTGGTTTTTCTCCAAAGCATTTTCTACCACTTGACATACATTTGCTTATTATCATTTTTACCCTGCTAGAATACTCATAAAGGCAAGGATTTTAGTCCATTTTATTTATTGCTAACTCTGCAGCATCTGGAACACTGCCCAGCACATGGTAGGGGCTCAATATCTGTTAAGACGGAGTTAACATTCTCCCACTGATGAAAGCAGTGAATAGTTTTACAGGAGACATAAAGTAAAATGTCCCAAAGTTAAATGTTCTTTTCCACTCTTTAGCAATCAGATTTCGAAAGTAAGTTACATCTTTATCTTTTATGGTTGATTCCCTTTAAAAGACCTCAAAGAGGAATTTAATAGGTCAGCAGCTGAGACTGTAATTAGACCCCAATTCACATCATTCCAACCTTTTTTATACTTACATACTTAAGAACTACAAATTCAATATACATATCTATCATTACGTACCTTTGTAAAAGAGCTGCCTAATTTAACCAAGGGTACTGTAGGAAATTCCCGCTTTTCACTCATTGTCAAAGATCCTGCATTAAGGCTATAGAGGTTTGACATCACGAGCAAGAGATCTGATGTGGTTTTGACAGGTAGAAAGCGGCTCCTAGGAACATTAATACCTAGAGAGTTCTCAAAACTTTTTATGGCAGCCCCTACTGCAGTTTCTAACTGAATGACATTCAGGCCTCCATCCAAAGTCTGTAAGAAAGAAAAGGGGGCAGGGGGAGAGGAGAAATAGGTTTTAGCAACTTAGTTCCATGTGGGCTGGTTAATATTTGGGGAGTGGTCTCACAGATCCATGGAAGGAGACAGAATTTTGAGAAGTGACATTTAGCAAGTACCTAAATGTCAGGTACTAGTGCTTAGACATACATGGTTTTTACTTCAGCGTCGTAACTTCTCTGTTTAGTCATGTTTCCGTTTTACAATAAAGAACCGATGGGTCACAGAAAACTCATGCAAGATGCCTGTGGCCAAAACCTTTAAGTGTCAGAGCAACAAGCCCAAGGTAGGTTTTCTACTTTTGGGCCCCGTGCTCTTGCCACTACCACAGGCTTGCGTCAAGTAAGAGCACCAAGGCTTGGCACAGTAAAGAGATGGGTGTTAACTCTGAAAGAAAGGGCCAGGAACTGGAGTGACTTACTAGGCAAAAAAGAAGGACCTGTGAATAGGTGGACCAGAGAGAGGGGGCAGTGGATCTATGTGTAGCCTACCTACTGTGATCTTAGGAATAAGGAGGCAAGGGCTGCACCTCTGGCTTACCTTTGGATTCACAATGATCTCCATATCAATAGCATTTTGCTCCTGCAGTCTTTTAACTGCTGCAAGAGAGATCCACAGGTTGTTTGTGTTAAATATTTTGAATTTTGACACAGACTTGAACTCGTCAACATGTGCTTTTGGCACTTGAGCAATTTCCACCAGTCTCAATTTGCCTTCATACTGGGTAAGTGTGCCACCCTAGAAAGGCAGAGAAGAGTGTGTGAGTACCTCCACATCTCTCCCAGTTACAACCATACCACACTATTTCTAGTCTGTGAGAGTGTTAGAGAAAAGACACTGATGATAAAATCCCCCAGAAATGAAGTTTTGGCATTGATTCAATCTGTGATACACAGCAACATACATTTAATGGTAGAGCCAAAGAAACTATTCAGGTTGTCATTTTATACTGTAAACCCACCCTCTTGTCCATAGTAAAAGCCCTGGGAGTACACCAGAGTCTTCTTCGATTTTCAAAGGTCTACAGGAACAGCCATTCCTCTCATTCCCAAACCACTGTCCATCACTAAAGAACTAGTTCTACTCCCTCAGACTCTGCTCTGATTGACTCTGGGATAAGAAGAGAAAAAGGAAGACAGAGGCACAAGTGGGTGAGAAGTGACCCCCCCTGAGTAGCCTCAGCTTAGAGATGTCCTGACAGTCATGAGGCCACAGCAGTGTGTGGAGAGGGGAACATTTATGCACGTGTCAGGGGGCATTGCAAGACACATAGAACCCAACAAAGAGACTAACCATTTTAGTATTCACACACTGCCCATTTCTCTCACTCCCTGTGGCTAAGTAGTAAAACCTTGTGTACCATTTCATGACCACTAAACATGCAAAGTTAAACATCTTTTTGGCAACTACAGAGATACTACAGTGATAAAAAAAAATACATATAAAAATGCACAGGCAGAAACAGAAATAGTAAATTTTCATTAAAGGAACAATGAAATAAATACATTTAAGCACCAAACTAGAAGAATATCAAAGGTTTGAACAAAACATTTGAAAGTGTTTTCACTTATCCTATAAATATATGTGGAACTGTTTTCAGTTAAAATAGTCCATATGGATTACTCAACAATACTGTTAAATCTTAATTTATTTCAGGTGGAACTTAAGGTACTCTACAGAATACTATCTCACTCTGTCTCAACAATAGATGAATGTGTTGCTTTGTTTACCATGGAAACTTACCAATTAAAAAAAAGGATCTGAACTACATAACCTATGCAATGTGAAGATGTGAACCCCCGAATTGCTTCCTCTCAGTATTTACCTTTACATCTGCACGTGTTTTATTTGTGACTTCCATGACAAATTCACAGGGTTTTCCATTGGGTGGGTTCATTAGATGATTAAGAATATAAAGATCCACAGTGGCACCCAGATTATCTATGTTAGACACAAAAATATACTCTTTGCCTTCTCCTATAAGGGTGTCGAGCAAACCAGAGTTGTAGAAACTGGCGTAAATATCACCATGACCTGGAGGGTACCAAGCTTCTGTATTTTCCCCTGAGTATGAGACATCCTTTGCTACAGGCAGTAGAGATTCTTTATTAATCCTTGGGTACCTTTAAAAAAAAAAAAAAAAAAGCACACACACACACACACACAAAAACCAAGGTCTTTTTCAATATCAATTCTGTAAAGCACTCCAGACCTTCAAGTAAAACAGTACGTTTAAAGTTAAATAAAACTGCCGTCCTTTTCAGTCTATCAATAGTAATTTAATCATAGGTAAATCCATTTAAGAAAATCTCTTATCTGTGTTGTCCAATAATCAGTTTCCTAGATCATAATATTTGCTGCAAAAAAAATTTCCAGCATCATAAAGATGGGAGGACACCTAATACTTCTAGAGTCTTAATAGATTTTACGACACTGTAAGAGGAAATACACATTAAGTAAATTTCTCAAACTTCTTTGGTTATGGAATTATTCTTTTCCCTTCAACTTTGGAAAAATCTGCCCATTCTTACGAACATATATTCAAGGGTGGTGCTCTTTCTTTCCCAAAAGGTCAACAGCAGATTAGTGCTCAGGGACATCTGCTCCCTACTGCTAGTGAGAACAGGTGTGGGGACTGGCAGTGGGAGCAGGGGTAACAGAGGAGCTAGCACTAAGAGACCAAGCACCAACCAGAAGATGGAGGCAGAGCACCTGCAACACCCAAAGTGTCCATGAAAAAACAGATTAAAACAACAAATGGTAAAACTTTTAGAAATACCTGTTCTGCACAAGCCCATATAGACCCATATTCATCCCTAGATGGAAAACTTAGTTCCCTAGTTGCCTGGGCTTTATCCAAAGTCATCATCTGAGTCCCTTTCTACAGGCATATCTTGGAGATACTGCAGGTTCTGTTCCAGATCACAGCAATAAAGCAAATGTTGCAGTAAAGTGAGTCAAGTAAATGTTTTGGTTTCCCAGTGCATATAAAAGTTATGTTTACACTATACTATAGTCTATTAAGTGTGCAGTAGCATTGTGTCTAAAAAAAATATACATACTCTAAAAAAATATTTCATTGCTCAAAAATGCTAACCATCAGCTGGCTTTTTAGCAAGTCATAATCACTGATCACAGATCATCATAACAAATACAATAGTAAAGAACACATTTGAAATACTGTGAGGATACCAAAATGTGTGACACAGACACAAAGTTAGCAAATGCTGTTGGAAAAGTGGCACCAATATCAACAGACTTACTTGCTCAATGCAGGGGTATAACAATCTTCAACTTGCAAAAAAAAAAAAAGAAGAAGAAGAAGCAGTATCTACAAAGCTCAGTTGAAGTGCAATCAAACAAGGTATGCCTGCCCTTACTTTCCTCAAAGTGGAACTTTTTTCCAGGATTTATTAAATTTCCCCCAAGCCTACAGAGGATGTTGGATAAATTTCTTCCCATATGAAAGAAGATTATCAATACTGTAGAACATAAAAAAATTTTCATAGACCCACATGGAGCCCAAATATACCCTCAGAAAACAAAGACATATGTCATCCTCAAATATTCTGGACATGGAACAAGTAGATTCTCTCTTAGGAAGAATCAGAGAGTGATTATAACAATCACCTATCTACAAACAAGTGTTCAGCCTTTAAAGACACTGAAGATTTGCAAACATGAGTTTTTGGCACATGTGTATCTTGAGGCCGCTGTATTTAAACAAGACAAAGCAATCTTTGTTTCCCGGGAGTAACACTCTCCAGAATTTTTTTTATTTTTATTTTTTACTTACTGTACCTGCTTTGATTAAAAGTGTAAATTTTCACACGACAATGACTGTACTTCTGTAGTATTTTTTTTGTATCTTCATCCGTGTTGAAAGAGTTCATCAGAACAAGAGGAACATCTGTATTGTAGGTTTTGTTCAAATGCTAGGGAGGAAAATAATAATCAGATTACCCAAACCTATTTTTCTTTCACTTAAAAATGTAAAACTCATAATGGTTAATCACAAAGTATCCAAAACATCACCTATATGTAGCCAAATACAAATATTTAGCATAAGCTGGACATTTTGCTAAGCCACGGACTTGCTCATTAAATCACAATCCTATGAGACAGAAACTATTGTCTGCAATATGCAAATGGCTAAACTAACTGCCAAAGAGGTGGCAGGTCACCAGCAGAGCCGGGATACCTCCCACAATCCAACTCTGGAGTTGTGTGCCCAGCCAGTGCCCTGCGGCCTTACTGGATAGGCAAATGCTGACGAAACATTTACTCTGTGTTCAGAGCACAGTGGGGATGAAAGTACAAATGTTACAAAGACATGGTTCTCTAGTCTCAGGATTAATGTCAAGAACTATGAATCACATCCCAACTGAAATCTTTTCAATCTCTGGGAAGAGTTAAGAGGCAACACAGAGTGAAGAAGAAAACAAGTCATCAGAAGTCAGACAGTCCTTTGTTCACATAGGGAATCCTGGGCAAGTAAATCAACCTCTTTGTGCCTTGGCTTCCTCATCTGTAAAATGGGGATGATAATATAAAGAGTACTTATCTTACAGAGTTGTTGAGAGGAACAAATGAGTCAATTCATGAAAAGAGTTCAGAATAATACTGTGTCCAGTACACGCTAGAAGAATGTTAGTCACTGCTCCTGCTGGTGTTACTACTGTAAATGCCAGCACTGTACTGGACACTAGACACAAAGAGATGAAGAAGACTGCCCCTAAAGAACTCACGGTCCACGCTTAACGACTTTATCATAAGAGAGAAGGCAAGGACAGTTCTTAGCATCCATGGCTGCCAACCAGAAGGGGTTAATAAAACCAGATCATCCCAGCTGTGATGAAGGCTGCCATCAGAAAGAGGCAGGAGAGTGGTGGGGGGATCAAAGGAGAATCCAAAAAGATCCAGAGATTTCAACAACCACAATGCTTATTTAAAGATCAAAAGCTTCTATTTACATCACTCTAAGGATGTGCCCTTGGGAAAACCAAACCTTTTTATATACTAATAAACTAAAGATAGCAAGCTCCTTGACTAGCTCAAATCCACATCTGTTATTTTATAACATAACATTTATAATAACCTAAAACTGGTTTTAGTAGTTCATGAGAAAGGCTGAATGTTACTCACTTCAATTTGCTGAACGGTCAGATCCAAAAAGGTATTCTCATTTCTCACACCAATCAGACTTTTCGGGCCTTTGCAGCCCATGCTGGTTCCCAAACCTCCATTGAGTTTCACCACCACCAGCTTGTTCAGCACGGAAGATATATTATCAGGTAAGCCTCTGGCCTTTATCTTTTCATAGGGTTGAATCTGAAATTTAAAAATTTACAGAATTCAAATAGCTTTATGAGAAGTTAAATTCAGTCAATCACAGGGTTATTTCCATGTGTCCTTAAAGAATTCTGCTTTTCTCCACGGAAAGTTTCAACTACATTCCCTTTAATATCACAAGTCCTCCTGGTACAAAATCAAGTACTTTATAGGCAACTGTTCTTGCACAAAATAGTTCAGTGGTTCATTTACATTACAAGGGAGGACAAGAAGGGGGAAAAGTTACAGTCTACAAATACTTGTCTGGCTGTTGAGGACATCTAAGTCACTTGGAGTACATATAAAAACTTAGAATTCTCCATTTGCATTGGTATAGTAAATGGGGTATGCAAAACTCATTCTGGTGGTGTATGGATCTACTTCAATTCTGGAAAAGTATATATACTTCTTCAAGGAGGCAGAAACCAAAACCTAAATGTTCCTTGCCTTTCTCCTCCATTCAAAAGTAAGTCTTCAGAGGAAGAAGTGGCATGCTGTTTTTATCATATTTCTAGTTATGTATCAAGGACAGAATTCCTTAAAAATTTTAACTGTCAGGGATTACTGTACAGAAGGTCAAATTGGAAAATTGTGTTCTCACTGCTCCAAATAATATCCTGATGGGGTAGGAAAGGTAAGAACTAAGGCTGAAGAGAATCCCTTCCTCCATGGATCCTCTCTATTTCTGGGAGCACAGAGCATTACTCTTCAACTTCTCCCTCCTAGGACAGGAACAACCACATAGTGGGAGCCCAAATTCTTTTCTTCAAAGAAGAGGTACAAGCAAGTCCAAAGATCTTACAGCAAGAATGAAAGCTTTTGAAAAGATCACAATATATTCTCTAACCATTTATAGGGCTTTTTGTTGTTGTTGTTATCCTTCTTTAATGGAATACATCATCAAATGTACTCTTCAGTTATATCATCATGGTGTAGGACACATAACAATTGAGGGGACTGAAGAAATACAACCATATAGTAAGTGCTCACTTACTATGAGCTAAGCTGTTTTTGTTTTGCTGCCTATAGAGGCTGTGTGGATGGGTGGTGGATAAAGTCTGTAACTGGGAAAGGGGTTGATGGACTCATATTCCAGTGATTAGGCTGTGGAGGCAAAAATCCATTTATGCTTGGTCAAACACACATACAGGTCCTATGTCGACTCCTGACCACATGATTTCTGCTCTTCGCAGTTCTCCCCATACAAACTAGTCTGGGACTCTTATTTCATTTACCCTGCAAGACATTCTGTTAACTGCCCACTGCAGATGAATGCACTCTTTGCTTGATGTAAATGCTGAGAAATAAGCACTCTTCTCTAAGACTTTTCACTGACTACCACCTAATTATCACCCATTCTGAGTTAGTTCCTAATGTGGTAGGATGGCTAATCTTCCTGGTAAGTGCCACTAAGCAGTCTTCAGCAGTCATTCACACTTAAAAGAGAGCTGGTGACAGGGAAAGAGAGAGGAGGGGTCAGACTTGGGGGCGCCATGGCCCTCAGTGGGTGCTGCCCAAGTACTGGGGTGCTAACCACCAAGGAAAAGAAGGATGATGGGGAGGCAGGAAAGAACACTGATTATACCGGTTGCTTCTCTAGAAGCTCTTGGTCCAGGTGAGGACAACATTTGGATGATAACAACTTAGGATACCCAACACACACAGAAAGTGCCTGTGACCCAGTTGACTGGCATTCCTGGAAAGATGTTTTGAACCCACTGCCATTCATTGATCCCACCGTTTCTTCAGCATGTCAAAGAAACTGGTAATATTGCTTGAGAGAAAAGTCCAATTTAAGTCCTATACTCCAGGAAAAGTAAGAGGAGATAACAGAGCTGGAACCTGTCACCCTAATATAACATGGCAGTTTATAATCCTTTTATCAGCAGGGCTATTGAAATCAACCAGTCAGTAAAAGGAACGCTGCTGTGATACAATGGCTTCAAATAGTCTTATTATTAGTTAGGAGAATTTTTTGGGCATGTTACATTTATTTGAAAGAGTTAGCAAATGCAACCAAGCCAATTATTTTCCAATTATCTTTTAAAAGCCAAGAATTTCCATTTAGCAGTTACTTTTGACTTCCAAATAAGAATCTAATATTTATAGAGGGCTCAAAAGGGTGTGAAAATTTAACTAAAACTCCCTAGAGTCCATGCATTCATTTTAGGTAAAATTATTAGTTCAGAAATATTTTTACCTATTTAATGCTTCCTTTAATATACCTTTAAAAACTAGAATACATAAAAGATTTTTTTTCTACATATGGTGAGACAGGCCTACATTTCCCAATTTTACCTGAAAGATTTTCATTATGAAACACCATACATTCAAGTTTATAAAATACATACAGTCAAATAACCTAAATCAAAAAATACTGCCATAACTTAGAAGTCTCCTTGAGTCTGTCCCTGATCACATTCCTCTTCTATGCCAGTGGTTACCACATCTTGACGTTTATACTTTAGTTTTACCACCTATGTATGTATCCATAATAATAATACTTTATTTTTGTCTCTAAACTTTTGACTTGCTTCTTTAATTCAGTGTTATATTTAAGAATAATTCACATTAACGCACGATGCTATAGTAATTACTTTTCACTGCTATATAGTATTCAATTTATATATCCATTAAAAGAAACAAAACTGTCATTACTCACAGATGATATGACTTTATATAAAGAAACTCCAAAGACCCTACAAAAAAAAACTATTAGACTAATGTGAACATAGCTACATTGAAGATACAGGGTCAATATTTTAAAAAACAACCGCTTTTAGAATCCTTGGACTCTGCTAGTGGGAATGTAAAGTGGTGTGCAGCTGTTACAGAAAAAAGTATGGTGGTTCCTAAAAAAATTTTAACTAGAATACCATATGGTCTACCAAGTCCAGCTCTGGATATATATACCCCAGAGAACAGAAAGCAGGTTCTCAAAGAGATGTTTATACACTCATCTTCACTGCAGCATTATTCACAATAGCCGAAAAGTGGAAGCGACTCAAATGTCCATCAACAGACGAATGAATAAAACAAAATGTGGCATATACATACAACGGAGTATCACTCAACCTTAAAAAGGGAAAGAAATTCTGACGCGTACTACAACATGAACAAACCTTAAGAATATGTTAAAGTGAAATAAACCAGTCACATATAAAAAAAAAAAAAAAAACAACCCCAAACCCAAATACTTTTATGATTCAACTTATATGAGGCACCTAGAATAGTCAGATTCATATGGACAGAAAGTAGAACAGTGGTTCCTAAGGACTAGGGTAGGGAGGAATGAGGAGGTGTTTAATGGTAACAGTTTTAGTTGTGCAAGATACAAGAGTTCTGTGAATGCACTTAATGCTAATGAATTTTATGTTTGGAAATGTTTAAAGATGGTTTAAAAAGATGAACTGTTTCTACATATAATGAAGAATTAGGATTAAAAAGGTACCTTTCATTACATTATGAAAAATAACAAATTCTTAGGAATTTTAGTATCTTTCTTAAAATCTTAAAAAAGATATGAGAGTTCTACACTGAATACTTTATAAAACATTTTGAGAAAAGTTAAAAGACAAATTCAGGGATGTATTTATCATGTTTATAAACTAGAACACTTACTAATGTAAAAATGTCAATTCTCCCAAACTTACCAATGCAAATAATCAATCAAGCAAATTATGTAAATTGGATTATATCTTAATTCTAACCTTTAAAGAAATGTTTGGTATACTAACATGCATAGCATTAAAGTGAGTTTTGGGAGCCGTGTTTAATTTTTAGCTATTTAATTCCCTTTAGGGCATGCATCTTTAAGAAAAAACACTAACAGGAATTTTTCACTTCCTGTGAAGATGAATTAAAAACCAAAAATCATTTTGTGCCTAAAATTTCACCAAAAGGAAAAAAAACCTCCAAAATCATACATATTTAAGATAAATAATCTCTGATTCACACACCATAAAGAATATAAAGTTCATGAAAAGTATTTAAAGAAAAAGTTCATTTTGTTCACACCAAGCTTTAAAGTATGCATTCTATTAGAATACTTTAAGAAGATCATTCCTTATGACTGAATCTATAGAGGCTACATAAATTTTTTCTTGTATTCTAAAACCCTATTCTAGGATAGTGAAGAAGGGGTCAGGCCTCGTAACGATTTTAATACTAAGCCATTTGACTTTCAGCCAAAAGATATATCAAGTATACTTTTAGTTTTAATTCTAATCTCCCCAAGCTTGTTATCTTAAGAACCTGAGTTTAAATTTTAAATGTAATTCTGAATTACTTTTCAAATATTTGGTATGAAATAAAATGAACTGATTCATACCTAACATCAAGTTCCAAAACTGAGTTAATAAAGACTTTTGGGCACAAACCTAGGCAACTCACAAGTAGAAAGACTTGTTTAACATCGAGTTGAGTAGCCAGAACTCTCTGTTTAGTGCCACATTTAGAACCCTCCACCCCACGCTGAGGAGTCACCACACCTCTACAAATGTCAAGGAACCATGGTTCTTTGTGAGGTGCTTTCAGTAATACCACTCATCTTGCTATATCTGATCTTTAGTAGTTAATTAAAAACAGGCCTCAATGAGGAACTTGACTGTCAGCAAGAAGAGGACTGAGCAGAACCATGGAAGGAAAGGGAAGAAGGGTCACAAGGTGTGAAGTAACAGTTGTGATGAAGGGAGAGGGGTCCAGAATGGTTAGACTGTATTACTGCTGGAACCCTTCATTGGGTTTTTTTCACTTATGTTTCATGACTTATATCCACCCGACCCTCACAGAAACAGACACAGACACACACATGTACAAAGAAAGATACCATCATTTGATTCCAGGAAGCCAGGACACTTTCTGTCTAAAGTTTCTTACCGGTTAAATTAGGCAGTAAGCACTGCTTTCCATCACATAAACCACCTTCTATGCCAACACAAGTCCTTTCTGTTGCTGGTGCTGTCTGTCCACACCCTCACCAGGGACTTCACCAAGCAATCCCACAGAGTTCGGTTTAGTTCCACAAACCAAGGGGATCTGTGTTAGAAACTAGTTGCTTGGCAACAGCTGAAGTTACCCCGGACACACCTAAGTCGCAGAGACATTTTTAGACCAGCCCCTCACTCTCCTCTTCTCAGCTGCCCCAGGAGAATGCACAAAGACATCTACTCATGCAAAGATGGGTGGTGTTCAGAGACGACAGGGGGTACCACTCATTGCCAGACTCGGCCTCAATGTTACTCTGACTCAACCACTTCAGTCAATCACTAGAGCAATCGTTATGCTCTCAATATTGGTCACCCTCTTTCTCTTTCTCCCAGGCACGAAGAGAATTCAGTGTTGTAAGAAGACCTGTACTGCAACTAAATACACAGTAGGGCAACCATGACAGGTGAAGTGGAGCAAACCCCGTGAGGCTCCCTACAAGATGCACACAGGAGGCTAGGCCACTAGCGCTCTCTCCTCCTGGGAAAAAAGAACTGGTCAAATACCCGACTTCCTCTGGGCAGTGAACAAAAGAAAGTAGTTGGCAATGTACTAATGAACGTGACTTAAGATTCTTCCCTGTAGGATGTCAATCTAGTTTTTCTGCAAAAACTGAAAGATTTTTAAGAAGAACTTTTAAAAACAGTCTACCATGATCTGTACCTTGCCAAGTCTGTTCACAACTTAGTTTCCAGTTAGAAGAAAAGCTGAATTCATCACACAGTTATGGACACACTGTTCCCATTAGCAGTAGTATAACCCAGTTCTTGGTAGCATATTTGTGCTATTCCTGGAGGCAGTGCCAAATACCCAAAACAAGCTAACAGTACCTGCCCTGTTATGGTTCACAAGGGTATGATTATTGCAATCTGAAAGACCTTTTTTTCAACAAAAGCAAGTTCTCCTGAAAGAAAATGAACTACATAAATAGTTAAAGAAGTTTGGAATGATGCTCCATATGTACAGGAAATCGTCTAAGAACAGAAACTTATTCACAAAACCCTTATTACCACATGGTGTCTGTGTGCCAAGTTCAATGCCAAGCATTTTCACATATCATCTCTTCGTTTCACATTTCTAAAGATAATGATTAAAATCTGGGTCACCCGAAAGCTCCTACACATTAATGACACACCTAAACCCCAGATTTTTTTTTCATCTAAAGAAGAACTGGCAAATCATATATGTTATCACATGGTCCATCAACAAATTCACCAACAGCCCCTCAGCCACCAAAATAAGCTCAACCTCTATTTCATAGGGCAAATAAAAACTATCATATATGGGAATGCCCTCAACTTCCTACCACCAGATGCTCAGAACCTTCCTGCACCTCCATCTGTTTCTTCCCCCTCCTTCCTTATGGTTACAGGAGGCTGACCTGGTAGGCAAGCTCTCTGCCAGTGCCCATTTCAGGAATCTATGTCACCAATCATCCAGTCTCACTGGCAGCTTCTTCTCTCTATTCCCTTCCATTGACATGGACATATTCAACCTTTGTCATCTAAAAACCAAGAAAGAAAACAGCAGTCCATTCACTCGCTCATCCTTTTCTACACCCACATCCCTTTTCTCTCCCTCTTCTTAGAGGCAAGGCTTCCTGAAAAAGTTGCTGCACTCACCTCTGCTTCCTCACCTCCCATCCCTCACTCACCCACTGTAATCTGGTCTTAAGGCTCAGGGAATTGCTTCTAACAAGGTCATCCACATCCTCTTAACTGAAATCCTATCAGTGACATCAATTCTTCTCTTGGGTGCTCAGCTGTAGTTGATGTAATTGACCACACGTTCTATCTTGATATGCTCTCTTCTCCTTGACTTCTGAAACACCACATTCTATTTTCCCCCTCTTTCTGCCTGTTCCTTTTCAAACCCATTCTCGGTAGACCTCCTCTTCCAAGGCAATATGCTCCAATCCCATGGCTTCATTCATTCACTCCTGTCTCTATGACACCAAGACATACCTAGCTGCTCAGCCAGGAGACTCTTCACATCTGATCAATGACCACGGCCTGTGAGTCTCATGAAACTGTCCCTGCTTCCAGTCAGCATCCTGCTCACTGCTCATCTATGTTATTGCAGTGGTTGCCTCTATGATCTCCTCACTTCCCTTCAATCCACCTTCACCTTGTAGGTGGCAACCTTTTAGAAAAGAACATTTGAATTTTTCTCCTTATTACATCATTCACAAAATAAAGCACTGACGCGGCATAACAGAGATTATTAGCTGCCTACCCCACTGTCATTTTTCCCCTTCTACTTAAGAACCCTGATTTTCAGCTGGGCACACTACCATCCTAAATAAAAGATTACATTTCCCAGCCTCCCTTGCAATTATTTGTGCCCCAGTTGGATGAATTGTAAGTGAAACATTTCCAGAATGTCTCTGAGAGTGCCAGGGCATGCCCTTCTTCCTCCTTCCTGCTGTTTAGAATGAAGACATGCTGAGTAGAGTTCATTCAAGCAGCCACCTGGGATCACAAGGAGATATGCTACAGACAGCAAGAGTGGCAAGACAGAGAAGCCCAGGTTCCCGATGACCACCATGCTGCCACACTAGCTCTGGATTGGCTCTCTCTAGATTTGTTATTCTGAGTTTCACTATTAGATGTAGCTGATCCTAATCCTTACTGGAAGACATGGTTTCCAAGGTGCTTGATGATTTGGCCCTTTGTGCCATGCACTGTCTCCTCTCCTATTCTCCCTGACATGCTGTGCTCCAGGAACATGGAGCGGTGGGCTCTCTAATACCTGGTATCTGTTGTGTGTAGGCCCCTACATTTCTCCCCCTCATGCAGCTTCACTTAACCAATCCTCTTTCCTTTATCCCCTACATCTCAGTTCAGACTAGCGATTCTCAGGATTTATGAGCTATCAGGCAGGGACTCTCTTTCAGAAAAGTGCAAATACCCCCCCCCCCAAAACACAAAACTTGTTGCATATAATTTACCTCACTCTTGTGGACTTTCATTCACTGAATATAAAAATAATCTTTATAGGAGATGCTGTATTTCCCAATGAAAGTTAATATGCAAATAAAGCAAAAAATAAACTTTAACTCTCTCCATTGAATTTCAATGAGAAGAGATGGTGGTGTTTGGTTTGAGTAAGAAGCTGATGTTATGATACAGTTTGAGAAAGTTACATGCATCCATCTTTAACTGCCATTCTATTTTGACTTTTATTTTTTATGATCACAAGTGATCATTTCACAAACTGAAAACCTCAACTCTCTCCTAGGCAAGTTCTCACAGCTTGCTCTGTAAGCTGAATGGAAACACCTGACTTCTCCAAGACTCTGAGAACTCAGTGGCTCAAAATATTTCCTTTGTCTTCAAGAGTCAATAAGGTCATCTTTGGTGAAGCCTGCATCACTCCTGCAGGATCACACCATCTTCAATGTAAAGCTCAGAGATGCAGAAGAGGAGTCTAAGTGGTATGTGGCGCTCACCCTCCTCTGCAGCAGCAGGACCACAAGTGCTGGTTGGCATCACAGTTATCACCTGTACACAGAGCACCAAGACATTTCTCTTCCAACACAAGTTTTGCCTGGCTTCTTGGAAATGTTATCATTTTAGAAACATTTTCAGAAGGGATTCACAGTAATCCTTCTCTTAGGGCACCAGCAGGCACATAATGGATGAAAACCAGTAGTTGGCTGCCCTGAGAAGTATCTGAAATTGCAAGGACATGATGTAGCTGCTGTTTCTGCCATGACCTGATTAAAATCATTGTAATAAACTACAGTAATTGCAGCATGAATGGTACCATGTGACAAAGACTGCTGCAGAACTGAATGGGGCTGAGAGCACAAGCTCTAATTCTAGGCCACCTGGGTCTGAATCTTAAACTCCACTGTTTATTATGGCAAGTAATTTAGCTGCTCTAAGCCTTTTTCATCTACTTCACTGATTTGTTATGAGGATAAATGAGCTAATGCATGTAAAATGCCAAGCAAAGGGTATGGCCCACAGTAAGAGCACACATGTTGACTGGCATTATCACTGCACCATTGATTCAGATAGTCTCTACTCCCACCCCACGTTTTAACATTTCTGAGACAAGGATGCAGTGTATATTCAGTGGGATCTTACAATCAATTGGTTGCACTATTTTTCTTTCTTAGTGGTACACAAAAGGTGCAACTTGCACCCAATGGCACAAATTTGATAAAATATGGTATTGAATTACTCTTTCTGCTTCAAATCACAAACCGGCTTAATGATCTCCCAGCTTTGGGTTTCACCCAAAGTCTCTCTCCAGTCATGTGCAATTTAAGAATAGTTTAAGACAGGGGTCAAAAACTATAGCCTTTGGGGACAGTCAGGTCTGCCACCTGTTCTCATAAATTATTACTGGAACACAGCTGCTCTCTTTGGTTTACAAATCTATGGCTGCTTTCATATTACTGTGGCTAAGCTGAGTAATCATGACAGAGAATGCAGAGCCAACAAAGTCCAAGATATTTCCTATCTGGCCCTTTACAGAAAGGGTCTGCCAAACCCTAGTTTCAGACAGTCTTCTGAGGTGAGAAAAATACAAGTTTTAATAATATTTCTGCTTTTTAAAACTTTGTTTCTCTTAAAATGGCTCTATACTGCCGACAACTTCTCAGGATGGCCAGAGAGGTAGGATCTCCTTTAGGCTAAGCTGGCTCTATACTTCTGCCAACAAGAACACTACCACATAACAATCCCCCAGGTCTGTGTATCTCCTATTTGTCCAGCAAAGCAAAACAGGATACATTACTGGTAGCAGAACTCAGGCAATTTCCAAAACAAAAGAAAGAAAATCTAAGATTAAAAAAGTCTTTTACCACTTATATGAAGTAGTTAGAGTAGTTAATTTATAGAGACAGAAAACAAAATGGTGGTTGCCACGAGCTGGGGGAATGAGAGAATGGGTGTTACTGTTTAATGGGTATAGAATTTCAGTTTTCCAAGATGAAAAAGTTGTGGAGATTGGTTGCACAATCATGTGAATATACTTAACACTAATGAAGCATACACTTAGAAGTTGTCAAGATAAAAAAAAAGATTTAAAAAATGATCAAGGTAAATGGTACATTTTATGTGTATTTTATAACTAAAGCATTAGAATTTTTTTAAGTGTTTTATGTGGATGTCTATGTGCAGGCATCATAGACACAACAAGATGTCTAAGGGCCACAGAGCAAAAATATCACTTCCTTTATGACCCTCATACCCCCAGGAGTGGATCTAGCACAACCCCTACTTCTAGCTTCAAGTACTTCCAGCTTCTATAATAGTAATTAGTATACTGTCTCCAAATTGTCCATATAGTCTTCCATATGTACCCATGACTATAAACTCCACAAGGACAGGAACTGCATGTGGTGCTCCCCCCACCATATGTCATCTTTAACTGTCAAGCTTATTGGTGGCACTCACATATTTGAGTATATAAGTGAGTAAATGAAGGGAGGAAATAGAGATTAATATTAATAAATGAAATCTGTTTTCTGAAATTTTTTTCTACTCGAATGCTAAGTTTAAAATGAAAGTGGTTTCACCACTAATTAGAAACCAGTTTACAAACACCTATTATTTTAATTCAAGAAAAAAGTACTGGATCAGGGGCGCCTGGGTGGCTCAGTGGGTTAAGCCTCTGCCTTTGGCTCAGATCATGATCCCAGGGTCCTGGGATCAAGCCCCACATCGGGCTCTCTGCTCATCAGGGAGCCTGCTTCCTCCCTCTCTCTCTGCCTACTTGTGATCTCTGTCTGTCAAATAAATAAATAAAATCTTTTAAAAAAAAAAGGTACTGGATCAGCATACATTATATATAAGTTTGGTAAAGATAACCTAAATCTAAGACTGCATAAAAAAATGTTTGTAGGCCATATTAGTGTAGTAATTATAAAACAATCCCTCTATGATAAGTAAGCAAATAGAATGAACAATCACATAATACACATTATAAACTAAGCCTGGAAAAGTACATTTCCTAAGAAAGTTCTTTTGTCTTCTTCTGCTTATAAATTATAAAAACACAAGGAAAACTATCAAATCAAGGACATATTTTAATTCTGCAAACTATTAATGACATTAGCTCCTACATCTTTGAGGTTTTTAAAAATTCTTTTGAATTATTATTGAATTATTATAATTAAATATTACCTAAAACTGTGGACAGGAAAACATGAGGACAACTTTTCCAGTGGTAGAGGGAATCAGCTGTCCTATTCATACACTGAATCCTCATGTCCAAAGGCAAAAAATTTTAACAGTGGGTAAGCAAACAGGTCCTTTCAAAGAATAAGTCAGAAATCTTGGCACCAGCACTGTTCTCTAAACAATTACTCTCATCAGCACCAACCCAATAACTTATGCTCAGTATCCTTCAATAATACAAATAGCCAATGGAAAAATTCAACCTAATACTCAAATAAATACAAATTTAAAGATATTTTTCATCTCCACCAGCAAATATTTTTATAGCAATATATTCAATGTTTTAATACCTGTAATGAAACTGACAATAAAATGGATGCAGATTTTTACTCAATATTTATTCAGAGGCCTTTCCCACTTCTGCCTGCCCCATCTAAAATAGTACCTCTATTGCTTATTCTCTGTACCCTCTCCCATCTTTATTTTTCTTCATGTCACTTATCACTATTGCAAATTACATGACATGTCATTTATGGTCCACTCCTCCACTAGATTGTAAACTAGAAACTAGATGAGATTAGAGCTTTGTCAGTATGGTCTTCTAATATATAGCTGACACTCAAAAAATTTCTGTGGAACCAGTAAATTAATATGAATGGGACCAAACTGGTATACTCTTTCTAGAAAGCAATTTGAAATATGTAACAAGAAACTTTTAAAAATTCATATCCTCTGAAAAACTCAGTTTCTTGTTATTCTTCCAAATAATTCAGAGATGCAAAGATGTACATATAGATATATTCATCACAGGAATTTTAAATTTAAATTCAATTAATTAACACATAGTGTATTATTAGTTTCAGAGGCAGAGATCAGGGATTCATCAGTTGCATATGATACCCAGGGCTCATTATATCACATACCCTCCTTAATGCCCACCACCCAGTTATTCCTTCCACCCAGTTGCTTCTCTCCAGCAACACTGTTTGTTTCCTAGAGTTAAGAATCTCTTATAGTCTGTCTCCCTCTCTGATTTCTTATTTTACTTTTTCCCTCCCTTCCCCTATGCTCCTCTGTTTTCTCAAACTCCACATATAAGTGAAATCATAGGATAATTCTTTCTCTGATTGACTTATTTTGCTTAGCATAATACCCTCTAGTTTCATCCACATCATTGCAAATGTAAGATTACCATTTTTTGACGGCCGAGTAATATTCCAGTGTGTGTGTGTGTGTGTGTGTGCACACGCTCAAGCGTGTACACACATACACACTTCTTTACCCCTTCATCTATAGATGGACATCTGGGCTCTTTCCATCATTTGGCTATAGTGGACATTGCTGCTATAAACATTGGGATGCATGTGCCCCTTCGGATCACTCTGTATCCTTTGGGTAGATACCTAATAGCCCCAATTCCTGAATCTTAGGGTAGCTCTATTTTTAACTTTTTGAGGAACCTTCATACTGTTTTCCAGAGTGGCTGTACCAGCTTGCATTTCCACCAGCAGTTTAAGAGGGTTCCCCTTTCTCAGAATCCTCGCCAACATCTGTCATTTCCTGACTTACTAATTTTGGCCATTGTGACCAGTCTGAGGTGGTATCCCACTGTGGTCTTGATTTGTGTTTCTCTGATGTCAAGTGACGTTAAGCATTTTTGCATGGGTCTGTTGGTCATTTGTATGTCTTCTTTGAAGAAATGCCTGTTCATGTCTTCTCTCCATTTCTTGACTGGATTATTTGTTTTTTTCAGAGTTGAGTTTGGTAAGTTCTTTATAGGTTTCAGATACTAGCCCTTTATCTGATAAGATAGCTGCAAATACCTTCTCATTCTGAAGGTTGCCTTCTGGTTTTGTCAGCTGTTTCCTTTGCTGTGAAAAAGCTTTTTTTTTTGTATTGAATTTTTTTTTGTGAAAAAGCTTTTTATCTTGATAAAGTCCCAATAGTTCATTTTTGAACTTGCCATTAGAGAAGTGTCTAGCAAGAAGTTGCTGTGGCGGAGGTCAAAGAGATTACCACTTACGTTCTCCTCTAGGATTTTAATGGATTCCAATCTCACATTTAGGTCTTTCATTTTTAATTTATTTTTGTGTATGGTGTTAAGAGAATGGTCCAGTTTCATTCTTTTACATGTGACTGTCCAATTTTCCCAACATCATTTGTTGAAGAGATTGTCTTTTTTCCATTGGATATTCTTTCCTGATTTGTCGAAGATTAGTTGACCATAGAGTTGAGGGTCCATTTCTGGGTTCTCTATTCTGTTCCTTTGATCTATGTGTCTGTTTTTGTGCCAGTACCCTACTGTCTTGATGATTACAGCTTTATAACATAGCTTGAAGTCCAGAACTATGATGCCATCAGCTTTGGTTTTCTTTTTCAACTTTCCTTTGCTATTCAGTTTTTTCTGGTTCCATAAAAATTTTAGGATTATTTGTTCCAGCTCTGTGAAAAAAGTTTGATGGTATTTTGACAGGGATTACACTGAATGTGTAGATTCCTTTGGGTAGCACAGACATTTGAACAATATTTATTCTTCCAATCCAGGGGCATGGAATGTTTTTCCATTTGTGTCTACAATTTCTTTCCTAAGTGTTCTATAGTTTTCAGAGTACAGATCCTTTACCTCTTTGGTTAGGTTTATTCCTAGGTATCTTATGGTTTTTGGTATAATCGTAAATGGGATCAACTCCTTGATTTCTCTTTCTTCTGTCTCGTTAGTGTATAGAAATGCAACTGATTTCTGTGCATTGATTTTTATATCCTGCCACTTTGCTGAATTCCTATATGTGTTCCAGCAATTTTGGGGGCGGATCTTTTGGGTTTTCCACGTAGAGTGTGATGTCATCTGTAAAAAGTGAGAGTTTGACTTCTTTGCTGATTTGGAAGCCTTTTATTTCTTCCCGTTGTCTGACTGCTGAGGCTAGGACTTCTAGGACTATGTTGAACAACAGTGGTGAGAGTAGACATCCTGGTCATGTTCCTGAACATAAGGGGAAAAGCTGTGCTTTTCCGTGTTGAGAGTGATATTTGCTATGGGTTTTTCATATTTGGCTTTTATGATACTGAGGTATGTTCCCTCTATCCCTACACAGTGGAGAGTTTTAATTAAGAAAGGATGATGTATTTTGTCAAATGCTTTTTCTCCACTTATTGAGAGGATCATATGATTCCTGTGCTTTCTTTCATCAATGCAGTGTATCACACTGATTGATTTGCAGATGTTATTCCACCCTTGAATCCCAGAAATAAATCCCACTTGGTCATGGTGAATAATCCTTTTAATGTACTGCTGGATCCCACTGGCTAGTATCTTGGTGGGAATTTCTGCATCCATGTTCATCAATGATATTGGACAATAACTCTCCTTTTTACTCTTTTTAGTGGGGTGTTTGCCTGGTTTGGGGATCAAAGTAATGCTGGCCTCATAGAAAGAGTTTGGAAGTTTTCCTTCTATTTCTATTTTTTTTAATAGCTTCAGAAGAATAAGTATTAATTCTTCTTTAACCATTTGGTAGAATTCTGCTGGGAGGGCATCTGGTCCTGAACTCTTATTTCTTGGGAGATTTTTGATTACTAATTCAATTTCTTTGCTGGTTTGGGGCCTGTTCAGGTTTTCTATTTCTTCCTGTTTCAGTTTTGGTAGCTCACCTGTTTCCAGGAATGCATCCATTACTTCCAGATTGCTTAATTTGTTGGCATAAAGTTGCTCATAATGTGTTCTTATAATTGTATTTTTTTGGTATTGGCTGTGATCTCTCCTCTTTCATTCATGATTTTATTTATTTGAGATCTTTCTCTTTTCTTTTTCATAAGTCTAGCTAGGGGGTTATTAATCTTATTAATTTTTTCAAAGAACCAGCTCCTAGTTTTGTTGATCTGTTCTATTGTTCTTTTGGTTTCTATTTCACTGATTTCTGCTCTAATCTTTATTATTTTTCCTTTCCTGTTGGACTTAGGCTTCATTTGATGTTCTTTCTCTAGCTCCATTTGGTATAAGATTAGGTTGTGTATTTGAGGCTTGTTTCTTGAGAAAGGTTTGTATTGCTATGTACTTCCCTCTTAGGACCATCTTTGCTGCATCCCAAAGGTTCTGAACAGTTGTCTTTTCATTTTCATTTGTTTCCATGAATTTTTTTATTCTTTAATTTCCTCGTTGAGCCATTCATTCTCTAGTAGGATGCGCTTTAAACTCCATGTAGTTGAGTTCTTTCCAAATTCCCTCTTGTGATGGGAGTTCAAGTTTCAAGCACTGTGGTCTGAAAATATGCGGGAAAGATCCCAGTCTTTTGGTACCAGTTGAGACCCAATTTGTGATCCAGTATGTAATCCATTCTGGAGAATATTCCATGTGCACTAGAGAAGAATGTGTTTTCTGTTCTTTAGGCTGGTATGCTATGAATTTATCTTTAAAGTCCATCTGGTCCAATATCTCATTCAAAGCCCTTGTTTCTTTGCTGATCTTCTTGGATGATCTGTCTATTGCAATGAGTGGGGTGTTAAAGTCCCCTACTATTATTGTATTATTATCAATGTGTTTTTTAAAATTTTATTAATTGGTTTATATAATGCTGTTCCCAAGTTAGGAGTATAAATAGTTACAATTGTTGTAGCTTCTTGTTGGATAGACCCTTTAATTATGATATCATGTCCCTCTTTATCTCTTAATACAGTCTTCAATTTAAAATCTAATTTGTCTAAGGATTGCTACCCCAGCTTTCTTTTGATGCCCATAATCTAGAGGTGTCTTTGGGTTTAAAATGAGTCTCTTCTAGACAGCATATCAATGGGTCTTGATTTTTTATCCAATCTGACCTCTGTCTTTTGATTGAAGCATTTAGCCCATTTATATTCAGAGTAATTACTGAAATATATTAATTTAATGCCATTTTATCACCTGTAAAGTCACTGTTTCTGTATAGTGTCTCTGTTCCTTTCTGGTCATTGTTACTTTTGGGCTCAATCTTCACTCAATGGATCCCCTTTAATATTTTCTGCAGGGCTGGTTTAGTGACCACAAATTATTTTAGTTTCTGTTTGTCCCAGAAACTCTTTATTTCTCCTTCTATTCTGAATGATAGCCTTGACGGATAAAGTATTCTTGGCTGCATATTTCTTCTCATCTAGCACCTTGAATATATCATTCTGGTCCTTTCTGGCCAGGTCTCTGTGGATCGGTCTCCTGCCAGACTTATGTTTCTACCCTTGTAAGTTAAGAACCTCTTGTCCTGAGCTGCTTTCAGGATTTTCTCTTTATCTCTGAAATCTGAAGGCTTCACTATTATGTGTCAAGGTGTTGACCCATTTTTATTGATTTTAAGGGGGTTCACTGTGCCTCCTGGACTTGACTACCTGTTTCATTCCCCAGATCAGGGAAGTTCTTAAACCTTCTACGCTTCTCTCTCTTTCCTCTTCCTCTGGGACCCCAATTTTTCTAATACTGTTTTGCTCTGATATTGTATTACTGACCTCCCTTCATGATCCAGTAGTGTTCATCTTTCTTTTCCTCACCTACTTTATTCTCCATCATTTTGTTTTCTCTATCATTGACTCTTCTGCCTCATTTATCCTAGCACTTAGAGCCTCCACTTTTTAATTGCACCTCAGTAATAACCTTGTTTAGTTCAACCTGATTAGATTTTAGTTCTTTTATTTCTCTACTAAGGGATTCTCTAGTGTCTCCAATGCTTTTTTTCAAGTCCAGTTAGTACTTTTAAAATTGTTTTGAATTCTAGTTCTGATATCTTACTTATAGCCATATTGATTAAATCCCTGCCTCTTCTTCTTTTAGTGTGAGTTCTTCTGTCTTGTCATTATGTCCAAAAAAAAAAAAGAGAAAATACAAAAATACCAACAATGACACCAGAAATATATACACTAAACAAATCAGAAGAAAACAGAAATCCCCTCTTCCCCTAAGAAAAGAGAGAGAATAAAATCAAAGAGAAGATGAACAGAACAGAATAATAAACTAGATCCAGGGTGTATTTTGGTTTGTTAAAAGAAACTAGATTCCCAAATAGGAAAGCAAGAAAAACTTTAACTTTATACACAAAAATAAAGTTAAATAAAATGAAAGGAAGCAAAAAAATGAAAAAATATATGACATAAATGTAAAAACAAAAATTAAAAAAGACTTAAAGAATTGATAAAATAATAGCTGAAAAGGAAAAAAAGTTTAAAAATGAAAGTTCAGAGAATGATAAGAAAAAAGCCATGATTGCTATATACTGTTTTCCCCAAGAGCTGGAGTTTTACAGTTCATTATGATGGGTAAACTTATTAGCCAGATGTTCCTACTGGTCTTCTCAGGAGGGGCCTGTTGTGCTGATTCTCAGGTGCCTTTGCTTGGGTATAATTGCACTGCCCTTGCCAGGGGGCAGGGCTCAGTGTAAGCAGCTCTGGATTGCTCCATATGGCTTTAGTACCCTGAAGACTTTCAGCACCAGTCTGGGGGATGAAAATGGCAGCATCCTGATCTCTAGCCCCAGAACTGAAAGTCTGCATCCCCCACTATTCAGTGCACCCTCACAGAAAATAAGTCAATCGCTCTTGTCTTACTGGTTTCCAGTTGAACTCTGTGTTCACCCAGCCTATGACTAAGCATTTTTTTAATCTCAGGCAGGGGACCCCATTTTGAATCTCTAAACTTTACAGACTCCAAACTTTATAGATACCTGTGCTGCTCCTCCCAGAAAAGTTGGGGGTCTTGCCTTGGCTCTGTTGCTTGCTGGGCCCCTGCTCAGAGAGCAGTTGGCTGACCATGCAGTGGTTTGAGGTTTATGGCAACATCGAGCAGAAAGCCAGTGCCTGGACTTGCTATTTTCAGCTGCCTTCCTTACTCCAATGCCTGGGAACTCTGCCACACTCAGGCAACCCCTTCCTTTTTGTGACCCAGGGGTTCCTGTGACCATGCTGTCCCACCTGGGATTCCGCCCTGCTTCCTGAGCACCTTTCGGGCAGACTTCTAAAAGTTCTAATTTTTCAATCTGCTGCTTTTAACACTTTTGGCACCTGGCTCATGGAGGCTCCCTCCCCTGTGGTTTATCTTCCAATATATCGCCTCAGATTCACTTGTCTGCACCTCCTAAATGGTCATTTAGGTCATTTTTTCTATTTGTAGTGTTGCAGCAATTCTTTTCTCAGATCTCCAGTTGATTTTGCAGGTGTTCAGAATGATTTGATAACTATCTAGCTAAATTCCAGGAACCAGATGAAATTAGGGTTCCCCACTCTTCCACCATCTTAACTCCTCCAGGATTTTTATATTAGAGAAAATTAGCATCAACCTACACATCCAACTATAGGTGAATCTCCAGAAATAACACAAACTGATACAACTGTACAAACTCCCAATCTTCAGACTCCTGTCAACTGTTCCTATTAATATATTTTCTTCAAGTGATGAATTTGGATCATTATTGCCCACCATCAAAAAAACTAAGAAAAAATATCTGATTTCCAAAGTGGAAAAAGCCTTGCTCAATGACAGATGATCAAAGAACAAATCCTAATGGTGATCAGTCATCCTTCCTACTATTTCAGTTAAGCTTTGACAATCCAGTGCCAGCAACATTCTGCAAAGCTTCCCCAGCTCACTTAACTTTACACCCTGCATGAACACATACACACCCCTTTAGGTACCTACAGTTCCACACAGTATGAAAATGAGCACCTGATTCCTTTAATAGCTTTGATAGTCCTCTGAGAGTCCCTCACATATATCTTGAGTTTAGCAGATAAAAAGTCTATAAACATGGATGGAGTTGCTGGTTAAATAAAATTCCACATATACCCTAGGGTTTTCACTATGTGGATCTTCAATAAAACTCAAACAGAAGGGTACAGCTAATCATCTTCATTGTGGAGGATATTATGTTGTTTATTCTCACTGGTTTGACAGAGTACAGACCTCCTGCAATCCTAAAAGTTAAAGAAGAAAGTTATAGAATTTTAAAAGTAGACAATTCTATAATCTTAATATAATTCTGTTTTTACTGTACCCAGGATAGAACCTGATATCTACAAGGTACTTAATAAATATCTGTTGAATGTACAATAACTAAACATTTACTGAGTCTTTATTAGAGTGCCTGGCATATGGTAAATATGTAAATAAATAGTAAAAAAAATGCATTTTCAATAATCCTCACTAAAATCCCACTTTTATTATGCCTACTTTATATGAGTAAGGAAATTGAGGCTTAATACAGCTAAATAACCTGTCCAATGTTATGTGGATACAAAGAAATGAAAGTGGGATTTAAAATTGGCGTGTGTGTTCTTGACTTCACTCCCATTGCTGCTAAACTGGGAGGAAAAGTGTTAATACACTGAAAGAGAATAAATTCAGTTTACAAATGTAGTTGGTTTTGTAATGGTGGAATAAATTAGTGATTGACACTGAGCACGAGGTAACTGCTCAGATACCTGTTGACTAAGCATATAATTGAGAATACTATAGCCCAAGATCACGAAATGAGGTATTTTAAACCATCAAAGTTTGCTCAGTACACATCATCAATCTACAGAAACTAAACAGCAAGAAAGTCAGTTAGCCCTAATAAAAGTGGCTAAAATCAAAACCAAAAAAAAGAGCAAAAATTAAAAGTACCCATTTCTGTAATGGTGACCAAGAACTTTAAGTAGTCTGAATTTCCTACATAATTTCAGGTGTAACTTAACAGCTACCCCTTACCTGCCTCCTAAAAATAGATTCCAACGGCCTACCATCTCCTGTATTTTCTATCATCTTAGCTCAGCCAAATTGATCCCTCCTGACAGTGAAATGCAGACCTGATCTGTATACAAGGTAAGTATACCTTGTCTATCTACATCTCTCACTCATTTCCATTCTTACTCTCTAGCAGTACTATAAAAACTGTAGTTCATAGAGCACTTTCCACTCTCCATCTTGTTCTCTCTCTCTCTTTTTTTTTTTTAAGATTTTATTTATTTGATGGTCAGAGATCACAAGTAGGCAGAGAGGCAGGCAGAGAGAGAGTTGGGGGGAAGCAGGCTTCCTATGGAGCAGAGAGCCCGATGTGGGGCTCGATCCCATGACCCTGGGATCATGACCTGAGCCGAAGGCAGACGCTTTAACCCACTGAGCCAGCCAGGCGCCCCCACCTTGTTCTCTTAAACCTGAAATGTCCACCTGATTTTTGGGCAAACACTAACTTACACTTCAAGCCTCGGTTGTAACATCACCTCTTCATCCCTAACTTCCCAACTCTCTAGCTGCTCCTTTTTCTTTTACACTTGGTACAAATAACAGAAACCCATTTATTCAAAACATTCTGGAGAGGTTTAAAAACTTTTTTAAATTTAAAAAATAGTCTAAACATAGGATATGAAAAAGTTTTAAATACATCAACTTTTTGTTCATTCATTCACGAAGATCTTTTCCTTAGATATGGTATGGAATTGCTGACCAGAGGTATATCATCTTATGTATAAACCACACCAAAAATATACCATCTGTGATTTCCAGTTTCAGTTCAAAGTGAACCAAGAACATGGTTCTCTGTAAAATAGTCTGCATGCAAAGATCATTCTAGATTTATGCAATTTTTTAATCTTTCATCTCAGTCTCACCCACACCTAATTTAACAACTACTTTCCCCCAAAGCATTCAACTCAATTTTCATAAATAATTATTTTAAGCCCAATTCATTAGCTTACAAAAAAATTAATTACATTATGCCATTAGAACAAATATAACTAGTATGAACAAGTATGGGGATAAACAAACTATCTTTTAGTGAACAAGCTAGTCCACTAAGGAGAGAAGAACTTACAACAGAGTAGAACCAAGTAGTCAAAGAAAATAGAGAATATCAGTTAATTTTTCTAGTTGGTTAGGTGGAAGCCAGTCACTTAAGTGTCTTCAGAACTACCCTCATGGCCATTATCCCACTGTACTATAAACATATTTTTGCGCCAATACGTCCCCACTAAACAAAAAATTCCAAACCAATTTGCTACTGCATGCCTGTGCTGTTGATTCCCTTAGCCCTCAAGGCAGCTGGGCAGAACCTGAGGTAGCTAAAGTGACCCCCTCCCAGCTAAACAACCTCTTGTATTTATCCCATTAATTTTCTATATATGTCACTATACAGGAGAGGTTGGGAAGCACTGTACAAACTTGTAAGCTCTTTAAAAGAAGTAACTATCTTTATTTTTTTTTTACTTCCAATAATTAAAATAGCACATGTTTGAGAAATTTGTATAATAAAAGTAATGAATAAAAGACTTTAATAGCATCATATAGTACTACATATAGTAAACAAAAAAAAAAAGACTTCAGCCAGGGAGATGTGACTGCTAAAAGTAAGCCTGCCAGGAGAACAGCAATAAGAAGTTAATCTTTAAATTATCTCACTTAGGTATGCATTTATACTTTCTCTCTCCCACTAGAATGCAGTTCAATGAGTGTTAGGCCCTTTTCTATCTTGTTCACTTGTATCCCAGTGCCTAGATCAATGCCCATCACACAGTAGCTCTTTAGGATTTGTTAAATGTTTGCTGGGAGAACCTCAAAGAGAAGTGAAGGTACTTTAAGCTCTAAGGAAAGGAGTGAAACCTACTCAACAGTTCTTTTACTCATAGAATGGAAATATGATGGGAAAGCTATGCTTTAAAGACTTTCAAGTCTTTGATTGATGGCAACCGGTCATTGTTCTATAATACACCATAGTGGTTAAGAGTCTGAGCTTGGACAGATCTGGACCTAAATTCTGGGTTCAGCCACTCATTCATTAGCTAAGTTGTGTGGACAACTTAATCCCTCTTATTCTCAAGGAGTTTTCCACTGTGAAACAAAGATAATAGTGAGCTCCCTGAGTTGTGTGAGGATCACGTAAAGAGCTGAGAACAATGGTTGGCATGCTATTGCTGCATAAATGTTTGCCATTATTATTTCTATGGCTATTATTTTAATATCGCTATTATATTGTTGATAAGCACATAAAGAACACCAAATTCTGTGCTCTAGAGATTCTATACTTTCTGAAGAGCTCCATTACTGTAACTAAAGGATATCAAAGAACCAGGCTGTTGGACTACCTGGTTCACATCAGGGTTCTTCCTCTTGGGCAAGTTACCAACTCTGAACTTCTGTTTCCTCTTCTGTAAAATGAGCATAATAGTGGCCTGTCTTCCAGGTCTATTGTGAATATTAAACGAGATCACAAACATAAAGGATTCAGTACAATATGTGACATATAAGCACCCAACACTGACGATAAATATTAGCCATAAAGACCTGTGCGTATATAGGTTTTTATGAAATTTTTTTAAATGAAAAATGCCTAAAGCTTCAATTCATTAAAAAACAAAAACTTGTATGCCTAGGTGGCTCAGTCAGTTAAGTGTCTGCCTTTGGCTCAGGTCATGATCCCAGGGTCCTAGGGTAGAGTCCCACATTGGGCTCCCTGCTCAGTGGGAGCCTGCTTCTCCCTCTCCTTCTGCTGCTCTCTCTTTCTCTATCAAATAAATAAATAAAATCTTAAAAACAAACAAACAAACAAACAACTTTGGGGTTGGCATTTCTTTCATGTTCTTTTGCAAGAACAGAAAACTTTCCAATCTCCTGAAGGCTTTAGGACTATGTACACTGAAGACATTTATCTTAAACATACCCATCTATAAATAGAAATCTTTGTCTAATGGTTTACTTCTACCATTTTCCATATTTAGTCTAGTCATAGGTACCCCTCTGCCATTTCCATGTATCTTCTCAGCTATCTTTTTATTTATTTTCTGTTATAAGCTTGGGATAAAAATTCCATCAGCACTTTCAGAAATTATTTTGTGCTTCTTTTGACTCAGCAGGAAGTTTAAAAATAGTATATAGATAACAAAACCCAGCTTGGATAGCTATATAATGTTTTTAGTTAAAAACACAGTGTTTCTTTGCAACTTTTCTATAAATCAAACTAATCTAAAATTAAAAAGTTATTTAAAACATATATATTATTTTTCACTTATTCAATTCTCATGTATTTACTTATAACACTATTTTTTAGTTTTGCTATCTTTGCCTCTTAAAGTCCCATACCTACTGACCTCCCATTAAAAACTGTAGCAACTTCCAAAATGCTGAAGAGATGTGAAATGGTAATACTTTTATTACAGCTGTGTACTTTAAGCCCAATACACTAAAGAGATGACAATATAAGAATGAGCAGAGGGGCACACGGGTGGCTCAGTCGTTAAGCGTGTGCCTTTGGCTCAGGTCATAATCCCAGGGTCCTAGGATCACGTCCCGCTTTGGGCTCTCTGCTCAGCAGGAAGCCTGATTCTCCCTCTCCCACTCCCCCTGCTTGTATTCCCTTTCTCACTGTGTCTCTGTCTGTCAAATAAATAAAATCTTTAAAAGAAAAAAAAAGAATTAGCAGAAAACTCAAATGACGATAACAAAAAACAAACAAAAAACAGGGCAGTTACAGATAGCAAGTGATCCCATGAAGTATGAGGTAATTATGAAGAAAAGGTGCCAACTAAAACTTACTGTAATCTACAATTTTTTATAGAAATTCTAGGAGGCCAATGCCTTATCCATTAGGCTACTGGGGCTTCTATAACTTTTTATAGAAATTCTAGTAAGTTCCAAGACTTTGGGGTATTTTTTTTAACTGCAAAGGGCAAAAGTAATATATACAGGCAGAGGGAGCTAAGAGGGTGGCATAGTAGGGGGACCCTAGGCTTCCCTTGTCACTCATACACAGCTAGATAACTATCAATTCATTCTGGGTACCCAAGAAATCAACCTGAGGACTGTAGAACAAACTGCACAACTAGCAGGAGGGAAAAGACCACATCAAGGAAGGTAGAAAGTATGGAGACATTGTTTGGGGAAGAAACAGACCTCAGGTGCTGCAGATGGGAGAGAGCCCTGGATGCAGGGAAAGGCAAGAGAGTGGAATGCACAGGGGAATGCACAAGGAGAACACTTTCCTAAAACCATTGCCTGGGAGAACGAGAGGGGCAGATTTTCTAGTTTTTGTCTTTTACAACCAGTGGGACTCAAAGAGTGTAGTTTTGGAGATTCGTGGCCTTGGCTGGGATAGCGACTTAAGGGCTCTGCCCTACTTCTGGAGAGAAGGCAGGCAAGCAACCCTGGGGCAAACTGTGTGATCTAAAGGATCACATAGGATACATGATGGGAAGACTGTCCCCTCTTCTTGAAGTGCATCTGTGAGAGGTGGCACTGACTCCCTGGGGACAAAGCAGCCTGCAGATACCATTTCACTACCCTCCACCCAGCACAGACACAGAGACAAGTGCTGAGGGTGGCTAAGACAGACACTGACTGTTTAGCCTGCTTTGCCACAAATCCCACACTCCTGCACTCTAGCACAAATACCCTTCTGGGTCAAACGTGCTTTGGTCCCAGCATGGCAAGACCTTCACCCGGAAAACCAATGGAGGTCCCCGCCACACCAGGTGTAGAGTTCTAGAAGTTGGCAGGCATGGCTGCAATAAAGCCCAAGGTATACTGCATAGCTCCAGGCAGCAAGCAACCCCAAGAAAGACACTGTGAAAACAGCAATCTGAAAAATACCTGTGATATATGAGGGGAGTTTATTAAATTATTTGCTCTTCCAGGAGGGTTTCCCTGAGAGCAACAAGCACAGACATCCTTCTCCACGGACAAAGGAGCTGAGTAGCACCATTTTCCTCCCCTGCCACTCAGCATAAACCAACTTCAGTAAACAGCACAGCACCAACACTGGCTGCCTAACCTGCTTACACTAGGTTCCATCCCCCGACGCTCTGCTGGTACTGCTTTTTTCAGGCAGGTGTGCCTAAGGACCAGTGCAGCTGGCCCTTTCCCCAGAGGACCAGCACAAACCCCTACACACACCACAACTACCAACTACAGAGCTCTGCAAAGCTTCAGTTCTAGTGGAAGTAGCATCAGGTCTCATTTAAGAAGCAGACTAGAGCACACGTAGTTAAAACTTGACACACTCTGGCCAAGGTCCAAACACTGTCCACTAGAGGCAAGAAGAGCCTCCGCAGATGATGGCCCTGAGGGATAGAGCAGCCAAAACACAGCAGCAGAGAGCATGCAGCACACACCAGAGACACTTCCTGAAGCACTAGGCCCTGCACGCTATATGACCTCTTCTTCATAAAGCCATTACTCACAGAAGCAGGAAACATAACGGGATTTCTAACACAGAGAAAAAGATACAGGCCTAGACAAAATACCAAGATGGAGGGATTCATCCCAAAAGAAAGAATTAGAAAAGATCACAGCCAGAGATCTAATTGAAACAGATATGTGCAATATGCCTGATACAGATTTTAAAGCAACAATCATAAAGATACTCCTTGGGCTTGAGAAAAGCATGGAAGTTATCAGGGAAACCCTTATCACAGCGATAAAAGAGCTAAAAAAGCAGGGGCGCCTGGGTGGCTCAGTGGGTTGAGGCCTCTGCCTTCAGCTCAGGTCCTGATCTCAGGTTCTGGGATCAAGCCCCACATCAGGCTCTCTGCTCAGCGGGGAGCCTGCTTCTTCCTCTCTCTCTGCCTGCCTCTCTGCCTACTTGTGATCTCTGTCTGTCAAATAAATAAATAAAATCTTAAACATTTTTTTAAAAAAGAGCTAAAAAAACAAACAGGCAGAAATGAAAAATTCAGTATCTGAGATTTAAAACTAACTGGATATAATGACTACAAGCATGGAAGAAGCAGAGGAATGAATAAGTGATATAGAAGATAGAATTATGGAAAAATATAGCTGAACAAAGGAGTTAAAGAAGAACGGTAATCACGAGAGTAGACGTAGACTTAGGGAACTCAGTGATTTCATCAAATGCAATAATGGTTGTAATAGAGTCCCAGAAGAAGAGAGAGAAAAGGGAGCAGAAGGTTTATTTGAGGAAATGATAGCTGAAAACTTCCCTAGCTTAGGGAAGCAAACAAATATCCAAATCCAGGAGGCATAGAGAATTCCCATCAAAATTAACAAAAGCAGGCCAACACCAAGACATATTGTAGTTAAATTTGCAAAATACAGTGATAAAGAAAAAAATTTCTAAAAGCAGCAAGACAAAGGAAGTTCCTAACTCTCAAAGAAAGACCCATGAGTTTAGTAGCAGAATTCTGCACAGAAACTTGGCAAGCCAGAAATATTCAATATGCTGAATGGGAAAAATCTGCAGCCAAGAATACTCTATCCAGCAAGGGTATCATCCAGAATGGAAGGAAAGATAAAGAATGTCCTAGACAAACAAAAACAAAAAGAGTTCATGATAACTAAAGCAGCCCTGCAAGAAATATTAAAGGGGACTCTTTGAGTGGGAAGGAAAGACCAAAAGTGACTAAGACTAGAAAGGAACAGAAAAATAATCTCCAGAAATGACAAAACAAGTAGTAAAATGGCAACAAATACATATCAATAATTACTCTGAATATAAATGGAGTAAAGGCTCCAAAAGACACAAGGTGTCAGAATGGATAAAAAATAAGACCCATCTACATGCTGCCTACTAGAGACTCATTTTAGACCTAAAGATACCTGCAGATTGAAAGTGAAGAGATAAAGAAATGCTTATGCAAATGGACATCTAAAGAAAGCTAAAGTAGCAATACTTCTTTCAGACAGACCAGATTTTAAACCAAAGGCTGTAACAAGAGACAAAGAAGGATACTATATCATAATAAAGGAGACTATCCAGCAAGAAGATCCAACATTTATAAATATTTATTCCCCCAACCTGGGAGCATCCAAATATATAAAACAATAATATAAAAAGCTCACTGGTAACAATACAATAGTAGTAGGAGACTTTAAAACCTGACTTACATCAATGGACAGATCATCTAAGCAGACAATCAACAAGAAAACAATGGCTTTGAATGACACACTGGACCAGATAAACTTAATAGATATATTCAGAACATCTCATCCTAAAGCAGCAGAATACACATTCTTTTCAAGTGCACATGGGAAACTGTCCTGAACAGATCACATACTAGGTCAGGCCTCAACCAGTACAAAAAGATTAGGATCATATCATACATCTTTTCTCACCACGATGCTGTGAACTTAGAAGTCAACCAGAAGAAAAAATTTGGAAATACGACAAATATATGGAAGTTAAACAACATGCTACTGAAGAATAATGGGTCAACCAGGAAATTAAAGAAGAAATTTTTAAAAAATACATGGAAACAAATGAAAATGAAAACACAGTGGTCCAAAATCTCTGGGTTAAAACAAAATAGTCCTCAGAAGCAAGTATATAGTAATACAGGCCTACCTCAAGAAGAAATATCTCAAATAAACAAACTAACCCTTATACCAAAAGGAGCTAGAAAAAGAACAACAAATGAAGCCTCTAGGCAGCAGAAAGAAGGAAATAAGAAAGATTAGAGCATATATATAAATCTATATAAATAATATAGAAACTTAAAAAAAAAAAAAGAACAGATCAATGAAACCAGGAGCTGGTTCTTTGAAAAAATGAATAAAATTGATAATCCCTAGCCAGACTTCTCAGAAAGAAAAGAGAAAGGAACCAAATAAAGAAAATTACAAATGAGAGAGAAGTAACAACCAAAAAGAAATACAATTATAAGAGAATACTATGAAAAATTATATACCAACAAACTGTACAATCTGGAAAAAATGAATACATTCCTAGAAACATATAAACTACCAAAACTAAAACAAGAAAAAATAGAAAACTTGAACAGACCGATAATCAGGAAAGAAATTCAATCACTAATCAAAAACCTTCTAACCAACAAAAGTCCAGGGCCAGAGGGCTTCACAGGGAATTCTGCCAAAAATTTAAAGAGTTAATACCTATTCTTCTCAAACTATTCCAAAAAAAGAAATGGAAGGAAAACTTCCAAACTCATTCTATGAAGCCAGTATCACCCTAATTCCAAAACCAGAGAAAGACTCCACTAAAAACAGAGAACTACAGACCAATATCCCTGATGAACATGGATGCAAAAATTCTCAACAAGATACCAGCAAATTGAATCCAACAGTACATTAAAAGAAGCATTCACCATGATCAAGTGGGATTTGTTCCCAGGATGCAAGAGCAGTTCAATATTTGCAAATCAATCAACATAATACACATTAATAAAAGAAATGATAACAACCATATGATCCTCTCAATAGATGTAGAAAAAGCATTTGACAAAGTACAACATCTCTTCGTGATAAAATCCCTCAAGAAAGTAGGGAGAGAGATCACATCTCAAAATCATAAAGGCCATATATGAAAAACCCACAGCTAATATCATCTTCAATGAGGAAATTGAGAGCTTTTCTCCACAGTCTGGAATAAGATAGGGATGTCCACTCTCACCACTGCTGTTCAACATAGTACTGGAAGTTCTAGCTGCAGCAATCAGACAACAAAAGAAAGAAAAGGCATCCAAATCAGCAAGGAAGAAGTCAAACTTTCAGTATTTGCAGATGACATGATACTTTATATAGAAAACCCAAAAAATTCCACCAAAAAATAGCTGCTAGAACTGATACACAAATTCAGTAAAGTCTCAAGATACAAAATTGATATACGGAAATCTGCTGCATTTCTACAAACCAGTAATGAAGCAGCAGAAAGAGAAACCAATGAACCAATCCCATTTACAGTTGCACCAAAAGTCTTAAGATACCTTGGAATAATTTTAACCAAAGAGATGAAAGTCCTGTACTCTGAAAATCATAAAATACTGATGAAAGAAAATGAAGATGACACAACGAAATGGAAAGACATTCCATGCTCATGAATTGAAGAACAAATATTGTTAAAACTAGTCCATACTACCCAAAGCAATCTATACATTTAATGCAATCCCTATCAAAATATCAATAGTATTTTTCACAGGGCTAGAACAAATAATCCTGAAGTCTGTATGGAACCACAAAAGACCTGAAATAGACAAAGCAATCTTGAAAAACAAAAGCAAAGTTGGAGGCATCACAATTCCAGACTTCAAGTTATATTACAAAGTTGCAGTCATCAAGACAGTATGGTACTGGCATAAAAACAGACTCATGCATCAATGGAATAGAATAGATAACCCAGAAATGGACCCCCAACTCCATGGTCAACTAATCTTCGACAAAGCAGGAAAGAATATCCAATGGAAAAAAGACGGTCTCTTCAACAAATAGTGCTGGGAAAATTGGACAACATGCAAAAGAATGAAACTGGACTACTTTCTTACACCATACATAAAAATAAATTCAAAATGGACGAAAGACCTAAACGTAAGACAGGAATCCATCAAAATCCTAGAGGCAGTAACCTTTTTGACATCAGCTGTATCAACTTCTTGCTAGATATATCTCCAACGGGAAGGGAAACAAAATCAAAAATGAACTTTAGGACTTCCTCAAGATAAAAAGCTTCTTCACAGTGAAAGGCAACCTTCAGAATGGGAAAAAATATTTGCAAATGATATATCTGACAAGGGGTTAGTATCCTAAATATATAAAGAACTTATAAAATCCAACACCCCCAGTTAAAATAACCCAGTTAAAAAATGGGTTTTGTTTTTTTTTTTTTTGCAGAAGATATGAATAGACACATTTTCCAAAGAAGACATACAGATGGCTAACAGACACTTGGAAAGATGGTCAACATCACTCACCATCAAGTAAATACAAATCCAAACTACAATATCACCACACACCAGTCAGAATGGCTAATATTAACAATATGGGAAACATCAGAGGTTGGTGAGGAAGCAGAGATGCAGAGAAAGGGGAACTCTCTTACACTGTTGGTGGGAATGCAAACTGTTACAGCCACTCTGGAAAACAGTATGGAGGTTCCTCAAAAAGTAAGAAATAGAACTACCCTATAACCCAGCAATTGTACTACTAGGTATTTACCTAAAGGATACAAAAACACTGATTTGAAGTATCAGTAAAGTACATGCACCCCGATATTTATAGCAGCATTATCAATAATAGCCAAGTTATAGAAAGAACCCAAATGCCCATTGACTGAGGAATGGACAAATAAGACGTGATGGTATGTATTTATGTATATACACACACACACAACTCAGCCAGCAAAAAGAATGGAATACTACTCAGCCATCAAAAAGAACGAAATCTTGTCATTTGTAACAGGAGCAGGAAGTATGCTAAGTGAAGTAAGTCCGTCATAGAAAGGCAAATAACCGTATGATTTCATTCATATATGGAATTTAAGAAACAAAACACACGAACATGGGAATGGGGGTTGCAGAGAAAGAGAGAAGCAAACCAGAAAACAGACTCTCAACTACAAAGAACAAACTGAGGTTTACTGGAGGGGAGGTGAGCAGTGGATGGGTTAAGTGGGTGACAGGAGGGCACTTATCATGAGCACTGGGTATGTAAGTGATGAATCACTAAATTCTATACCTGAAACTAATATTACACTGTATGTTAACTAACTGGAATTTTAAATAAAAACGTGAAAAAAAGTAATATATGCAGATAGTAAAAGAAAAATTCAAACACTACAAACGGGTCTATATTCATAACCCTTTTACAGAAGTCAGCTGAAGTCATAAAAGTAGTAGTTAACCTTGTGGTGCATTTGGCCCATATTCTTATCAGCAAAGTAGTTTTCAAAGTACTTCCCACTTTAGCATGGATTAGAAAAGACAAAGGTAGATGACCCAGGGAATTGGAAAAAAGTTCTAATATAAGAGATAAGAGGTTCAAAATCCAACCCCATCTGCTTAGGGTGACAGGACTGCTCTTTACTAAAATCAAACTTGTATGTTTTTTATACGCCAACCCTCCTGTTAGTCTGTGGACAAATAATGCTTCAAAATAACTGATAACCACAAATTCCCTAAAAAATAAAACTGAAGCCTCTTAACATCATCCTGTTTATGCTGTATACTAGCTTTAAACTCTGTAGTACTAAACAGCCAGTAATTAAAGCAGTATAGAGTATACTGCTATTTTAATTATGTAATTCACATTTCTGGAGCAGCCCTGGAAGAATGAAGAAGGGAAGGGGAAAGTCTATAAAAATCTTTATAGAAGATTAAGGTATAGGTCTGGGTGGGTGAATAAAGGCTAAGAGAACAACCAGCTGAAGGTGAAACTAGGCTGATCTCTTCCTTAGGAGAAGTATGAATAAATGAAAAGGCAGTATATTAGAAAGATACATATTTGCTCAGATTGTGTATTTAAGGGAAGAGGTAAAGTGGGAACCAGAACTCTGCAAGGGTTTAAGAAGTAGTATATTTTAAAGTGGTACAAAGAAATTGTTGGGGATGATGGAAAAGTTCTAATTTTCTATTTTGATGGTAGTTACATGACTATATGCATTTACCAAAAATTCATAACACTTAACACTAAAAAGAGTTAAATTTATTATATTTAAATTATACCTCAATAAACCTGACATTCAAAAATAAAAGCCATTAACAGCTAAAATGCTGATTAACCTTATAAGGTTTACCGAAATTACCAAAAACCCTGCCAAAACAAGAATAAGCATCTAATTTTAATCTATTTTGGGTTTATGTTTTACAGTGTTGAAAAATCTAAACAAACTGAGGTATATAGTGAAGCATGTTTTTTTAAATTCTGTTCCAATCCTCCACCATTAATGTCTCTCTTCAATGAGAACTATAGTTTCTATCAGCTCTCCAGGGGAACCCCCAGCTGAGAACCTCAGCCAATGAACAGGAGCTACAATAAAAGAGGCAGATAAAGAGACACAGCATCTGACTCTAGATAGACTTGGGGAAACAGACATACCCACCATATGCTCCACAACCAGAAGATGAGCTACATGCTATAAGCCTATGATTTCTACTCCCCTATTATTCTCAAGGCTTTTTTCCTCTTTAATTTTCCTCCTATCCTCAGAGAAGTCCTGCCTCAGGGTTATTCAGGAGACTATCTTAATACCAGGATGTCTTTCCTGACCCCTTACCCTCATGGAAGTTAGATGCTTCCACAGCACCCTATGAACTGCTTGTCCCACAGCTCTGTAGTTAGCCATTTCTGGATCCGTTTCCTCCACAAATTCGAGGCCAAAATGCTGAAGAGAGAAGAACACTTATTTTTATAGAGCCAGCTAGTGACTGGCAGAGGCCAAGAAGAGTTTTTTCAATGAGATTCAAGAGTATTCTTCATTAAAAAGAGAGAGAATAAAGTTGTGTGTTAATGCGGGAAAAAAAGAGAGAGGAGAGAGAGAAGTTCTTAATCTATACAGGTCATGAAACTTTTTGAAATCTGATGGAAACTAGGAAATCTATCCTGAAAAAAAATTTTTTATACAGTTTTACCTGTAATTTCAAGAATTCTAAAGGGCTTAAATCCCTGCAAAGATCTCCCAGATTGAGATGCCTGGTATAAACATCCTGGTCTCATCTTGACTACACAGTGGGACAAGCAGAGAGTCTGCTGTCCACATCTCATCTAAAATAAGGAAAAAGAATTACAGTTGACCCTTGAACAATGTGAGAGGTGAGGCAGTCAAAAATCTGTATATTAACTTTTGATTACCCCAAAAGTTAACTACTAATAGACTACTCTTAACTGGAAGCCTTACCAATAATATAAATAGTAGATTAATATACATTTTGTATGTGTATTACATACTGTATTCTTATAAGAAGGTAAGCTAAAGAAAATCATAAGGAAGGGAAGATACATTTACAGTATTGTAAAAAACTCATGCATAACTGGACCCACACAGTTCGAAAGCATCTTTTTTTTTTTTAAGATTTTATTTATTTATTTGACAGAGATCACATGTAGGCAGAGACGCAGGCAAAGAGAGAGGAGGAAGAAGGCTCCTTGCTGAGCAGAGAGCCCGATGCGGGGCTTGATCCCAGGACCCTGAGATTAGGACCTGAGCCGAAGGCAGAGACTTTAACCCACTGAGCCACCCAGGCGCCCAGTTGAAACGCATCTTATTCAAGGGTCAACATGGGTTTGAACTGTAAAATATCTCCAGGAAATTACAGGATAGAAAGGACTGTAGGTAGGATTGGTCTATCCATCTTGTAGGTTCAGGGCTATTATATAGTTAATAAATGTAAATTCCCTCACAGTTGTACCCCCGTTGAAGATGTGAGATAAAAGAACCCCATAGATATATTTTTTTCATCTGCTTTTAAGACATAAAATGCCTACATAAAAGATAAACTTGGTGATTATAATAAGCAAAATTATTTCTATTAGGTCTTGAAAAACATGAGCCAATGTCCAAAATCTGTGTGTAGGGGTTGGGCAGGGGGCAATGGCATGTTCACAGAGTGTACTACCATCTTTACCCATGTTATGATTTTTCCAAGGAACTCAATATTGTGGGACTAGATTGTCCTCTGTTCTAGACACAAGAGCTGTCATTAGAGACCTTGCTCTAACACAATTACCTGGAGCCTCTCAAAGCCAATCATGGAACTGAAATTAAAACGGCCACATATTTACCATTACTATTTCTGTAGTGAAATAAGTAACCAAAATGGAGTTAAAAATAACAGTCCCCAAATCAGTCTTCTTTGTCACATTCCCTTCCAGAAATAAAGGCCCTGTATATAAAGGCATGTGAAGGAAGGTAGTCCTGGGGAAAATTAAATACTATTGATTTTGTCATGGAATCAGAAGTAGGGAATTAGATCTTTAGCAATATTTGCTAAATTAGTATATATATATTTGCTTACATTAGTAGTTCTATATATTACCAGTTTAAAACTTTAAAATCAAGGAAAAGATTAAATTCTTGGTATCCAGCCATATCCTTAGGGCCATTTCCTTAAATGTCACTATTTCCTTTTGTGGAGGACTTTTACATTCAAGATGTTATTTTTCTTTGTACACACACAAAACAAGTCTCTAATGGCTATACCACTAGCTAACTGCAGTTGGAAAATTTTCACCCAACAAGGGATGCTCAAAGCAAACCATCCTGTGTCACATCATGTCCCCTCAGCCAAATTGCCTCTAGTAAGTCTTTCAAAAAAGATGTGCAAACATTAGCTGCACAATATACTATGAATCATTTTCAAAAAAAAAACCACTGTGTATTTTTACTCTGCACATATACACTTTCTCAGAATGCCTTACCATTTAAACATACACATTTTAATGTTTTTTACTGATAGACTAAGAAAAGCTCTCAATTATTTTATGTAGCACAAAAAAAAATCTGTTGAAGCTAAAATCATATTATGTGATATTCTTCATGCCAATTCTCTGCTCAAAAAAAAAAAAAAAGAGCTGACCCTATATAACTCTTCCCCATTTACAAGTAAATCCTCACCCTTTAGGGAACTTTAAAACAAGAACAATGACAAGTCAACCAGGGACCTTGTGTTCCTACCTAAATGGAAAAAACTTCTTTAGATAACATTTTTTTACATAAATGAGAATGTACCCTATTATCACCAGAGATCACTGTCAGCCAGGTGATAATGTTAGGTTTTAAGTTCAAATTCAAAAGAAACTACTGGCCACAGTACTTTCTTAAGCAGGCTCTGTACCTCCTTGTTTCTTTTATCTAGTTCCCATCCCTTTCTATCCAACTTATAAATTCAAACATTAAGTTTGGTCAGGAACAAGATACAGCCTCTCTAGAAAACAATGAAATGGTCAAATGAAGCTGTACATGCTCACTGGTCCTTCCTTGTTCTAATCCAAATATTTACCTTAATACGTTTTTATAAAACTTTCTTTTGGGACACCTGGGTAGCTCAGTCATTTAAATATCTGCCTTCAGCGCAGGTCATGATCCACATCAGGCTCCTTGTTCAGTGGAGAGCCTGCTTCTCCCTCTCCCCCTGCCTGCTGCTTCCCCTGCTTGTGCTCTCTCTTACTATCTCTCTCTGTGTCAAATAAATAAAATTTTAAATAAATAAATCTTTCTTTTGTTTATATAGCTAAATATCAAGTATACCTTGATTATAACATTTACATAATTAATAATTACAAAACTGGGGAAGAGCCTTACACCTTAACTCCATAAACTGAATTCTTTTCTCTTACCCATAATTCAATAACACATTGACTCCTTTTTTTTTTTTTAAAGTAGGCTCCATGCCCAATGTGGGGTTTGAACTTGGCCCTGAGATCAAGAGTCAGATGCTTTATCAATTGAGCTGGGCAGACACTGGTGGACTCAATAGGCTTTCCAAAAAAAATACATGTGTGCAGAACAAACTCGGTGGTTGTGAAGGGGGAGGGGAGTGAGCAAAGTGGGGGAAGGGAATGGGAGATACAGTCTTCTAGTTACACAATGAGTAAGTTACAGTGAATACAGGCAATGGAATTATAGTACTGTATGAACTTTCTGGAGGCCAAAGAAGTAAAAAAACTACTGAAGAACTTTTAAAAATAAGTATACTAAAACGGGGTCAGCAAAACTTTTCCATAAAGGGCCAGGAAGGAAGTACGTTAGGTTATATAAGCCACATGGTCTCAATTTCAACTATTCAACTCTGTCACTGTCACAGGACTGTAGGTATAGACTGTGTTCCAATAAAACTTTATTTATAAAACAAGATGGCCAACTGGTAGTTGCCAACTCCTATATAAAAACAGAAATACTCTAAAGGGGCGCCTGAGTGGCTCAGTGGGTTAAGGCCTCTGCCTTCCGCTCGGGTAGTGGTCCCAGGGTCCTGGGATTGAGCCCCGTGTCGGGCTCTCTGCTCGACGGGGAGCCTGCTTCCTCCTCTCTCCGCCTGCCTCTCTGCCTACTTGTGATCTCTGTCAAATTAAAAAAAAATTATAAAAAACCCAACAAAACAAAACAGAAATACTCTATTATAACAGTGTTTATGAGCACAGCTTTGATGCAAGGCTGACATGAGAAATCTTACACTAAATAACTATTCTCCCACAATATTTTCTTTTCAGTTAGGAGACTAAAGTATCTCCCGTATTTAAAAGACAAAACCTATGTGTACAGGGGTACCTGGATGGCCTGTGTTTGCCTTTGGCTCAGCTCATGATCTCAGAGTCAAAGGATCCAGCCCCCAGCTCCCTGCTCATCAGGGAGTCTGCTTCTCCCTCACTCTCCTCTGTGCTCTCACTCTCTCAAATAAATAAATAAATAAATAAAATCTTATTTAAAAAAACAAAACCAAAAAAACCCAAAAAGCAAAAAACTGTGTGTACTAAAGAAAGGTATTCTTTGAGAGGAAAACTGATCTCTGTATAATCTCCATGACAAGAGACTGACAATCTCTTCACTACAGACAATGTGTAGTGAAGGCGATAGGGAGATAGGGAGCTAGAGGAATGTAGGGAAGCAAGGTGAACAACATTGTCCCATGATCTTCATTCTCAGAACTATTTGCGAAAGTTGTTAATATGCAAAGTATAACATTTGTGCCTTCAAGAAGCTCAGGACATAAAGGAGCAAACTTATCTTTTGCCTCAGAACTCTGAAACCTTCAACATTAAGGACACATGGGATTATAAACATATTTTCTTCAAGATGCTTAAAACCAGGTTTCAGAATTTTTAATGAAGACTTAACACTATTATAAACAGAGAAAAGACTTCACAAAATCAAATTATATCCAGAATTCTATCTACTTATTCTTTTTCTGTATCAACTCTGCATTCCTATCAGTTACTATGGCTCACTACAGGCACACAGTCTCTTGAAAGTGTTTGTCAGAACTTTGTTGGAGATGGTAGTACTGGACTGGAAAAATCCCTAGGTGGTTCTGATCCCTCCCTCCCTTCCTTCTTCACCCTGCAAACTGTATTCCAAGAAATCCTTCTTTATATCACAATCTGCTCTCAAAATACACAAAGGTAGATTTCTCACTGGCAAAGCAGAACCTTGAACGTTAAAATATACTGAAAGTAACAAGTCTGTGTGCCTTCCTTCAAGGTAGGCACTATCATCAAAGGGTTACGTTTGTGTAGGAAAAAAACAAAGAAGTCCAGGTATGCAAGCAAGAATTAACCATACCCTTACACCCAGGTTCATCATTAATTAGAAAACTGAAGTCATTTCAATGAGGAATAAATTCCTAGGAAAAAATTACAGTTACTTAAGAGGAGAGAAATACACTTGCCTAAATTTTTGTTATACTTTTAGGCCTATTCCCAAACACTTTTAAAAATCTGACTGAACTTACAAATAGTCCATTTTTTAAAGATTTTATTTATTAATTTGACACAGAGAAAGAGAGATCACAAGTAGGCAAAGAAGCAGAGGGGGAGGTGGAAGCAGGCTCCCTGCTGAACAGATGCGGGGCTGGATCCCAGGACCCTGGGATCCTGACCTGAGCCGAAGAAGGCAGAGGCTTAACACACTGAGCCACCCAGGCGCCCCACAAATAGTTCCTTTTTTAAAACCATTAAATTATCCGGAAGAATTCTCTTACTCTTTTTCCAGGAGAAAATATTATTAACTCTACACCTAAAATCAGAAAAATAAATCATAATTCATTTACTAACGCCACGGAATCAAAGACCAAAGCAACACACACACACACACAAACACACAGTAACTGGCAAGCATTATAGGCAGGAAGAATTTTAACTTCAACATAAACAATGAGAAACTCCTCAAGGTGAATGCTTAGGTGGGATTTTTTTTTTTTCAATGAGCATGTATTTCATATTTTTTACAAGTTTAATCACTAAAAAGCATTTTCCACATACTGGAAATAAAAGTACTACTGACCAGGAACTTTTTTTAAGATTTTCTCAGGAAAAAAAAAAAATAAGGGACTCCATTAGCTTAAGCCACCATAAATGGTATATAAATGAATGTGTGCAGTTATGTTCCAATAAAACTTTACAAATACAGTCAGTGGAGTAGCCTTCAGGCAATACTCTGCCAAACCCCTGCTCTAAACAACATTGTTTTAAAACCAATATTAGATTACCTAAGATTATCGACATTTAAGAGATAAACTATCTATAAACAATTGCTCCACTCTACCAAGTCTCTTCGACCTGCAATGAAAAGTACTACAAGCAGCAGACTACAAATAGGAAAGAGAAGAAAGGTCACTATGTTAACAAAACATATTCCCTAGACAATAACTGCATTTAGATCATCCATTCAACAAACATTTGCTCAGGACAAGTGTGGTCTGGCTTGCCACAGGTCACAGCCAGACCTGTGAATCCCTGGCTTCAAGGTCTAGCAAGACGACAACACATGCATATAATCAACTACTACTCAAGCCAGCTAAGTGCCACATGATGGTGGAAAAAACCACTGGTATCTGAAAAATGCTTCATGGTTTAACATGTTTCCACATATATTTCTTAATAAAGCCTCATAGCCACCCTGTAAAGTACATAAGTCACTTGGTATTATTCACATTTTACATAAAACTCCTAAGCAGTAAAATTAGGATTTGTACCTCTGATACTACTGCACTATACTTCTTCAGAGCAGCTTTATGGTAGGGGTTGATGACAGAGGTGAAGGCATTTGGCCTGAGCCTCAAACAATGAGCAGGATTCGATAGGTGAAGAAACCAAAGTAGTCCAAGGAAATTACATACACAGAAGTCTAGAAGCTGGGAAATACAACATGTGAAAAGCAGGCAGGGGAAATATGGCTATAAAGATGGTTTCAAGGCATGAGGACAGCTTTAAATAGGTGACTTAGCATCTGTACAAGACAATAAAGGCTATGAGAAATCAGATGCTTTGGGAGACAGAAGGAAGAAAAGAACATAAATGAAGCTCTTACTGTGTGCTTGGTACTTTGCAAAAGAATTACCCCATATTCAGGGATGTCAAATTATGAGGTAGTGATGGGGTGCCTGGGTGGCTCAGTCAGTTAAGCTGCCTTCAGCTCCAGTCATGATCTAAGGGTCCAGGGATTTGAGCCCCACATTGGGCTCCCTGCTCAGCAGAGAGTCTGCTTCTCCCTCTGCCCCTCCCCCTGCTTGTGCTTGCTTTCTCACTCTGTCTCTCTCTCTCTCAAATAAATAAAATCCCTAAGGAAAAAAAAAAGTTATGAGTTAGTGTCATAGGGAGACTAGACTTTCCTAAGTCCTCTGCAGGACTAAAAAGATGGGACTAACAGAAGGGAAAGCAGTAGGTTATCTCTGTAGTTTTGGCATGAGAGAAGAGAACGCAAAGCAATTCCTATCTATGTCTCAAGTGATGGTTCTTACCGATAGTACCTCACCCCCAATTTAAACCCACGTTTCAAATTAGCTTAAATTTTCCTACATTTTATCTAAAACTTACCGAATCTTCTGGAGGTCTCTGTATTTTTCCCCAATCCACAGAAGGTCCCTTTTCTTGCAGAAATCTATGAAATAGCTTCCGAAATCCATCAAGGTCTTTTTTAGTGTGCTATTAAAATAGAAGTTCTTGTTACAACTAGAAGAATGCTTACTATTTAATAAATATAAATACATATTATACATTTAAAACACCTTTCAATGAAATTCTTATACTATCAGAACATGAAGTAGAGCAGAGACTTTTCTAAATCCCCAACTTAAAAGTGAAGAAAAAAAGCTAACAGGAACCAGAGTTAAAGAAATACAAGCAAATAATCCTCCAAATCTCCCACCAGTATCACATAAACTGAACACCATTAGGTCCATGGAAATTTCAACTGGTTCCTACATTTATTCATCAATATCTTTCACTGCCTCTTTAAATGAAAATTAATCTTTATCTAAAGAAAAAGGAACAAGACACAGCTAAACTCAAAACATTAAGTACAAACAAATTTGAAAATGAAAAGGATGATCTATTGATTTATAAGCTTAAAAGGAAAATACCTATGCTGGGAAACCTCTATGATTGCTGACAAAATAGCATGGTTCTATTAGAACTGGTTCTCTGGAAAAAGGCATGCAGCAGGATATATGGTTAATAAACTCACAATTCTAACTGAATACTGGTATCCATTTTTCTACCCAATGATATTAGAATAGAACAAATAAAATTTTGTTCTGATTCTTAGACTTTAGAAACTTTCTGGAATTAAAAAAGAAAGGACAATAGTTTAACAATGGGTAAATGCTAAAAATCCTTAATCGTTAAGCAATCCTTACTTTTTTTATTGCTCTTGTATTTTTGTGCTTATTTCAGGCTGGATGATTAATAGCAGCAATAGGAATTTAGTATATTGATGGATGGAAGCAAAAAACCCTGTGGAATCCTTACCTCAAACTCATGTGATGGTGCAGTGGTAAGTATTTTTTCTAGTTCCTTCTTCACAGATAATTCTAGCTCTTGTCGAATGACTTCTTGAAACTGAGAAGCACCATCTTGAGACATGGCTTTGCTAAGATCTTAAAAACATAAAAACACCAACAGAAAAATCAGACAGCCATTCAAACAGCTGGTAAGCTATAACTGATTTATTTCTAGTGCACCAGCAAATAAAAAGGGCTCAATCCTATGGTCTCATCACCTTCTCAAAGGATTTCAGTAGTATCAACTAATGAAAACTATATGGCCTCAAATTTGGTACCTATATGCATTCCTGGTATATCTGAAACACTAATAAACACTTTTAGGAAGCAGGGGCATGTGGGAATAAAAGGATTAATCTTCACTTGTTCATATAGTTCCATTCCATCTCTACTAATGTTTCCGTCTTAGCCATCAAAGCTGGAGAAAAATGAGAAAATTGGAATAATGTTAATAAGGGTTTATTTTACAGAACATGCCCTTATGGAAGTACTGCCTGATAAGAGAACCAAAGGGGGTTAGCAACTTCAACTTCACAGAAGCAAAAAAAAAAAAAACAAAAACCTCCCCCCCAGGCCAAATGAAAAAATTAAGAAATTCTTAATTTCCAGTTTTATATCCCTTACTAAAGAATAACCCCTTAAGAGACACTGGCAATTCCCAGGCGCCTCTGTCTGTGGCATCAAAATTTTCACTTAAAAAGACACAGGGCTGCTTTCTCGTTTCTTGTCCTCAATTTCAGCCAAGACTTTACAGGCTTATCTGTGTCAGACAAGACTATCAGGGCTTTTGGCATAGCTGGGAATCTCTCTGACAGGCAGATCTCACTAAAGGTGACAGAAATGCCTGATAGATGAAAACAAATAAAAATAGAAAAACATAGAAAAAGAAAAAATCCCAGGCCTAAGTACCTTGGGAAGAAAATGCCAACATAGGTTGTTTTACATGCTTAGCTATCTAGATAGTAATTATGTTGTCTATTACTTATAAAATAAGGGATAATCAGACTATTGTTCACCTGTTCTTTTTCAATACATAACTCAAACTTATTTTATAAATGTAGTTTTGAAGCTTATGTTCAAACATTTTGTGTGATAACTAGTCCTACAAATGTTAATTTAGGGGATGCCTGGGTGGCTCGGTTGGTTGGGCGGCTGCCTTCGGCTCAGGTCATGATCCCGGCATCCTGGGATCGAATCCCACGCTGGGCTCCTTGCTCGGCAGGGAGCCTGCTTCTCCCTCTGCCTCCGCCTGCCACTCTGTCTGCCTGTGCTCGCTCGCTCTCTCTCCCTCTCTTTCTGACAAATAAATAAATTTTTAAAAAAATGTTAATTTAGCAGAATAGTTCAATAAAACTAAAAATAATCCCTCCCACATACATAAAATTTTTTAAAAGATTTATTTATTTTAGAGGTGAGATCGGGGGAGAGATATAAGGCGGAGAGGGAGAATCTCTGCATTAAAAAAAAAAAGATTTTATTTATTTATTTATTTGTCAGTCAGGCAGAGAGACAGAGAGAGAGAGCACAAGCAGGGGGAGCATCAGACAGAGGGAGAGGGAGAAGCAGGCTCCCTGCCAATCAAGGAGACTCATGCGGGACTCAAACCCATGAGCCTGGGATCATGACCTGAGCTCACGGCAGATGCTTAAACGACCAAACCACCAAGGTGCCCTGGAGAGGGAGAATCTCAAGAAGACTATATTCTGAGCGCAGAGCCAACTTAGGGCTCAATCCCAGGACCCTAAGATCATCACCTGAGCCGAAACCAAGAGTCCCATGCTTAACTGACTGATCCAACCAAATGCCTCCAACATAAATTCTTTTATTTGTTATCTGGGCAGAAGAAAATATTCATATAAATGCAAGTTGGTGCAGCCACTTTGGAGAACAGTGTGGAGATTCCTCAAGAAATTAAAAACAGAGCTCCCCTATGACCCTGCAATTGCACTACTGGGTATTTACCCCAAAGATACAGATGTAGTGAAAAGAAGGGCCATCTGTACCCCAATGTTTATAGCAACAATGGCCATGGTCACCAAACTGTGGAAAGAACCAAGATGCCCTTCAACGAACGAATGGATAAGGAAGATGTGGTCCATATACACTATGGAATATTATGCCTCCATCAGAAAGGATGAATACCCAACTTTTGTAGCAACATGGACGGGACAAAGAGATTATGCTGAGTGAAATAAGTCAAGCAGAGAGAGTCAATTATCATATGGTTTCACTTATTTGTGGAGCATAACAACATAGAGGACATGGGGAGATGGAGAGGAGAAGGGAGTTGAGGGAAATTGGAAGGGGAGGTGAACCATGCGAGACTATGGCCTCCGAAAAACAACCTGAGGAATTTTGAAGTGGTGGGGGGGAGGTTGGGGGAGCCAGGTGGTGGGTATTGGGGAGGGCACGTATTGCATGGAGCACTGGGTGTGGTGCAAAAACAATGAACACTGTTACGCTGAAAAGAAATTAAAAAAAAAAAAAAACACAACATTTATATAGACAGAGTTAAAGCCAACATAATACTTTTAAGATACTCGTGAGAGCAGAAATTAGTAAATTATGTAACTCTTAAAGCAGTTTATTTAATGTAGATAGCCTCTCCTCCCAAATACCTAAAATTGTTAACAAATGAGATATTTAACATCATTCTTCAAAAACTTTTTAAAATCCATGTTCTGTCATACTGAAATCCAACAGAAAAAAAAAAAGAGGAAATTTGGTGACAGCATACAATCTAATTTTAAAATAGCCATTTTCTAACTGTGCTCTTTTTATAGGCATAAACCACAACACAACTAAGTTTATGACTCTAGTAAAACTTTTAAGTGACCCAAACAGTGGTCCATAAATAACTTCTTTTAGCTAAGAAACACACCTGTGTGTTCCATAAACAACCTAAATGTATGTTTCCACTAGTAAGTAGCAACATTTCATTTGTAAAAATTCCTAACAGTGGATGAGCACCTCTGCATAACTATGATAGATAGGTAACTAAAAAAATCCTGCAGAACATTTTAAACTAGAATTAACGTGACATCAACTATACAGGTTCATCCCTTGGCTGACTTAACTATAATTTAAAATTTGTCACAGTTTAAGTACCCCCCACCCTGCTGTTCCATGTATACCTGGGATATCTCTCCCCCAATCTTTAAGCCAACTCCTATATTTAAGAAATAATTTAGAAGAAAAATCTACTAAATATAAAACATCTAAATTAAGGAACACATGAATTTTTGATTCTGTGTCACAGATGGATTAAAATAGATCAAGAACTTTGTGATTTTTTAAAAAGTTTTTGTTGGACTCAAAGACATATACAGACTTGCTGCTTTGTTGAAGTTAGATTCTGAAAGCCAGCATTCCCAGTCACATTCCTAAAAATTAGTCATGGTAACACTTAATTTATATTCTGGGCAAATGCCAAGATGAGAAAACAATAAATGTAACTGCAAAGTTGAAAGATAATTATAGTAGCTGTTTGAGATGTCTATATGAGAACAGTAAAAATAAAAAACAAAAACAAAGATTAAACAAACAAACCAAAAAACCCACCAAGCTTTAGAGACTTCCTCTACAGAACTGCTTATCATTCTACATGATTTAAGGTCAAAACACACAAAACCCATCTCACAATCCTCCCTATCAAGCTAAGCTAAGAAAGGCTGGCTGAATGACACATTTAATGTTACATGTTATTTGTATTTGCCAGCTGTAGGAAGTTCAACCTTAGGATACAGATTCAAAAAAACCCAGACACAGATTCAAATTCAAGTCGTAAATAAATATCCCTAACCTTTACTCTTCCCATTTCTTTTATATAGCAGCAAATGCATATACAGAACAATTTGTATTCTTCCCAGCCAATCTACAGATATGAACAACAAAGACCTTTATAAAGAACCTATCACATCTTCCACCCTATCCCACTGCTGTTTCCTTCCCTTTCCTCTGGGCAGTGCTGCTATGAAGCTTTGTTTTTTAGGGACTGAAGAATAAAGAAAGCCTTTTAAGGATTAAAGTATATGCAAGAATAATAATTTATGCTTAATCAAGAAGGTGTCTATCTTAAACACCTGACACAGATTGGGAGGCACCGAGCTAGAAACCATTTCCCTTAGCGGAGACCTCCTTATCCATCCTGAATTTCTTTTTTTTTTTTTTTAAAGATTTATTTATTTATTTGACAGACAGATATCACAAGCGGGCAGAAGGCAGGCAGAGAGAGGGGGAAGCAGGCTCCCCGCCACGCAGAGAGCCCAATGAGGGGCCAGATCCCAGGACCCCGGGACCATGACCTGAGCCGAAGGCAGAGGCCCCAACCCACGGAGCCACCCAGTCGCCCCTCCATCCTGAATTTCTAATAAACATCTGGAACTTCTGGTAGGAAAAGAAGTACAGACCTTAAAAGATTTCTTGGACTTAATATTCTCAGGTTGCCATTCTGGCAATGACAATCGTATTTCTAATGGAAGGTCAATTAAAGAACCCCCAGAATAATGCAAGATTCCTAACCTCCCAAAATGTTTTATTCCTTCTCACTTCCTAGCAACAGAGAATTGCTCATCCTCAACTTTGGACAGAGAGTGGATTAGGAATCAAACATTTCATTACCGGGGTGCCTGTGTGGCTTGGTTGATTAAGCAACCAACTCTTGGTGTTGGCTCAGGTCATGATATCAGGCTCGTGAGATATCCGTGCTGAGCATGGAGCCTGCTTAGAACTCCCTCTCTACCTCTTACTAAGCCCGGACTCCCTCAACCCCCGCTGTGTGCATCTACACGCTAATTAATTAATTAATTAATATGAAAAAGAAGAGCTACAAAATTAAAAAAAAATTCATTACCTTGGCCATAACTCAAAAAACATTTTTAGAGAGGGAGCATTTTATCTACCCTCAACATTTTACAGATGGGGAAACTGAGGCTGAAATAGTTAAATAAGTTATCCAAGGTCATAGAACCAGCAAATGCTGGTGCTCAGAAGCAAAGCCAATTTATCTGAGTGCCATCCCACCACAGTGAGGTGAAAATACCCTGCTCATTTTTTCCTCCTAGTCTGACTCTCTTTCATCTTTGGCACAAAATCCAAAAATAACACTCCAAAAGCATTTTTATCAGAATGTCTTCTTAGACCCAGTGGAATAGACAGGAAACTCCCTTCCACATGGGCTTACTAGAATTGTCCTGGTTGACTTAATTATAACTTAGTCCATTTGGGATAGAACAGGCAGTAACTTTTTTTTTTTTTAAGAAGTTTTTCTGCCACCCCCATTTCCTAATTCTTCCTTGTTCAGAAGAACTAAAATTTCAACATCGTGGACTTTCTCCTATCCAACTGGAGCCAAAAAAAAGGAAGAAGATGAAGATGAAAAAAAAAAGGAAGAGGAAAGTAATAGAATCAAGAGATAGGAGACAATCTAACAAGTGATTGTTTACATTTAATTCATGTATTTCATTTCATCCATTTCATCAACTAAGGTATATATAATATCCTTCCCTGGCAGCCTAATACTGGCATAAACAAAACAAGTTCACATTTTTTTTTTCTTTAAGATTTTATTTATTTATTTGACAAAGAGAGAGAGAAAGAGAGAGATCACAAGTAAGGGAGCCAGTAGACAGAGAGAGAGGGAAAAGCAGGATCCCCACTGAGGAGGGAGCCCCATGCAGGGCTTGATCCCAGAACTCTGGGATCATGACCTGAGCTGAAGGCAGATGCTTAAATGACTGGGCCACCCACATGCCCCACAACTTCACAATCTAAAGGAGAAAACTAGCTTCACAATGCAGAGGCCATGGAAACTGTAGAAAGAATACCAAGAGCAACAAAGAGGTTAGGAGCTCTCCCCAGGCCACCTCCCCACCTACCACTAATTAGATTTATCAGTCCCAACCTTCCTTGGAAACTCACATTGAAAGGAACTCTAAGTCAGAGTACTAGAGAGCTGATTTAACTTTAAACCAGGAAATGACTTGTGAGCCAAGTACAGTAGAGTCCCCACTCATCCTCAACAGATATGTTCCAAGACTCCCAATGGATGGTCTGAAACTGCAGACACTACCAAACTCCATATAAACTATGTTTTTTCCTATACCTACATAGCTCTGATAAAGTTTAATCTATCATTTAGACATAATCCTATTCTTAAAAATAAGAAAATAGGATAATTGTACTGTAATAATATGTGAATGTGGTCTCAAAATATTGTGCTGTACTCAGCCTTCTTTTGACTTTGTGAGAAGATAAAATGCCTACATGATGAGATGAAGTGAGGTAAATGATAGAGGCATTGTGACACAGCATTAGGCTAGTGCAGGCATACTTCTTTTTATTGTACTTTGCAGATACTGCTCCCCCCCCCAGTTGTTTTTTTTTTTTGTTTGTTTGTTTGTTTTTACAAAATGAAGGTCTGTGGTAACCCTGCATTGAGCAAGTCTATCATTTTTTCAATGACATTTGCTCACTTGTGTCTCTGTATCACATTTTGGTACGCTCACAATATTTCAAACTTTTTCATTATTATCTTTGTTACGGTGATCTGTAACCAGTTATTACGACTTGCTGAAAATGCAGATGATGGTTAGCATTTTTCAGCCATAAAATATTTTTAATTCAGGTATGTATATTTTTTAGACATAATGCTATTGCACACTTAATAAACTACAGTACAGTATAAACATAACTTTTAAATGTACCAGGAAACAAGAAAAAAACCTCATTTGACTCTCCCTTTGTTCCAATATTTTCTTTATTGCTGTGGTCCAGAACTAAACCTGAAATATCTCTCTGGTTTGTCTCTATTGACCTTCTGACAGTATGTCAGGAGGAGGATCATCTGCTTCTAGACCTCAGTTGAGGTAAGTGAAACAGCAGATAAGAGGGGAATACTGTAAGTTTAAAACTCTAAGAATGTACTGGTAACTAGAAATATCCATGGATAAAGTTGAGGACATATACTGACTAGATTTATGACCAATTTATGACCAATTTATGACCAATTAAAGCTAACCATCCTCTTTTGGATTCTCACTGTAGTTGTTAAACTCAGTTATTTGTGACTATTCCCCCTAGAAAAGTTTTTCTTCTTTGGATTCCATTATCCAATATTATGCTATATCTTCTCCTACCTCTGTGACCAGGCCTCAATTTCCATAACTGACTCTTTCTTCTCCTACTCCCTGAGTTTCCTAAGATTCTGTCCCCAGACCACTCTTCCCCTCAATTATGACCTTACCAGTCTCATTACTGATAATCCCCAAATATGTGCCTTGCATCCTGATCTTTTTCCCTGAGCTCCAGATTCTCATTCCCTACAGCCTTCTAGACATTTTCTACCTGGACACTCAGGTTGGGTACCTCAAACTCAACATATCCAAATCATCTAAACCAAATACACCTCCCTGCTCCCCATGATATGAACATTCTCCTAGTCAGTGCTAGGTGACCTGTAAACCTCAGCACAGTTGACTCTTTCCTTCCTTCCCTTCACATAACATCAATCCAATACTATATACTTCAACTGCCACAATTCCATTCATTGCTTTTCATTCCCACTGCTGCTACTTTAACTTCTCTCATTTCAATCTCCTGGTCATGATGTCAACAGCTTTCTAACCAGTCAGCCCATATGTCACTCTAATCTGGTGGTACCAAGCAGAATGGATTGGTCTCCCTAAACTGCAACCCCAATCATATCACTTCTTTTCTTCACTGATGGGATTTGCATTTGATGATAAACAAATACAAATTCCTTAACCAGACCAGTCTTAAAAGCCAAGCTGAAGTAACTTTTTGATTAGCCAAAGTTAATAAAAGGGCTAGAGCAGAATGCCTAAAGGTTATAATTTCTTAGTTCATTTGTGATATCTTAATAGTGCTTCTAAAACTTTAATGTGCATACAAATCACCTGGAGGGCTTGTTAAAATATAGATTCCTGGGCAAGCTCCCAGGATTCCAACTCGGGTAGGTCTGGTGGGGGGTAAATATGCATTTCTAATAAGTGAATGCTACCTGTATTGCTTTAAGTAGCTCTGATATAGATTATACTCCACTTATCTTAATACACTTGTAGCAGCCATGCTCATCGTTCTTTTCCCTAGACAAAGCTATTCTGTCACCTAATGTCTGCCCTAAGGCCACGTGCTTTGGAGATGGCTCCAGGCCCAGATTGGTCTAAAGCCTTTCCAGAGATTGGTTTACGCATGAAACATAATACGATTCTGGTCAGTGAGTCATGAGGGTATAGTTTGCCAAAGAATTTAGGAGAAAAGTGCTCCTGACTGAAAAAAGACACATGGAAAAATAGTATCTTTTCCACCCCTGGTTATATGTGCCCACCTTTCACCTCCAATTTCTTCTGCCATTTAGTGACCTTACAGGGAGCTAACCTAAGAATGAGAAAGCTAGGCTAAGAAAGCAGAGGAGAAGGAGGGAAAGACTGATACATTCTTTATATTCAATTTATATTCAACTCTGGAACATCCCACTTCAAGATTCATGTGATATAAGTCCCTCACTTTTTTAAGCCAACTGTGTTTGTACTTTTCTGTTCTATGAAATTAAAAGCATCCTATTTATTGTAAGACCCTTCCAAAACACATACTTCAAGTGTTGTTCAAAATATTGAGAGCAGGGTACACAGAAATGAGGAGGAAAAAATTAGAAATTAGTGGCCCAGCATGAATGCCAAAATCATGAGAAAGCATCTCAGACTCCAAGAAACTTCCCCCAAGGCTCAAACTCTGTGATCTTGAGTAGCTTCTGCTATTTTGGGGGTGGTGTGTGTTCTAGGTGGTAGCTTCTGAACATGCAAAGAGGCCCTCCTTTCTATCACAACTCTTTTAATGAAAGGGTTTAATCACTCCTGCCTCTCTACTATACCAAACAGCCCCTAAAGTTTAACTCTTTGCTCAGATGTCTGTCTGCAAAACTTCAAAGGCACTAGCTATGAAAAATTTTTTCCCAACACCTACCTCAGCACCTGACACAGGCAGACACCTGATAATCTGTAAATAAGAGATCAAGATTTATATTTTCATATTAGTGGCTTGAGCAGCCACTAATATATATCATTTGTCAGAATTCAGTTTAAATGTAATCTCCTCCTGGATATCTTTCTAAACCAAGCATGGTTGCCCACTACATGCTCACATGGTAAATTCTTCTGCTTCATCTTTATAACACCATGCTTTTTAAAGTTTATTCAATGTCTATCTTTCCCAACAAGTTATAATCTCTGTAGGAATATATCATGTCTATTTTGCTCAGGCTATATTCCTACTGCCTAACATAGAGCTTAAAACATAGAAATATTCAAGTAATGTTTATTAAATAAGTGAGTAAAAGCCTATTATGATACTGCTATGTGGTAGAAATACATTAAGAAGGTAGACTCCAGTCTAGTGAAGGTAGGGTCTGATAAGGCCAAACAAAAAGTATTCAAGAGCCAGGATTTATGGTCATGGGAAAGCATGGCTAAGCAAAATGTGGATTGTGTCGAGTTCTTGAAGTCCCCAAGACTTCTTACAAAGAAGCTGATTTATCAGTCAATTATCAGTTATGTTATCAAAGAAATTTCAAACTTACAGCTAATCTAGACAAAATGACCTCTACATTTCTTTCCAATTTTTATTATCTTATATAAATGTTAGCATAATGTTTTCACTAGCTTTAAAGATTAAATAAAATTGGGCAATTTATATATTTAGATTTAGCTTATTTAGGAAGAATATAGTCCAGGTCATTCAATCACAAGTAAAATCAATTAGTTGATTTTAAATCAATTAATTGATTATTTCAGACTCCAAACTACAGTATGATTATTTACATTTACATAGATTTTTTTTTTTTAAGATGTATTTGCTTTTAGAGAGAGAAAGCATGATGGAGGTGGGTGCTGATTATCTCAAGCAGATTCCCTGTGGAGCGTGGAGACTAAAGCAAACCTCAGATCTCAGGACCCAGAGATCATGACCCTGAGATCACGACCTGAGTTGAAACCAAGAGTCAGCCCCTTAACCCACTGAGCCACTCAGACACCCCTACATTTACAGATTTTTTAATGACTCAGTTTTCTATACATATTAATGCTTAATAAATGTTTTCTGGTAAAGATAAAAGGTACCAGTTTTCTGAGAACTGTTCTAGCACTGAATATGCAGGGCTATTTGCTAAGTAAGATTTTTGCGAACGTAAAAAACTGTTTTTAACTGTTAGAACTTACACATAAACCAGATTTCTCATTAATAATTAAGAGTAACTCTGCTCTCATACAACAGAGTAGCTCTTAAAAATCTTAAGGGACAAAAAAGAAAATATCGCTTCTGAAAAACGGAACTTTCAGAAGAGATGTGTCAACTTGTTAAATAATATTACCTTGCATTAAGTTTAACAGATACAAGAAGGCATGTGCCAAGAGACCTAGAACACTCATTTGTTGAGAGGAAGAAAAAGAGATACAATATAAACTCATCATCATCAAACACAAAAAATTATTTGGCAGGCTTGCCCTGTAATTTGATGTATGTACATTTAGATAAAACTAGGATTCTAAGCTTGGAAAAGCTTTAAGGTCAGTGAGTCCTCTTCCCTTATCTTGAGATGAAACAGGGCCCCAGAGATGCTGACTTGCCTAAGGATACAGTAGCAGTGCCAAGCTGGAATCTAAACCCTGGTGCCCTGCTTCTCCTTCCTGCAGGAAGGTCTCCCCTTTCTTGGTTACAGTGCTTTTACATGGTTTGTTACCTCCAGGAGTATGCCTGAATGAAAACACGCAAAAATCAAACTATGTCTACAATGTGAGGTTATTAGGTGAGGTTAAAACTATATACCAGAATAAGCATCCTTTTATGCTCTTCACCTTTTCCCTCTATACTGTTTGTTTTCTGGGCAATGAAAAATCGAAGAAAGTTTTTATGCACACTCTAAATATTTTATTACAAGTTTCACTGGATAAGTGAACCTAAAACAGCGCTTAGATCTGTGTTATTCCATTTTCCTGCACTCTTTTTCTGCAAGTGTTAAAATTCTAGGCAGGGTTTAAACATAAATGATATCACTGGATAAGTGAACCTAAAACAGCGCATAGAACTGTGTTATTCCATTTTCCTGCACTCTTTTTCTGCAAGTTTTAAAATTCTAGGCAGGGTTTAAACATAAATGAAACATCACATCAGCCTTTGCCAGGGCAGCAACCAGAGGAAAGCAAACTCCAAACAACTTGTCTGCAGGCCTCTGTGGCCAAGGAGCAATGGAGTTATTGTTAAAGGGAATATCCCCTAGAATAGTATTTTCTACACTTTGGTGATTATTAAAAAGTGGACTAAGCATAATATGACTATCTCATGTACATGAATACAATGAATAATTCTTTTTTTAAAGATACAAGTGAAATCACAGAGAAACAGGGAACTCTCTTGATTTGCATAGGAAAAATTAACAACTATCTAGAAATGTTTTAGAAAACAAAACATTTTGTTGTTTATGTAAGTTAACTAAGACAACATAGCCATTTTCTCCTTGGTTCTCAGAAATAACCCTTAATTGTCAAAATGGTTTGGGGGCACAATCGATTTCAACTGGCAATGACTGAGGAAAAATAAACAGCGGGACTTTCAGCAGAGGCAGAAATTGAGCCCTAAACAATTACTTTGCAACAAACTAAGGAGAGGTCTGCATCACCAATAACTGGGAAACAGCTTTGAAATGGAGTATTATGCCCTTTCTCACACCTAAGCCCTATCAAATGCATAGAGTTTAATTTTCTTTTGATGGCTTTCTTTTGATGGCTTGGCAAGCCAACTTTCAAAGACTATAAAAGTTATTAATAGAAAAATGCATGCCTGGTGGAAGAATTTTAGTAGCCTAAGACATATGACTTCAATTAATTGTCATTGTGCCTGGAACAATCTATCAAATCACCCAAGACGAATTCGTCCACAATGCAAACACTATTATACCAAGTACAAAATACAATAGTTTAGAAAAGAAAACAGGGATACAAGTCTTTAGAAAAAGCTAACCTTCTAAAGAGATTCCAACCAATCAAATTGGTGGTTAAGTGAATCATACTTCCTCATTCACTAAATCCCAAATCCTACAGGATCTCCCTCAAATTTTATTCTAATAATGCTGGGACTTTCTCCAGTGGCATAAATTCTGGATACCAAGAGAAATCACATTATGGAAACTTAGTACAGTCAACTCTTAATTTTTCATTTTTTACAGATAATCCAGAGCTAGTTTGATTTTTAAATATTTATTTGTGTTAACTTTTCAGTAATGGCTATATCTGTCTTTCTGAGAACTCCTAGTACCCACTTACACATAAAATTACCAAATACAATTTGGTGGAAAATAGAAAACCACAGTATATTATTCTTTTACCTACAGCATTTTCGTTATTAGGCCAAGTAATGTTCCTTATACAAATTAAGTATCCCATTATTTTAAAGTTACAATTCATAAATATTACAATCTTCTATGAAGAAAAAATAACACACACAGAGAAAGGTCTCTGTGTGGTAATATCACAAGAAAACACTATTCAAACTTAACATTTTAGTGTAATTTCCTTGTAAAAGTTATTTTTCAATTTATCTTCAGAATATTAAAATGGCACTTCCAAGAAGTATACCAGTTAAGATTTCTTATTTCTCTGATGTTCCCTATCAATTTCTTTTCTCAGTAGGCTTTCACAAATGGAAATCATCTTACTAGAAGAAACACCCAGTTATCAAGAACAAAGGCAATTTAACCATAGAGATTACAAAGTCCATGGTGGAAAACAAAGTTTTCATTAGCTCAACTATTCTGAGTTTCTTTTAATTTTCCATTTATAACTGTGATTCTAATTTAACTAAGTTCTCCTCCCTATAGCAACATAATGAATCCCAAGCCATGTCTTTAAAAAATGAGGAGTGTGCCTTAGTCTTTGCTTTGCCCCCTTTACTACTGCCTGAAATCCATGTCACAATCTTCCTGGGCTAAAAGCATCCTAGTCATCTAAATAATCAGCAAAAAGCTAAATTTAGTTTGAGGTTTTGAGAAGAAGCAGGCCAAGGCCCAGCCTCCATAATCAGGCCCCAGAATACATCTCATCCCTATATTCATCTGAGACCCCTCCAGTTAAAATTAGCTCAGCTAATCCTCCTTGGCTAGCTGCCATCTACCAAGCAGGAATCACCAAAAAAAAAAAAAAAGAATCATAAAAAGAGAATTCCAACAAATGGAAAAGTCAATGGGCCTCAAATATTTTTTAAGTGACACAGAGATACTCAAATGCCTTCCCCTAAAATACAAGAAAGTACCTCAATTTAAGAATATTAAGGGACATTTTTATATTATTTAGATAGATAATGGCCTATTAAAAATGGTTCAAAAAAAGTTCCTCTAATATTACAGTATAAGCACATAACATGATCGTAGTCGGCTAGATGACAATATTTCCTGCACCATTTATAAATTTCAAATCATGTGGAGAGAGATTATCCCATAGCTCTCAGAACTTTTATAAAAAGCTAAATCCCAAATGGCACCCATTGATAGAGCTGGCAAAAAGTCACATCAGCTGAAGACCCCTAGTACCTCCAACTGTGACAGGGCGTCCCTTCTCCCTCAGCTAGTACTCACATTTATTTAGAATAACTGGGGCTCTGCAACAACCCCTGGAGTGAAGAAAACTAGCAAATGGAAAGTAATTTCACAGGTGTAGGCAGAAGGTAACCTGAGGGCAGAATCCAACAGGTAGGCAATTATATCCTAGATCCAGGAAAGAAGAGTCTTCCTATAAGAAAGGTATTTAAGTGCCTGAGGAATATAGACTTAGGAGATGCCCAAAGAAAGCTAAACCTTCATTCGGACAAGGAATATACACTGAGAGTGCCCCTGCCTATCAACATTAAGCATTTTTAGTAACTGAGTATTTCTACCTAATGACTTACTGGTCTCAGTGCTTGAGACTGGAGACACCCAGCTTTTCTACAAAGCACTCTGCCTAGCTTTGGGAGAAGAGATTCAAGCCAAGTATAGCAACCCCAAATCTTGTCCAGGCAATCAAAAACACGTGCACACAACACACAGGTATAATAGCTAGATGTTCTGAATTTCAAATGACCACTATAAGGGATACCCATGAAATTTCAATACAGTGTATTGTACATTGTAAGCGCTCAAAAACTGTTTTTGTTAATTGGACTAAAACAAAAACTGTCACCAACTATGTATTCACATCACCATTCAAGCTTCCCCCTTCCTACCCCTGCACTTTTTTTTTTTTTTAATATATCAACTCCCAAGTGCTAAGGGACTAAACACCAAACTTAGAATAGGAAAATAAAAAACTGTCATATCTGCCTTGTTTCTATTTACTTCTGTTGATGGCATGTGGTTATACTTATGGTGGCAATGCTATCTGTATGGCCACCATCATTTTAAAAAAGAAATGGAAAACTCACTGGCCATTTAATATGTGACTAGGGCATTCACATAATTCATCTCATTTCAGCTTCTCAATAACCCTGTGGCAAAGCATTAGTACTCAATATTTAAATAAGTAGAAACTGAGATTCAGAAAAGTTATGTATCTAAGATCGCCTGTTACCAGGATTCAAACCTAAATCCAAATGCTATCTTTATAACATTTATGTAATCTAAGTGGTGTTATTAAAAAAAAAATCCTGAGAATAAAAACGTAGGCTAACCTAAAAAATATATTTTAAAAATGCTGAGTTTCTCATTTGTCATCTATGTCAAATTCTTTTGGAGCATCACCACTTCAAGACACTGTATTTCCCCCAGAGATATAATATTATCTTTTCCCACAGGAAATTGACAGTCTAGTTGGAGAAACAAGCCATTTGGGTAACTTTTTAATGTGAAAAGCAACAAAAGGTATTAGGAACGACAAGCATTTTAGACACATATATATGAATTTCAATGCTTACCAGCTGTGAACTTTGGACAAGATACTTAAATTTCCTCAGCTGTAAGGGCATGAAAAAAATCTACCTCTTAGGGGCGCCTGGGTGGCTCAGTGGGTTAAAGCCTCTGCCTTTGGCTCAGGTCATGATCCCAGGGTCCTGGGATCAAGCCCCACATCGGGCTCTCTGCTCAGTGGGGAGCCTTCTTTCCCCCATCTCTCTCTCTGCCTGCCTCTCTGCCTACTTGTGATCTCTGTCTGTCAAATAAATAAATAATTAAATAAGATCTTTTTAAAAAAATCTACCTCTTAGGGGTTTTGTGAAGCTTGAATGAAACGTGAAAACAGAGGCCTAGTATTTGTTAAATCTTTCTTCTACGGCATGAGCTGTCAATTATTAGAAATATCAGTAAGTGACATAGCAAAGATTAAACAATTTGATCTGGTACAAAAAACATTCCAAGACAAAAACCCAAAATTTATACTTGAAAACTGATCTGTGGAGACAGCTGAATCATTAGCCAATTATACAATTAGGGTTATCAGAGTTATCAACAGCAGCAGAATTAATTGAACATATAGAGGGTTTACACCTAAGAACAAAATTTAAACAATGACAAACAGGAACATAATCATGTTAAATTTGGAGGGGAGGGGTATCATCTTTTTCTGCAAAACTGCTAATTTAAAAGGAAAACTACCAAGTGACTTGTCCAGTTTTCCCTAGCATATTCTTGCTTTCTGGTAATTTCGTTGTTGCTGTTACAAAACCAGCAAATTAAGTTACCTCATTTTTCCATTCTTGACTAAGACATTTCTTCAATCAGAATATAAAAAGCCTCTCTCACCACAAAGAAGTTATAACATGAATTTGAAAGTCTAATGGCAAGTGACATTTCTGAGTGTAGTGCTGAAGGAGGCAGGCAAAAGTGTCCCATCTGTTTCCATATTAAGACAGGCAGTCAAATACTCAACCTATTATACAAAACTCAAAGAAGAGTTAATAAAATGATATAAAATGTACTAGGGCATTTTTATTCTTAAGGTCTCATAATGGCCATAACTGACCTTTTTTTTTTTTTAAAGTACATCTGTTGAGAATCACATTAAGTGGTTGTGAACTTTCCCTAGCTGTGTGTTCAGCAAGATAGTTGAAGCTTTTACACTGTGGGGTCTGCAAGCAAAGGGTTTACTTGCATACAAAAAGGCAAATCCTATGCTAAATACCAGTGAGTGACAGATTTAAGGTAGCACCAATTTCAATGTGTACAACAATACATACAGACATACTAGCAATGTTAATCATTAACTCAGTTCAGAGGCATTCACTAACCTTTTTTTAAGACATGTAAAATTTAGAGGGCAATTTCCAAGATTCAAAGAAACCTTAATAATCTTTCCAGATTTCAAAGAAGAAGAAAATAAACAGCAATGCAGCAAAGTCATTTCTCTTGCTGAAATGACCTCCAGCTTCTACAAGACACTCCCGGTTTCGCAATAACTGAATCTGAGACTCCAACCACGTACACACAAACGAAGTAGAAACAGAGAACACTAAAGCTTCCCCAATAGTTCTGGAAACACCTACCTACCTTCCCTCAGCCCTCCCAGTTCCCCTTCCCGTTGTCGCACACATGGTTACCTTGACTTTCACCAGTAAAAGAGAACAGGGGTTAATCAGCAGGCAAAATCCTGTTTTATCATTATTACAGCCACTACCCTAGCGAGCCAGAGTGCTACTAACCTGATTTCAGGGAGGCAGAACTAAACCCGGCAGAACACAGGAGTATAAATTATACGTATACGAAATGCCAACCCAGCAGCTCAAAGCAGCTCAAATGTCAACTTAAGGAAAAGCGTTTCGCAAATGGTATCTCAAATGAACATTTCTACTTCCAAATCACCCACCTCCCGACTGAAGCAACCCGGGAGGAAAAAAAAAAAGTGTCTTACCTTGTACATATCTCGACATTTTAGGGATTTATTAAAATACTCTGATGTGTGTGTGTGTGTGTGTGTATCTATATCTATCTATCTATATAAATTTCTAGAGAAGCCACGCTATAGGGCAGGTCTCTCTTCCTCCCCTACTTTAACAACCGACGTGTTCTTTCTCCCCTTCCTATATTTAGTCCCTTAAGGGAGTAATTATTAAAAGCTATTAAAGCTGCCTCAAAAAACAAACAAACAAACAAAAAAACACAAAAACAAACAAACAGGAAAACCTCCTCCACTTCCAAAAAGAAAGGAACTTAGTGTGACTGAGTCTGCTTAGAACTCCTGTCTACACTACGCTCCTGACACAAACCAGGGCCAACTGGAGACTCCCGGAAAAGGTAAAATCACACGAACTTAAATTTCATCAATGAAAGAGGAGGATCTACAACGGCTATTTCACCGCCCCCCCCCCCCCACCGGGTCCCCACGCCCTCCTGGGCTGGACGGCAGCAGACACTGGCCGGCCGCACCCCCCATCCCCTCCCCCCTCGCTGCCGTCCAGCCTCGGGCCAGTTCCCCTGGAAACCTCGGTCAGCAGCTGCCAGCGCTCAAGCAGGATGCGGGAGGCGGGTGAGGTCGGCAAAGAGGGGCAATGCAACAATTTTTACTCAACACCCTAGGACTACGAGGCGGCCAGAATTCCACGCGCCCGCCGGCGGGCGGAGGCCTCCAGCTCGCCCCCTTCCAGCAGCAAGAGGCGAAATCCTACCGTGGCTTGTTCTCGGGAGGGGCCGAAGGCCATATCGCCCCTCACCCGCAGCAAACATTAAGGGTCCATCCGCGAGGGGAGAACCCGCATGCCGCCCCAAGCCCGAGGCGTGCGGGACGGCCCAAATTCGGCCTCCCGGGTCACACAAGCGGGTCGCGGAGAGGAGATTTACACATTTCCCAGAAAGAAACACACAGCCTAAGGGGTCTGGAGAAGCCCGTCCGCGCCTCTCTCCAATCCGCCACCGAGACCCACCTTCCGCTTCTTTCAGCAGCTGAGAAATTGGGGGCGTTTATGGCGCCCCGGGAAGAAGGATCGCAGGCTGAGAGAATGTCACCTCTGAGGCACCTTTCTCTCTCTCCCTATTCCCCTCACACATGCACAACTTGAAGTCCTCTCCAGCGGTCACAGCCCAGCTGCAGACCCCCCGCGCCTACCTAGCTATCGGCTTCTGACACCCCCAAGCCCCCACTTTCTCCCAAACTCTTCCCCTCCCCCCCCATTTGGAGCAGCCCCCCTCAATGCGGAAATGTCCCCACGGCTCATACAGACAAGAACAACTACCAGTCAGGAGCCGAGGCGGATGCAGGGCCTGACCAATGAGACGCGCGGAGGTGGCAGGGGGCGGGAAGTCTGCGGCCAGAGTGAGCCGCGCGGAGGTTGGCCCTTAGTGGGACCCTGGGAGCCGCCTGTGGAGGCCGTGTCTACGGCGGCGCGGAAGGGGTGTTTCACCAGTAAAATACCTAGTCTTCTGCAGATACTTCAGCAAGGGAGAGACCTTGAAGCACGAACGGGTTTTTTTGTAGTCCATAAAAATATTCCGGTTTACCAGGGATTGAAGATAGATATCTAAACGGCGGATAGAGCCAGAACGCCCCAGGCCCTTCTCAGGAGATGCAAATTTCTACTCATTACTCCTGGTCTAGGGAGGCTGAAGAGGCAGGAAGGACTAAGCAGTGGGATGTTTGAAGCCCACTAACAGAAGAAGGGATTTAGGGCGTCGAAAATGCCAGGTGAAGGCTCCACCACTAGAACCAGCACCCCCAGTACCTAATCCCGTAGAGATTTCTGCTGTGATAGACATTTACTTTTGTGATCAAAGCGGAAATGGATGTTACCCCTCGAGATGCTTACCTTTAATATTCTTGAAGTCCAGAAGGAAGGAAGATGTTAAAAGAACGCTGGCAGTGGTGTGGGAACGGCAAGAGGGCCAGCCCAGCGCCCACTAAATCACACCTGGTATTGCCAACACCTCTTAAGACTCAATGGGCGTATCTCAGACTTCCCTTCATGACTCAGTAAGCCTGCTTCAGGACAGATGAATTGTCAGTGCTCTCTTAGGGACCTCCAATAAACCACGTAATTCTAGGAGTTTGAGGCTTTGGACAACACTAATCAAGGTAAAGTGAGAATTGTTTAATGATTCCTCTCTAAACAAAGTTTAATTATTTAGTGCCACATAGTCATATGGAAACGTTATTAGATAAGTAACACAGAAAGGCCAGTGATTTGTCATGCTAGAGGGTAACAGTCCTGGGTACTATATTTCTTATGTGAAATCCAAAAAGACTGACCTCTCAGCTATAAAACTTACTTCCCCAAATAAAACCAAAAAATGTCTAAAACCCAGATATCTAAATTTTAATGGAGACACAATCTTAATCAGAATCTCCACCTCTTTTGTGTGATGTAGAGAAATTCGAGCAGCATTAACTAGTATTTATCGATCAGTGTTAACACCAAAATAAGATGCCACCAAAACATTGGGCCCCATAGGTTGCTTAGCCTGCAAAGATAAAGGGCAATGATGAGTCTTTAATTTACACAAGGTTTTTTGTAAGTAAGATGATCCGTTATTTTCTACCTTTACAGAAGGTTAAGGGAGAGGAAGTGAGTTTTAATTGCAGCAAGAGCATTTTGTAATATGCAAGAATGACATTTTGATTTATGAGTGATTAAATGTGAGATATAGTACCAAAGGATGTTGTACGTTTGCCGCCTCAAGAAATCTCCAAAAAGTATCTGTCTTTAACCGTTAAGTCTATAAGTGCCCAGAGACTGGCTCTTAGAGAAGTAGCATGCTAGAAGCTATATTCCTGGGTGTTATTTTCAAATGATGCCCTGTAAAATGGAATCTCTTTATATAGTGATTTAAACTTAAGTTTTGAGCCCCCAAACATTTTGTAAAAGAGCCTCCCACTTCCTCAGAGCCACTAGAAACAACCTCACTTGGCAGATAACATGGGGATAAGGAAAGAAGGTCATGCCAGTAAAGCACTTTCAAGTATGCTTAGAAGGCAATTGTCTATCTCTGTATTTATTTATATATCTTAATACCTGAAAAAGTCACTTTCTCTGGTGTGTGTGTTTGTGTGTGTGTGTGTGTGTGTGTGTATTTAATCCTTTTTTTCATGATATGCTACTGTGGAATTTCCCTTCAAGTTGCATGATGTTGATATATCTATCATTAGAAATCTATAACATGGATAGATATATTTACAGATTAAACCTTTGCAGAAACTTGGGGGGGGTCTAAAGGAGGATGACAATGGGGGCCTGGAAAGGACTGTGTAATATAGGGGTAAGGTGGAATGAGATAACTTTTTAGATTTAGTGCTTGGCACAGTGACTGGTATATAGCAAGCATTCAGTAAATGTGTACTGAATGACCAGTTTGGTGCCACCAGTAAATAAGATTTTTAATATTTGAGGGGCACTTGGGTGGCTCAGTCAGTTAAGCATCTGCCTTTGACTCAGGTCATGATCCTGGAGTCCCAGGATCAAGCCCTGCATTGGGTTCCCTGCTCAGCGAGGAGTCTGCTTCTTCCTCTCCCTCTGCCCCTACCCCCAACCCTGTTCATGTTCTCTCTCTTTCACTCTCTCTCTCAAATAAATAATTTTTTTTAAAAAAGAGGTTTTAAAATTTAATTTCTATTTAGAGGTAATGAATTTTTAAGTTTTAGACATTTCTACCTAGAATGTGAACTTGGGCCAAAGTGTAAGACTGATACCAGCAAATGCAATGTCCTGATGACTTTACAGTAAGTTTTGCTAACTCCCAACGTGAATACTATCGAATAAGAGGTGGTTTAGAAATTGCTAAAGTATGAAATAAGTGTACAGACAGCAATGTGTGTGGTCTTTTTTTTTTTCTTTCTTTCTTGTCTAGCCTACTTCCATCCCCTACGCACAAGAAAATAAAGCAAGGCAGTTTTGGAAAACATGTCAGAGACATAAAAATTTTTGTGTCCTGCCCCAAGTGTTTAGCCAAGAAACCAGGCAACAATTACACACTAGACTGTTGAGCACATTCAATATTGGCTCCCATCTGTACCTATCTAAATTCTAGGCCACCCATGTGAAAAAGGAAAAAGGGACCACTGTTAGAAATTGCCAGTTACTGCCTAGATCTAACAATAGGGCATTTTTGAGTCAAGAGGTAACCAAATAGGGTTAACTGGAAAAAGATATCAAACAATGTCTGCGAGACAAAGTACTAATGAATGAGTAATCTAAAAAAATGAATGGTGTTTCCAGTTACTTGAGGAAGAGAAAGACTTCATTCTTTCCTGTTGCCAACACCCTGTTAATGAATCAGGAAGTTTGTTGAAACAAGTTGTGAATTTAAATTATGACATATCCTTCCATTTATTTATAGTATGATTTTTAAATTGCATTTGCAGATTATTTAAGTTTCATATCACAACAGTAACAATCATTTTAAGTAACTATAATGCTTTAAAAAACAGTTGTCTCACATTACGGATAATTATCTAAGAGTTGATTAGAGTTGACAAATCTTCTAAGTAGTTTTAAAAGTCATCAGGCCCAGAAGAATGCAGTTAAACTGCAACATGCATTATCTTGTTCTCATTTATCAGTAATTCCCCTCTAGATTCTCCTTTGAAAGTTGCATAGAGGCCAAGTCCTTACTGTGTTGTCTCCTGTTTCTCCTGTTCTGCAGGTTGCCCATAGGAGAGTGTTGGTGAGAAATGGTGATGCCCATGAAGTCGTATCTCATTCATGTGCCAAACTGCATCTCCACATCCCCCCTTGATGATGGAGGCAGAGGAGTCATTTCCTTTAATGAGTAGATAGCCATAAAACAACAAACAAACCCTATATTTTCTCAGGGTTTTTAATAAACATAGATCATTATGTAATCATAATCCAAAATATAAAAAACTCACTAAAAAATAATATATCGCTTCTAAACCCATAAGATAAAATAAACATTCTGCTTTTCTGTAGTGATATATGTATAGATGATGAGGCTACTTATTGACATTGAAATCCCCATAGAGAAGAGCTGTGAAATAGAAAAGGATTCAGTTTAATCCTACTTTTTTCTTACTCTTTCAACCATATTAAAGATTCCCTGTTGTGCATTCCATCAGATGTCTTTTGATGGTTTTCCAAACATCTCTGCCTCTAGTCTAGCTTATTAAATTTCCTGCCAGTGCCACCACTGGAAGGAAAGGATAAAGAACTTCTGTTCCCTAACTTAGTCTCAGGGAATTTATTTTAAGCATTTCACACCCACCACTCTAAGTACTAAAGAGAAGATCCTCAGGACTGTTTTTTGGAAGAGGCCTAAATAATTGGGTAATTATATGTCATTAAATGGGTAATATGATTAGGGAATAAAAAATAACAGTGTTTTCCCCTCTCTAGAGTGGAAAGGAGGAGGAATGTCACTTAGAGAAAAGACCCACAGGAAAAAATGTGATATATTAATGTTAAGTTCTAGTACCAATTTTTATTGGACTTTTAAAAAAAAACTCCAATAAGGATGAATATCTTTAAAAAAAAAATCTAACCAGTACCAAAATGTCCATAATGAATAACAGTACTCCTCTGCCCTACTTCTCTTTACTCCATCTTTGCACACCAGAGGTGACCATTTTTCTTCTGACAGTTATATATACCTGATAGCTATTTCTAAATGTTTATAGTGTCTTTTTTGTTTTTGGTTCCTGGATTTAATGTTTGACTTCTTGTTATAACAGATATAGACTTTGCTCACTTAAAACCCTGGCCTTGTTTTCTCTTTTGTATTCATTTACTAAACTTTGTAGAGCTATATTTCCCAACCTTTTCCTTATCACAGCACAGAGAGAAAATAATATTTCTGTGGCGTCCTGAGATAACTTAGAGGGAATCTGTGGGCATCATATTGGACTTGGTGATAAGTTAATTGCTTTTTAAATAATAAAAGCATGAAAATAAAAAATAAGGGGCACCTGGGTGGCTCAGTGGGCTAAAGCCTCTGCCTTCGGCTCAGGTTATGATCCCAGGGTCCTAGGATCGAGCCCCGCATGGGGCTCTCTGCTTAGCAGGGAGCCTGCTTCCCTTCCTCTCTCTCTGCCTGCCTCTCTGCCTACTTGTGATCTCTGTCTGTCAAATAAATAAATAAAATCTTTTAAAAAATAAAAAATAAAAAAATGCAAAGTAATAGGGGAATTATTAGATAAGGAACTTGTATAAAATCTGAGATAAAACCTTCTCAAATTTTTGAGTGAGAAATTTGAACTTGTCTGCATGAACATAACCTTTAGAGTCAGGTTTTATGCTTGAAAAAGTACACATAGTTTTTGATCAAGAATTTCAAATTATAATCTCTTCAAAGTCTTAATAGTCACTGTGGTAAGCTGAATAATGGTCCTCAAGATAACCAGTTCTCAACCCCTGGGACCTGTGAATGTCACCCTGTCCCTGTAGGGACTTCAAAAGTGTGACTGAATTAAGGATTTTCAGATGGAAAGATTATCCTGGATTATTTGGTTGGGTCCTAAATGTAATCACCAGTGTAAGGGGTTCCCTGGCCAGCTAAGTCAGTAGAAGAGCATGTGACACTTGACCCTGGGGTCATGAGTTCAAGCCCCACACTGGAGGGAGAGATTACATAAAAAATAAAATAAGTAAAATAAAAATAATAAATTGTAGGCAAAGGGAGATTTGAAGACAGAGAAGAAAAAAGTCATGGGATAATGGAAGCAGGCGGAGAAAGGGCAACATGATTCAAGGCCATGAGCTAAGCCATGAAGACAGCCCACAGAAGCTGGAAAAGACAAGGAAATGATTTTCCCTTGGAGCCTCCAGATGTAATGTGGCCCTTGCTGACACCTTGATTTCAGCCCAGAGAAACCCATATCAGACTTCAGTCTTCCAGAACTATAAGAGAATAAATATATATTGTTATAAACCACCCAGTTTGTGGTCATTTGTTTCAGCAACCAGAGGAAATGAACATAGTCACCATTCATGAGGAATGCTGTAAAAATAGATTCTTAAAAAAATTTTAAACCATTTCTTTAGAACCCATTAAAAACATATAATGGTTGAAATTATATTCATGGAATCTAACAGCTCTTTTTACTGATAAACACAATGATGAAATTTGATGTGATAAGGCAAGAGGATTTTTAATTCAGCTGAATTTCTATCTAGGAAATATTTTTAAATAATGATGAAGATTTAATTTGTAAAACATACACATTGTTCGATCAGTAAGATGAAAATTAGTTTGGATGCCATTAAAAGGGCATATCAGCTGCAAACAATCAGAAGTATCTGATGTCTGTAAAGTCAGAGTTTCAGAGCCACCAAAGTTGCACCATCCAGGAGCTCCATGCTGGCTGTGATGTGCTAAACACAGCCAAGGAGGTATTCTGCCATGTGGACATCTACTTCAGCAGCTACCCGCTGAGCATACTGCTATTCACCTTGGATAAGTGGCCTGTGGAATTACTGGATGTTTTTCATCATCCAATTCACCTGTAGAGATTCTGTTCCCCTTGGGCCACCCTCTGATAAAGGCTGCTAGCAGCTGGAGACAACTAACCCTGGGGGTCCCAACTACCTGCCCCAGGCCTTAAAAACTCAATGTCATACTTAACAGCTGTAAGCTATTCAAAACATTGAATTAGAAAATTCTGGTCTATATTACCACTCCCACCACTGCTGGGCATGACACCAAGAAAATGAGAATTTGGAGCACAGAACAGTGCTGAGAGAGACAGGCCATTCTCAATTATTGACTTTCAACCAGAGTTTAACAAAGGAAACATTAGATGTTTGCAAACCTACTGAAGTCCTGGCTTTGCATGGATCTATACGGTAACAAAAACCGAGATTATTGAAATAATAGAAGTAAACTTATTGAAGACTACTGTCTGGATTTGGAGCATCACAGATAGATTCAGAGACTTTAAACTGTTTGATATCTTTTTAACACAGGCCAGCATGGGATGAAGACCAGATAAAGCCACAAATGGAGTACCAGGATAAAGGATCCAGATAGACCAAAACTTTCTTTAAGCCATGTTAGCTTGAGGGTTTTACCAATTTCCTAGTGAGAAGGAATAAAACAATGCTAAAGTCACATGGGTAATTATTTGAGATTTTTGTATGCACATATATATGTATGTATGTTGGTATATATTGCATATATTCACATATTTATTAATCACTTACATCCTTTCTTATTCTATAAAGAATTTGGGGCCAAGATGTATATATTCCTGATTAAGTTCATTGCTTAGTAAACTGGATATAGTATAGTTCATTCTATAGTGGTAATTCTGTAGTTTAGTCATTCTCATCTAATCCCTATTGTTGTCTTTAGATAGTCGTATGAAAGAACCCCTACAGGTATTATTTTTAAAATTGCTTTTTCTCAACCTAGTGCGCCCAAATGATAAGAATCTAGGATCCAAACAGATTTGCTTGTTGTGTAGGTAGGTGTGCTAGATTAGGTGTCTTATACATTACATGATCAATCCCTAAAGCTGTAAATGCTGAAGTCCTTTGAGAAGAATCTATACAAAATATGTACCATCATCTAAGGTTTTTGTTTCAAATTTATTGGTATTTTTTCCATTTCAGGTACTCATATTTGTTTCCAAGGAGACAGAAGAGTATACTGGGGAAAAAACAGACTTTGTTTCTTCTTTTGAGTTTTTCTTTTGAGTTACACCACTTAGAACCTGAAAAGCTTGGATAAATTATTTGATTAGCTCTATGAGACAGTTTCCTTGCCTAAAAATGAAAGTAACAACTGATAACCTGTCTTGCCTCTTATGGAGTTATCATAAAGAAAGTCTTACTGTTGTCACAGAATAGAGTGATGATGATGATTTTAGTCAATGGTATCCTGTATTACCTTGATATGACATTAGTCTCAAGTTATTATTCCTTGTTATTACATATTAAATATCTATTTTCCCTACGTAGATGGTAAGCTTTTTGAGAGCAAGGAGCTTTTATCTATCTTATATCCCCAGAATATATATATCACAGTGTTTGGCACTCAAAAGAATTTGTTGAATGAATTATTGAATAAGATCTTTATGAATGAATTTGAAAACTATAGAATGCTATATAGGTGTATATTGGATGTTCCTCATTATTTCTTTAGGAATCATGTTTTGGATAGCAAATGGTCAACTTAAATTTACTTTTAGAACACTAAAGGAGGCATTTCAAAACAAATTCTATTGTGATAGAGTGTTTGCATAGATGGCCGCAGTTTCTTCCATCCCTGTGCACCACTCCTTTGCGATGTGACTTTTGTCACTCCTCCCATTAAGAGGTGGAGTCTTTTCCTCCCAACACACCTTGAGTCTCAGTTGGCGTAGTGACTTGTTTTGACCAATAGAATGAAGGACAAGTGATATTGTGTGACATCTAACCTTAGTCCCAAGAAGCTTTTCAGCTTTTAGTCTCCCCATTAGAATGCTACCCTGAGATCAATGTATGAAGAAGCCATTTGTAACCTATTGAAAAATGGCAGGCTATATGAAGTAGAGCTTTTTCAGTTGAGGGCCCCTAGACCAACCAGGACTAACTGTCAGACATGTGTTAGAGCCCATCTTTGGCTTTCCAGCTCTAGTCAGACCACCTAATGTGTCAAACTGGCCACATAAATGACTCAGATAAGATCATAAAATAATCAGTCACCCAGCTGAGTGAAATCTAATACTATGTATTATTTCACAGCACAGATGACTGATAGATTCATTAATATAGTGTCAAAGAAAAATAAAATCACACTCATTTACTTTTTGTTTACCCCAGAACTGCCCTTAATCTTTGCATACTGGACTGTATTTTTCAGCCCTCTCATTTCTCACCTCTAAACTCTATTCTCCAAACCCTTCTGAGGAAGAGATTTCTTCTGATCACTTTCCTGGTTAAATCAGTATCTCTAAGAGGCATCTGTGTAGCTCAGTTCATTAAATGTCTAACTTTTGATTTTGGCTCAGATCATGATCTCAGGATTGTGAGATTGAGCACCACCTCAGGCTTCACACTGGGAGAGATTCTCTCTCCCTCTTCCCTCATCTTTATCTAAGAAAGAAAGAAAAAGAAAGAAAGAGGAAGGAAGGAGGGAAGAAAGGAAAAGAAAAAGAAAGAAAGAGGAAAAAAGGAAGGAAGGAAGGAAGATACCTCTAAACTTAGAGATCTGTCTTTCAGAGTATTTGAAATTCTTCAAGTGGAAAAATATAGGTTTTGATTCTTAAACATATTTTTAATATAATTTAAAATATATTGTTTTAAAGATACATTGGATACTTCCAAGGTTCCAAGGCTATTTCTTACATTGTTTTGTAGTAAAAATGAAGATATAACTCAAATGTCACTAACAGGGGAATAAATTATGTTAAATATATTTGGTTTTATATATATATAAATATCCTTATATCCTAAGTGGGGAAAAATAGTCGAGCTTAAAAATATATGTAGTAAGACCAGTTTTTACAAACTTCCATTAAAAAAAAAAGTTTGCTTGCTTATTTGTTATCTAAGACTGGATAAAAATACACCAAAATGTTAATGGTTACCTCTGGGTGGTAAGATCATGGGTGACTCTTTTCTTTCTTTTTAAAATTGTTTTTATGTACTATTACTTATACTATGAAGAGATATTTGTGTAATAAAAAATAAGTCATGTTTAAAGTATATATCTACCTAACAAGAAAGAAAACCCATATTCCAACACCAATATTCATCAACGTAGTCCCTTGTTCGTGAATATGGAAAATAAGAATTACCGGATAATTGAGGAAAATCAATTGCACCAAAGAGAAGGGCAATGATAAAACAGAAAGCCTAAGTATGAAGGACGTGAAGATTGAGTCAGAGAATTAAAGGTACCATAAACATAAAATAAGAACAAGCTATAAAAAATTGACAATCAGAGTACAAGAGATAATGCTTTGGAGTTAAAAATGTAATCATTAGGGTCACCTGGGTGGCTCAGTGGGTTAAAGCCTCTGCCTTCGGCTCGGGTCATGATCCCGGGGTCCTGGGATTGAGCCCCACATCGGGCTCTCTGCTCAGCAGAGAGCCTGCTTCCTCCTCTCTCTGCCTGCTTCTCTGCCTACTTGTGATCTCTGTCAAATAAATAAATAAAATCTTTTTAAAAATGCAATCATTAAAATTAAACCATTTGATAGAAGGGATGAAAGGTAAATTTCAAGGATTCCTGGAACATACAGCAAAGAAACAAAAAAATAGAAAATATGAAAGAAAAATTATGACATGATATATCAATCTAGAAATTTCAGCATCCACCAATGTCCATTTGATTTAACTGTTGGAACAGTGTCACAAACATAAAACTATTCTTTTTTCTAAATGCTATTTTCAGTCATGACCTGTCAAATTGCCCTTTCCTGCCTCTTGACAACACTGGTCACTTTCAGCTTTCAAGACTCTAGTAGTTCAATTTGAAATTCCAATTTCATGTTCCATTTATGATCTCATCTCCCCATTCTCCAGTCATTTTGGTTCAGGCTTTACCTGTGACTCCAGCAACCTGGAAAGGAAAGTATGTCTGTATTTTCACTCTTCCCTCTCCTTCAAAAATACTCAACAGTTGAGGTTGTTGTTGGTCTTCCCTTCTTGTGAGAAGTGATTTTCAGTCATTATACCTCACTTAGTTTAGGAAGTAGGAAACACACTCCCCTGCTCCGTTTGGAAAAGATGCTGCACCCTTGTTTACAATGCTGACAATTTCTTTTTTTTTTTTTTTTTTTTTTTTTTTTTTTTTTTTTTTTTTTTTTTTTTTTTTTTTTTTTTTTTTTATTAATTTTTTTTATTTAATTGTCAGAGAGAGAGAGAGAGGGAGAGCGAGAGAGCGAGCACAGGCAGACGGAGTGGCAGGCAGAGGCAGAGGGAGAAGCAGGCTCCCTGCCGAGGAAAGAGCCCGATGTGGGACTCGATCCCAGGACGCTGGGATCATGACCTGAGCCGAAGGCAGCTGCTTAACCAACTGAGCCACCCAGGCGTCCCCAATGCTGACAATTTCTTTTGTCACTCTCCTTCCTCAATCATCACAGACCTGGGATAGATTGGGATGGATGACTAGGGTACTGGTTGAGAGTAGCAAAGCTCTAATTATTGAGACTTTTCTTTAAAATGAGAGACAGTTAACACCTCTTGGCACTCAGTTTGAGATATTACCAATTCTAGGACAATGGGATAAGTCCTAATTAAATCCTATGATGTGTCAAAAAGAGGTTCCAGGGAAACAACAGAAAAATTCAAGGGCTAGAAATAATTAAATAAATGGTAAAAGAAAATGTGAAGAGAAACAAGTTTTCAGATGAAATATGTCTAGGAAAAACCAAACTGGATGACTCAAGCCATTTTCTTTTTCACATTCTTATGAAGTTTCAGAGCATGTATTCATTCACTTATTCATTCAAAAAATATTCATTGAACACTACTATGAACTGGGCACTGGTAAGCTGCAGGTTTGTAATAGTGAACCTGAGAAGTACACTAAGTAGGGCTGACAAACTATATACCAATAAATAAAACAATAATTAAATAATTACAGATTAAACAAAAAACTATGAGTGAAGTAGAGTGCTGTGATCCAGAATAACAAGGAACATTAATATGGTTACATGGTCAAGGAAAGCCTTTCTGAGAGGTGGCATTTAGACTTCTGCCCATGGAGGCTAAAATCTAACTGACACTGTGGACTCCAGAAGGTTACCTTTATGTGTGGGTTAACCTGGAAGCCCTGAACATTTAAGCTAAAATCCAAAGGACTAAAAAAAAAAAAAAAAAAAGCAACTATGTAAAGACCATGGAGAATGTATGCTAGATAGCACAGCAAGTACAGAGGCTCTGAGATAGAAGGAACATTGTGTATTCTAGGAGACGATAGGAGGATGGAGTGAGGAAATAAGTGAGTGAAAAATAGAGAGACAAGAAATAATTTTGGAGAAATAGGAAGGAATGAGACACGTAGAGCTGGCTGTACAGGTTTTGGATTTATCCTAAATGCAATAAAAAGCTATCTAGTCATTTAAAGCAGGGAATTGGCATGATCTAATTAACATTTTTAAAGAGTATAGAGATATATTTTGAAGGTGGAAATAACAAATTGGTGATGGATTCATTGAGGAGGGAGGAGTCATGAGGAGTGAACAAAAGGAAAGAGTCAAGGAGGACAATTTATCACAGGGCTATTTATTGAGGTGATAAAGGCTGAGGGAGATCCAGATTTAAACAACCATTTTGGTCATGTTAAGTTTGAAATGCCTGGGAGACATACAAGAGAGATGTTAAGTAGATATTTAAAGATGTGAATCTGGAGCTCGGAAAGGAAGTCTAGCCTACTGATATAAATTTAGGAATTGTCAGCAGATAGTTTTTAAAGCTATGAGAATGGATAAGATCATGTAGGGAGAAGACATAGAGAATAGAACAGAGGATACAGAAACTCTGGTATTTAGAGGTCGTATAAAGAAAGGAAAAACATGTGAAGGAGAATGAGCAAGAGGAGCCAATTATTCAAGAAAACTAGGATAATTGTGTGGTATAGAGCCCAGAGAGAAGAGTATCAGAAAAGATCAATAATGAGAGCTCAGTTAAACTGAGGACAGAAAAGAGACTAAGCTGAATAGAGATTGTCTGTTAACTTTACAAGAACTGTAGAGTGATGGGAAGATTGAAGTAGATTGAAGTTTGCCATTTATCTTCTCAACAACATTGATTTTTAGAAGACAATGAAGCAATACTTTCAAAGTTCTGAGAGAAAATGACTCTGAACCTATAATTCTATGAGCAAAACATTCAAGGATGAGGACAAATTAGGGAACTATGCTGATTCTATGCTTTTTCAGGGGGGAAAATGCCTAAGGAAATGTTCCAGCAAAATGAACTCAAGAGAACTCAAGACAGAAATGTGGGAATTTAATAATAGGTTACTTCAGGAACACAAATATTTAGGCTCTCATGGTAATCAATAATAGTAGAACAGAAAGGAAGGATCTATAAGAATGTCTTTAAGAAAAAAGTATGTCCATTTTATGAAATAGTATGATTAAAAACATTAATAATCTCAGTGATAGGGTGACATATGCTTCTCCTGTCTTCTTCCAGACAACTGGAATCTTTAGGAAAGGCAAAAAATTGTGTAAGCCATGGTCCAAAGATGAAACAAACTAAAATGTGACATTATTATGAGTAATCAGTAGACCCATAAAAAAGAGAATCCATTTGACATTATACTTAGAACATTATCCTTTAATATGTGTGGATCTAGTAACATGGTTTATGACTCCCTTTTCATGAGTTTATTCATACTACTTGTTTCAACAATGAATAAGATTTTTAAAATGGTAATACTGAAAAAGAAACCCCTCACTTTTCAAATTAAAATTAATGATAAAATGTGGAAGACTTGATTATTCTAACAGTAAATATAAATATTGACAATGTAACAGTAGTGATAGAGCTAATGGAAGTTGGTAAGTGGAGGAAAGTGAAAGAATGTCAAATATATTAATCTTACATAATAGAGGAGTCAAGAGACACCTTCTGAAGTGGGTAGATCAAGAAATAGAGGTGTGAGTATATTCATTAAAGCAATAAAGTAATAAATAGAACTTAATGTAATATAATAAAAATTTCAAAGAGGAGACCAAAGGAAGAAAAATGAAGAGTCATATAATTGAGCTAAATTCTTAATGTTCATTTTCAGTGTAGAGTCAATAAAAAATGTTAGGAGTTAAACCAAAAAGTGGCAGTATGTATATATTGTTTTCAATTATGAAGATAACTATCAGAAATACTAAAAACAGTGTGATATAGCTACATTTGGGGCATTTTTTTTTCAAATTGTGGGCATGAAATCAATTTAGTGTGTTATAACCTACATTAGAAAAAGAGGAAAAAAGGAAATATTAAGTTGCATTGCACTAGTAAGGGTAAGTAAAATCGATGAAACTTTTCTTAACTTTGTGTGTATGTGTGTCTGTGTGTAAAATGTAGTTGCCAGTTGGGTCCTGGTCAACAAAGTGCTCTAGGAAGTACATTTTTATCTTTCATTTTTCTACTCATCTGAATTTTTTTGATTCATTCATGTACTAATTTAAAATATATATCTTTAGTTTGGGGATTTCTTTGTTTTTAATACACAAAAAATACAAACCCATAAGCTTCTGTAACATAAGTGGTTTATTTCCTAACAAAAGCAAGTATTAGGCAATTTTTTTGAGAAACAAAATGATAGGCAATCTTCCATTACTTAAGAAAGGAAGAGTTAACAATAAGTTTTGAGGATTACTTAAGGCTCAAGAGAGGGAAGGCTGGGTCAGAGGCAAGAGTTTAAAGTGTTAGAAGTCTAGAAAATGGATTAAGTAAGAAGAAGATAAAGCAAGAGAAATCAAAATATTAAAATATTGTCACACTATAAGCCAATGCTAAAGATGATTTTAAATGAACAAATTATTTTATTGATTCTATATATTAGTGTTTTATTTAACAATGAACAATATAATTGCTTACATTTCTATGGTGGCTTTCAATTTTCCTCAGTTTGCCCTTAAAGAAATTTGAGACCATTTTTTAGTACCTTCTTACTCATACCCTCCCTTTTCTAAAAGCTTCTATTCCACTGGGGTAAGACCTCTATGGTCTTGTGTACCTTGTGACCTGCCACCTAGCTGTATATATCTAATTGGATCAAAGAAAGACTACTGACCCAGCCTGTACCAGTGAGATTTTCTCTCCTAGGAATTTGGAGTTGTAATTCAGAAATACTTATCATTTTGTGTTGGTCACTGATAAGAATATCAGTTTGGGGCAGCAATATTTGGCCCATCTGCATAGATACACAGAAAAGAACTCAGCTGCCTCATCTGCCTAAAAAGGAAAGAATAAAGCATGGAGGAGAGGCCACTAGTTCATCAAATCAACAAATATTTAAGTATCTACTGTTCCAGGTACTGTTCTAGATATGAGGGACACAGCAGTGAATAAAACTGAATCTCTGCCCTTGCTAGTATATATTCTTGGGGGAAAAGAGAAAGATGATGAACAAATACATATTTAATAAAATGTGAAGTAATAATAAATTCTATAAAGAAAAATAAAGGAGGGTAGGAGATAGAAAGTTTGAAGCTGGGATCAGGAAATAATTTGAGCAGAGACTTGGACCAGTTGGGGAGGGTAGCCAAAAATATATCTGAAGGAATTTCTTTCCAAGTTGAAGTTCTAGGACATGCAAAAACTTTGAGTTGGGAACATCCTTGGGAAGTTCAGGAGACACAGTGGCAAGAAGAAAAAAAGATAGATCTACACCTTGATAAAGAGGAGATCTTAAAAACATCCAAAGAGAAAAGATAGATTACCCAATTGTTATATAAACAGGGTCAAGATGGCATCTCTGTATTGGTCCCTATATATTTTTTACTTATTCCCAGCAGGCTAGGACCTTTAAATCAAAGCCTGCTAGTGCCAATGCAAATTCTTACAATCCGTTTGCTTTAAGTGCATCCTAAACAAGAAGATTTCTAATATTTAGTTCCTGCCTGCTAGTTGTACCCCATGAACTGCACCCAAGATCTTCTAGCCATAGATAAGACAAACTCTGTAGCTATAAGAGAACCCAAACTGCTATTGCACTTCAGAGCTCTCTGGCCCAGGGATTCCCTCCATGCTACTGAGTGACATATCCTAGACACATGAGCCCCTCTCCAATTCCCCTCTCCTTGGAAGTTCCATTGTCCTTTTGCCCTTCTGAGTGTTAGCCCCAGGCAGCTATCTCTGGATAGTCTCTTGATATGATTGGCTTTCCCTTTCCTGTGGTCCTATCCAACTGCCACCTAGTAAACATTTGCAATATTGTCCTCTCAATGTCTTATCTCCTCCTTGATCTGTCCTGAAATTCTTGAACTTGCCACACCAATAGCACAAAATTAGATTGAAACTGACTTCTCAATTGCAACAATCAAAAGACAATGGAATAATATATTCCGAATAGTAAAAACACATAATTGGCAGCCTATAGTTTTATACCTAGTTATACTATACCTTGAGAGACAAAAGTTGAGAATCCCTACTAAAGGATATAATTCATAATTAAATAAATTATGTCACAAGGAAGAAATGAGATACCAAAAAAAAAAAAAAAAAAAAAAAAAAAAAAAAAAAAAAAAAAAAAAAAAAAAAAAAAAAAAAAAAAAAAAAAAAAAAAAAAAAAAAAAAAAAAAAAAAGGAAAGAAAAGAGAAGAATAGCAGTGGGGGCAGGTAAATACATGGGAAAATCTGAACAATTTTTAATTGTATAAAACAATGATAATAGTAACGACTCATGAGGGAATACAAAAACAAGATACAGCTAAAATACTAATGATAATAACATGTACAATGGAGTAAGGTAATCATAGAAAAACTATGTTAGGTCTTTGTTTTATTCAAGATCAAGGCAGATATATTTATCAATTTTAGACTTTAAGTATCATATTAGAGATATCACTAAGAATATATATAGAATTTGGGCACCTGGCTGGCTCAGTTGGTAGAGCATGCAACTCCTGATCTTGAGGTTGTGAGTTTGAACCCCACGTTGGGTATAGAGATTACTTAAAAGAAAAATCTTAAGAAAAAAAGAATACATGTACGATGTATTACTCCAAAATGCAGTAGACAGAGGGAAAGATAAAGAAAATTTATCTAATACAATAGACATGAGCAAAAAAAAAAAAAAGATTTTAAAAAGTAAAACCTAAAGACAATTTTTTTTAATTTAAAAGAGAAAATAAGCATGAAAAAGATTGTAGAAATAAATCCAAATATTTGTATTAATGAACATTTAATAAATACCACTTGGACTAACTCACAAATTAAAAAATATAGATTATTAGTTTATTAGATTAAGAAAAACATAAAATGCACCTAAATGGAATTTATAGGAAACACATCTAATGCGAGGACACAGAAATATTTAGGTAGGTAAAGGAAGAACTCTTACAGTAAGTCAACAGAAAAAAAGTTAAAAGATTGGAAGGGAAAAAATAAAACTGTCATTATTTGCAGGTAAGATGATTATCTACATAGGAAAATCCAAAAGATTCCACCAACAAATCATCAGACTTAATCAGATAATTAGCCAAAGTGTCTGATATAAAATTAATATATAAAATTTAAATGCATTTTATATGCAACTAGGAAAATAACATTTTAATAGATATTTTTTGTGATAGCAAGAAAAAAATTTAGAACATCCTTTGAATATTAGGCAAAATCTTATAGAGAATATTGTAAAACTTTAATGAAAAATATATTGAGAAATATAAACATATTGTTGGATAGACTCAATATTATAAAGAAGCAAGTCTCCTAAAATTAATCCATCCATTCACATTAATTTCAATTGAAATTTTAGGTGAATTTTTTTCATTTTTTTAATTTTAGAGACAGACAGTGAGCATGAGCGGGGGGAGGAGAAGGGAGAGAATCTCAAGCAGACTGCCTGCTGATTGGGGAGCCCCATGCAGGGCTCAATCCCAGGACCCTTAGATCATGACCTGAGCCAAAACCAAGAGTTGAACACTTAACCAACTGAGCCATCCAGATGCCCTGTGGGTGGATTTTTTTAACTTGACAAGTTTGATAGAATTTTATGTAGAAATCAAAGGCTCAAGAATAGACAAGATATTCTGCAATAAGAAGGGGAGAAGTTTGCTCTATTACATAAAAGACTTCTTATAAATTTATATTAAGTAAAGCATATTGACAGTGGCCTAGCAACAAAAACTTGACTAGTGGAACTAGAGTTAAGAAACTGATATATATATCAGTTTCTTATATATAATGACTTGAGATATATATATATATATATATATATATATATATATTCTCATATATAATGACTTGAGATATATATATATCTCAAGTCATTATATATATAGTGACTTGATTTATGCCAGATGAGTATTATAGATTACTGGAAAAGGATGAACATCAATAAATGATACTAGCCTTTGAACTGCTTATCTTCAATTTTCTTGTTAAATGAGATATTAATGTCTGCATTGTTTACTATTAGTTAGATTTTTCTGTTAGTGGCAACTCAAAGATTTCATAACGGATATAGGTCCTAGGATCTCCTGACCAAAGACATTTGATTAAATTAGCCCAATCAGAGTGGATCCTGTGACTTTTGGAGGAATAACAGGGAAGAAACTATGACTCTTCTACTAAACTTGAATCTGAATGAATGTGTGCCTGGGGTGTCTGGGGAGTACCACATAGCTCCTAAGAGTGAAGCCAACACATTGGAAGGCAGAGTAGAGGATGAAGAGAAACTGAATCTGGATGATAGTTTGAATCCTTTAACTGAGATCCACCTTCTGCTATCTACTGATGGACTTTTCAATTATAGAAACCAATAAATCCCTTTTTTATTTGTTTTAGCTATTTAAAGTAGAATTTTCTGTCTTAGGGAGCCAAAATGATCTCACTAAAAATGGTAAACTCAACTCACTTTCTCTAAGAGTTTATGATAGAAACCATGATCAGACATTGAATTTTTTAAATGTTGCTGGCTATAAAGATGAATATAACTCACAAAGCCAATGTGTACCCAATGTATAGATAAGAAAACAAAAGCCGTACACTGGTTTGACTGAAATATTTGGATCATAGTAATTAGATCTTTTGAAAATTCTATGAAAAACAAAGAGTCACCATGTTTTGTTCAATAAAACCAAAGCTGAGTGATTGAGGAGACCATGATATAAAGTCAGAAGGAGGGCTTACTTTGTTAGCCAAGTAATAAAGATGTAAGAAATTTTAGAAAAGAATCTCTTGCCTCATCCTCTAGGTTTAGGAAAGCAATTTTACAAATATGCTATATAAACTGATTTTAAAATTCTGGTATTTTGTTCACTAGGGAGTTTTGCTAGGATGGCTTACAAAGAAAAGAGAATTAAGAGAAGTCTGAAAAGTTATGAGATTAAATTTGTGTTTTAGAAGATCTTTCAAAATGAGAGATCTAAAACTCAAATAAATACTGGATTTGTGACAAAGAAAATGATCTACAGAAGTAGTTATCAAAATTAATTTTAGCACTGGAAACTTTTTTTACATGAAATCTTACGGAGAATTTCAATATGTAAGTTAGACAAATATATTTGTTAGTATAGATTTAAGTTGAACTGTATAGGATTTACTTATTAAAGAGGAGAGGAAGGATGCTAATCTTGAAGAATACCCTAAAATTTTAAAATCAAGAGTGATGGATAACAGTTCCATTCTTATCATCATTAGCATTTGATTTATCTCTCTATCTGTTTTAGTTATGCAGGAGTAAGATAAAATATTTCCAAATGGTAATTTTAGGATACTTTTCAATTAAATTCAGAACTCTGAGAAAGAAAAAATAGGTTTAAACATTTTTTTACTTAAAGATTAAGCCACTAAACCTATTAGTAGAATTATTTATCATAAATATGAACATTTAGAGAAGTAACTAAAAGTTACAAGTATTGCTTAAAATACTTATAATAGGATACAGTATTATGACACCATGTTTACTTATTAGTGTGTTGTTTTGTTGCATAAGTGGCTATTTTGCCCCAACAGAGAATTTGCCAAACTCATGCATTTGAACTTTTAACTGGTTTTTGATCATGATGCTTGTGTGTTGTGGATTTCTGTTCATTTATATAATTTTATGTCAGTAAATGTGACATAAAATATAAAAATAAAAATTTAAAAAGAGGAATAATGAAGGACCATAACTTTAAATTTAATCCACATTTTTAAAAATTTAATCCACATTTATAAGAAGCTTAAGTGGGCCCACAAACATATTGGTAAGGAAATCACAAGGACTGTTCACAAAAATTACAATTTTCTTCCTGGGTGGTGATAGGATTGCTCTTCCCTGATGACCTTGGAGTTAGCTGTGGCCTGGTGCCTTGCTTTTGCCAGTGAAATGTGAGCAGACTTAGCATGTATCATTTCTGGGCAGATGTGTTAAGAGCAAGTGCCATTGCACAATTCTTCATATTTCTTCTCCCTGTTGCCGTGATCAAAGAAGCACACTACTGAGAGGGATTCTCCATCAACCTGGATTCCTGAGCGATGATGAATAGAATCCCTTGCTAAACTGCAGTAGACATGTGTATAAACAGACACTATGGATAAGCCAAAGAAGCCAGTTAGCAGAATGAGGAGAGTAGGACAGAGCTGCAGAGAGAATATAAGGTACATGGGAGAAAAATAGGAGGGAACAGCTGATCCCTAGAATTTCTTTGGTTCCAGGTCCTGTGGATTCTAATACTAAACTCTACATTATCCTCTGCAGCTTGATAGGATTCCTGATACTTGAAAAGCAAAAACAAAAAGCCTAAATAAAAAGTGTATTTCAACTTAGAAAGGTGTTCCCCAAATGCATATGCTGAAACAAAATTTATGTGCATTTTAATATAAATTGCCAGCTGTCACCCACTAACAAGGTAGAGTGTTCTTTTCAGTGCTGTTGGCAAAACTGGTTATGCACATTAAAAAAAAAAAAAAAACAAAGTAGGGATAAAGCTTTGCTAATGGGAAAAAAAGTTAAATAATCAGGATTTATTAGTAAGGCTGACTTTTTAACAGATTTTTCTAAATCATTTACTCCTTCTTTAGTAATTAAAAAAATGTGTTTGTCTTGCCAATTCATGTATTGGGACCTTAAAAGGTTTTTTGTGGGTGTGCATGAATTTTTTGTGTTATAAAACTTATCACAAGTATTTGTCCAATTTGGTTTCTGTTTTCAGATTTTATTATGTTGGTGGTTTATGTCAATTTTTAACTGTTATGTAGTAACACATATTTTTCTTTACTAAGTCCATCATTGTATCTAAGATGAAAAGTTTTTACCCAGCCAGAGATTGTTAAATATTCATTCTTTATTTTTCCCTTACTCACCTTTTCTCACCTATATGATTCTCATTCATATTGTACAAAATTTATCATTTGAGGGACAGTCAGTTAAGCATCTGTCTTCATCTCAGGTCATGATCCCAGAGTCCTGGAATCAAGTCCTGCATAGGGCTCCCTGCTCAGTGGGAGATCTGCTTCTCCCTCTGCCTCTGCTGCTTCCTCTGCTTGAGCTCTCTCACTCCCTCTCAAATAAAATCTTTAAAATTTATCATTTGAAGCAAACTGTAAATGCTAAGGCAAATAATTAACATAAACAAATGATTATTTTCTCTTTTTTTCCTTTTTTTAAGATTTATTTATTTATTTATTTTAGAGAGAGCAGAGGAGGTGCAAAGGGAGATGGAGTGGGAGAGCATCTCAAGCAGACTCCCTGCTGACCACAAAGTCTGATGTGGGGCTCAATCTCATGACCTGAGCTGAAATCAAGAGTTGGACACTTAAACTGACTGAGCCCCTATTTTCTCTTTTAATAATAAGATTTTTTAACCTATAATTCTTAATATATTTGTACTTTATTTTGGTGTATTTCATAAAATTAAGAATTAATTGATTTATTTTCCAAAATGGCTAGCCAATTATCCTGGCATTTTTATTGAATAATTCTTTTTTTCTCCCCCACTAATTTGCCATGCTCCTTTGCCTTCATTTTTCATCAAATATAATGAAGTTTTAATTTCAACGTATCCATTCTACATTGCACATTTATCTCTCTCTTTGTTCCAAGGTGGTTTTTGATCGAGTCAATTGAGTGTATCAAAATTTGGTTATCAAAATACCTCTTAAGTTTTTCTGACGTGTTTAGAAGGAAAAGTGTCTTGATGTCTGTGGAATCTACAACTTACTTTTAATTAGTTCTGGAAAGAGAGAGAAAGCAAATATAGCAAAATGTTAACCCAGTGAATTTAGTTTTGTTATATCAGTCTTAACTTTTATATAGGTTTGAAAGTTTTTTTTAAGGTGAAACTTTTTTTATACTTTTCTTTAATGAAATTTTAAAAATTAGGTGTAATTTATATACTGTAAAATAGATTTGAAACTTTACAAAATAAGTGTGTGTGTGTGTGTGTGTGTGTGGAATAAAGGGAGATTCAAGATGGCAGCATTGACAGATCCTGAACTTACCTCCTCCCATAAAGACAATAAATAAATCTACAGCTCCATGTGGAACAATTCCCTGTGATAAGGACTTGGAAGCTAGCTGAAAAGCATCCTCACAACAAAAAGGCCATATTAAGGCAGGTAGCAGAGGAAGAGAAGTGGTCTTGTAAGAAACTCCACCCTAGGGCAGAGATCTGTAGTTGGGAAGGATCTCTTAATACAGAGCTAGTCTCTTCAGAGTGAGGGATTTGTGTCCAGCATTCCTAACCCTTAGGAGCTGCACCAGAAAGAAGGTCCCCAAAGCATCTGGCCTTGAAAACCAACAGGATTTACTTCCAGGAGAACCATAGGGCCTTAGGAAATGGAAAATCTGCTCCTAAAGGGCTTGTCCATATCCGCACTCACTCTGGGACCCTCCACAAAAGCAACAGTTTGAAAGGTGCCTAGACTATATGCAAAAGAGACTCATTTGTTAATTTTTTTTTTAAAGATTTTATTTTTATTTATTTGACAGACAGAGATCACAAGTAGGCAGAGAGAGGAGGAAACAGGCTCCCTGCTGAGCAGAGAGCCCGATGCAGAGCTCGATCCCAGGATCCTGGGATCATGACCCGAGCCGAAGGCAGAGGCTTGAACCCACTGAGCCACCCAGGCGCCCCTCCTTTGTTAATCTTAAAGCATCTGCCAGAGAGGCAGGAAACTGTTGGGACTTTCCCCAGAGACTGAAGTCTTGGTGGGTGCCATTTTTGCTTTCTTCTATTTTGTTGGTGCCAGTGTCGCACAATTTTCACACCTCCTCTCTAGCTTGCTAGCTCTGATGGAAACTTCTGCCCCCACAGCCACAGCCATGGCCCACTATGCCATACCCTAGCCTGGTGGTTCAGCACCCCACTCCCATGTGCTATAGCCATGGCCTGGCCTGCCATAGAGGAAAGACACATCAAGGGATGCCTGGTCCCTGTGTCTATGCAATCACAATTTTGGGCTCCACGGATATAAGAAATTAGAGATGGTCCTTGGCAGACAGCTGTTCCCAGGGCAGAGCACAAACAGACTGAAATACACCTCCAGGCTTCATGTGAAAAGGCATATTTTTTTCATTCCAAGGAGCTTCAGTCTGAGGGGCAGTCTTCAGGTTTGTCGCACATCCAGAGGCTACAGAGATTCACCCTGTGAACATGGGCAAGGAGACACCATATTATTGCCACACTTTGGCTTTGCCACAGTTTGCTGATACCTCCCATAAAGAATCTTATATACATATTGAAAGCCATATTTTTGCAACAGTCACCAGGGAACTCCTTTGGATCTGGTGTGGAGGCCAGCAAAGTTTACAATTATGGAACCACAAGACTGTACATACTTACATACCTTAAAACCTGTTGCCCAAGGATCTGGCTTACAGTTAGCCTGAAATGAGGTACTTTCTAAGACCTCTTCCCAACAGGGACAGGCACTTGGAAAGATGATCATCAGAGAAATGGAAATCAAAACCAGAATGAGTTATCAATTTCATGCCTGTCAGAATGGCTGTTATCAAAAAGACAAGAAGTAAGTGTTGGAGAAGTTGTGAAGAAAAGAGAGCTTTTGTACACTGTCAGTAGGATTGTAAATTGGTGCAGCTACTACAGAAAAATAGTATGGAGATTCCTCAAAAAAGTAAAAATAGAACTAACATACAGGTCAGCTATTCCACTTCTGGGTATTTATCCAAGAAATACAAACACACTAATTCAAAAAGATACATGAAACCCATGTTCATTGCAGGATTATTAAAATAGTCAAGATAATGGAAACAAGTGTCCATTGACAGATAAATGAATAAAGAAGATGGCAATATACATATATATAGATGGATAGGAATGTAGATATAGACATGTAGTATATATATTGTACACACATATACACACACACAACAGAATACTACTGCCATAATACAGCCATAAAAAAGAAGGAAAGCTTGCCATTTCCAGCAAATGGATGGACCTTGATGGTATTACGCTAAGTGAAATAAGTCAGACAGAGAAAGGTATATACATCATTTTATTTATACACAACATCTAAAAAACAAAACAGGTACCTGGCTGAGTCAGCTGATAGGGCATGTGACTTTTAATCTCAAGGTTATGAGTTCAAACTCCACTTTGGGCATAGAGTTTACTTTAAAAAACCAAATTCATAGATACAGATGGGTAATTATAAGAGGGTAAGGAGGTTTGGGGGGTAGACAAAGTGGATGAAGGAGCTCTGTCATAGGGTGATGCCTGGTAACTGGACTATGGTGGTGATCACTTTGTAGTGTATACAAATATCAAATTATAATGTTGTATGCCTGAAACAAATAACAATTTTATCTCAGAAAAAAAAGAAAAGAAAAAATAGGGGAAAATAAGAGCAATACCTTTTAAGTGAGGTTTGTTTGTAATTTGATTCCATGTTTAAGACAAAAATATTGACATCAGAGTTTCTAATGAATATTTTTAAAATTAATTTATTTGTCAGAGAGAGAGAGAGAGAGCACACAGGCAGGCAGAGTAGCAGGAAGAGGCAGAAGGAGAAGCAGGCTCCCTGCTGAGCAAGGAACCTGATGTGGAACTCGATCCCAGGACGCTGGGATCATTACCTGAGCCGAAGGCAGCTGCTTAACCAACTGAGACATCCAGGCATCCCTCTAATGAATATATTTTATGCTATCTTTAAAAAGATTCAATTGAATTTAGTAGGGTGTTTTGTGTTTTTTTTATACATTCCATGAAATAAGTTAATAATAACAAAAGCGGATCTGATTGAATAATTTCCTCTATGACTCATTTTGAGAACCTGTGTGAAATAAGACTTAATTTAAATTAACATTTGATTTCTTCAAGGAATTGATTCCATGTACAATTGGAAAACCATAAGGTACCTGGAAATAAACCTAACCTATATATCTTATATAGGTATATCAATCTTATACCTATAAGAGGTATAAGACTAGTACTCTGAAAAACACTCTATAAAAAAACTCTATAAAACACTGATGAAAGAAATTAAAGATGGCACAAAGGAATTGAAAAACGTTCTGTGCTCATGGATTGGAAGAGCAAATATTGTTATGATGTCCATACTACTCAAAGCAGTCTACACATTTAATGCAATCCCTATCAAAATAACAACAGCATTTTTTACAGAGTTAGAACAAACAATCCTAAAATTTGTATGGGACCACAAAAGACCCCAAACAACCAAAGCAATATTGAAAAAGAAAAGCAAAGGTGGAGACATCACAATTCCGAGCTTAAATTAAAGCTCTAGTGATCAAGACAGCATGGTACCGACACAAAAACAGACACATAGATCAGTGGAACAGAATAGAAAACCCAGAAATAAACCTGCAACTATATAGTCAACTAATCTTAAAGCAGGAAAGAATATCCAGTGGAAAAAAGATAGTCTTAACAAATTATGCTGGGGAAAATTGGACAAGAGCATGCAAAAGAATGAAATTGGACATTTTTTAAAGTTTTATTTACCTTTATTATTATACATACAGACAGTGCAAGAGGGAGGAAGAGAAGCTCAAGATGACTCTGTGCTGAGCACAGGCCTGATGTGGGGCTTGATCTCACAACCCTGAGATCATGACCTGAGCCAAAATCAAGAGTTGGATGCCTAACCATTTGACCCACCAGGTGCCCCTGGACTACTTTCTTACACATTCAAAATGGATGACAGACCTAAATGTGAGACAGGAAACCATCAAAATCCTAGAGGAGAATATAGGCAGTAACCTCTTTGACATCAGCTGAGCTACTTCTTGCCAAGGTGAGAAGAAACAAAAGCAAAAATAAACTACTGGGAATTTATCAAGATAAAAAGCTTCTGCACAGTGAAGGAAATAATCAACAAAACTAAAAGGCAACCTTGAATGGGAGAAGATATTTGCAAATGACATATCTGATACAGGATTAGTATCCTAAATATATAAAGAACATATAAAACTCAACACCCCAAAAAACCAAATAACCCAGTTTAAAAAATGGACAGAAGATATGAATGGACATTTTGCCAAAGAAGACATACAGATGGTTAACACACTCATGGAAAGATGGTTAACATCACTCACTACCAGGGAAATACAAATCAAAACTACAATGAAATATCACTTGGCACCAGTCAGAATGGCTAAAATTAACAACATAGGAAACAATAGATGTTGGTGAGGATGCAGAGAAAGGGGAACACTCTTGCACTGTTCCTGGGAATGCAAACTGGTGCAGCCACTTTGGAAAACAGTATGGAGAGTCATCAAAATGTTGAAAATAGAACTACTTACCACCCGGCAATGCACTTCTAGGTATTTACCTAAAGGACACAAAAATACTGATTCAAAGGGATACATGCACCCTGATGTTTATAGCAGCATTATCAACAATAGCCAAGTTATGGAAAGAGCCCAAATGCCCATATGCCCATTGACTGCTGACTGGAGAAAGAAGTCATGGTGCACACCACACACACACACACACAGACACATACACAAAGCAGCATATTACTCAGCCATAAAAAAAGAATGAAATCATGATATTTGCAATGATGTGGAGCTAGAGACCATTATGCTAAGTGAAATAAGTCAGTCAGAGAAAGAAAATACTGTTTGATATCACTCATGTGGAATTTAAGAAATGAAACAGATGAACATGGGGAGGGGGGGAAGAGGTGCAAACCAGAACACAGACTCTTAACTATAAAGAACAAAATGAGAGTTACTGGAGGGGAGGTGAGCAGGTGGACAGGTTAAACGGGTAATGAGTATTTAAAGAGGGCACTTATTGTGAGGAACACGGTGTTATAGGTAAATGATGAATCACTAAATTCTACACCTGAAACTATATTACACTGTATATTAACTGGAATTTAAAGATTTGTTTATTAATTTAGAAAGAGAGAAAGAGGGCATGATAGAGCACAGAGGTGGCGAGGAACAGAGGGAGAGGGAGAGACAGTCCAAAGCAGACTCCATGCTGAGCATAGAGCCAGATATGAGCTGGATCTCACAAATGTTAGAGCATAACCTGAACTGAAACCAACAGTTAGACATTTAACCAACTGTGCCACCCAGGTGCCCCAACTAACTAGAATATAAACAAAAACTTGAAAAAAGAAAAAAAATTAATATTTGATTTTTTGAATCTGTTTTATGTTTTCAGTAGTAATGTGAAATCAAATTTAGTGTATGCACACTGAAACTCTATAAGTTTTAAAATAAACTTCTGAAGCTGAATTTTATTATGAAGATTTTGCAAACTCAAAGTTCTTTGTGTTATGTAATAATACATAAGTAGCATATAGCCTAGTGCTTTGTTAGCATTTTTTATGACTGTTTATAGTCTAAAATTATTATCCTAACCACTCTTGTGTACTATGTTGACATCTTTTATATATAACTATTTATATTATTCTCCATAGTTTTCCTTTTAAATATCAAATTGATTGATTCATAAACCCAAGCTTTCTTTTCTTCTTCCTTTAATAAACTATTTAGTTGTTCCACAGTATATCCCAGGAATCATATTCGCTCTTCCCCTACACAAAAACGTCTTAGATTTTTATCTTATGTTAATTAGTTAAGCTGTTGGAAAGGATTTTACTGACCACCAAGGAAATACACTTATCTTTACTCCTTAACTTCTTACCTAATATGTGTGTGTCTGTGGGGAGGGGGGATGTGTGTTTTTTCCTGAAATCCTCATATTTTCAATTTTGCACTCTTTTCTCATACTGTCGGCCTTTGGATGGGGCCTTGGTTTTAGTTAATTTACAGCAGTTGTTGCATTTTATGTAATGCGACAATTTTAAAAACAATTTAAGGCTGAGGTACCTGGGTAGCTCAGTCAGTTGAGCTCTTGATTTTGGCTCAGGTCATGAACTCAGAGTGGTGAGATTGAGCCCTGCATTCGGCTCCCAGCTTAGCGAGCAGTCTGCTTGAGATTCTCTCTCTCCATCTGCCCCCACCCTCAAATCATGGGCTACCCCCCAAAAAATAAATAAATCTTTAAAAAAATAATAAAAATAAAGACAATTTAAGGCTACTGTCAAATTTAACATTTGGAAACACAATAAACGGAGTTCTGCCTCTTGAGGGCTGTTGTGACCAAATCCTAACATGATTTTTTATTGAGGTACTTTACTATGGTCCAGTTTCTATACTGTTGTCCCTAACGTTGTTGCCAAAACACAAATCAAATCTTGTACCTTTGCTGCTTACAAAGCTTTGATGGCTTCCAGCCACCTACAGGTAAAATTGAAATCCCTTAGAACACAAAAAGAACCTTTCACCATCTGGCCCCATTTAACTTTTTTACCCTCATTTGCATTCCTCTTAATATGAACACAGGAGCTATAGCCATGTAGAACTGCTTGTCAGTCTCAACAAATTATTTTTTATGTCAGTGTTCTCACTTGTTTGGTTACTTCTGTTCAGAATGTCCTGCCCTTCTCTCCCCATCTCCTCACCCCAATTCTTAGTATCTTTCAAAAGCCAGCCAAAGTTCCCTTCCTCGGTGACAACACGTTCAGACTGCGTGGCAGTCACTTCTTCCTCTAGTGAGGGAGAGTGACAGAGAAACAAAGAAATACATGGTCAAAAGACTATGAACTCATTAAGGACAAGGACTTCATCATTTATTCACCTATGTGTCCCCTAAATCTACCAGTCACACAGTAAATGAATGTTGAATTGCATTTTACTGAATAATATGGAATGAGTCTAATAATTGCATTTTCACTTTAAAGAATATTAACTACATAGGTTTTCTCAGGTTACAGGTTCATAATATGCTTAAAAAACCACAGAATGGTTGCTAAAATTTTACAAATAAATACATTCTTATAATTTTTAATAAATTTTTGTTAAATTTACATAGGCTTTCTGGCTTGTTTGTTTTTTTTACTTTAAGTAAGGTATAATTCATAGAACTCATGTAAATGTCTCAGGGTAATTTGAAAGTATATAAAGCATAGAAATACTATTCGAATGGATAGCCAAGATACAAATATTAAAGTATAGGAATGTGCCAAAAAGAAATTCTTCCCTGGAGAGAATACATGTTTTTTTGTAATGAGCAAAACCCTGACATGTTTAATAAGGCATTGCAAAATCTGCCCCTCCCTCCCTCCCACCAGGGGAGGCAAAGTCAAAGTTTACACTGCACTTTGTTTAGAAACTTTGGAACCATGTGTTTAAAGAATGACAGAGGTTTGTCAAGACTTTCTGCCAAAGCACATCACAAGCTTAACATGTGTTTACTGCCTGCTCTCAAAACTAGTCTCCATGAGCCAGCCAGCTGCTAGCTAGCATTAGGGATAACCTCTAGCTAGTGAGGCCTCAAACTGGGTCACATCTCCATTTCCCAAAGGAAGCCCTGGAAACTTTCTGCTGTCTTCTTTGTTTCTCATATAACTTGTTAGCTCTGTTTTATAAAATTCTGCAGTTTTAACCTTAGAGCCATGACATTAAAATTTATAAATATGAAAATGCAGATATATATATTAAAGATTTTTAAAAAGATTTTATTTATTTATTTGACAGAGAGAGACACAGTGAGAGAGGGAACACAAGCAGAGAGAGTGGGAGAGGGAGAAGCAGGCTTTCTACCAAGCAGGGAGCCTGATTCAGGGCTCGATCCCTGGACCCTGGGATCATAACCTGAACCAAAGGCAGATGCTTAACGACTGAGCCACCCACGTGCCCCTGAAAATGCAGATATTAAAATGTTCTTAACTAAGTTAATAACCTTCCTGATAAACTTGCTTTTTCCAAATACTCTGTTACAATGCAGCCATCTTTGCAAATGCCTACGTCAAAAAGTTGAAGTCCTAACAATAACAGTGAACATTTATTGAGTGCTCTTAATGTCTCAAGCACTATACTTTTTTATCTTTTAATTCTCGTAGGAGTTTTTGGGAAGAAAATGGCTCAAATACAGGTTCCTGCCCCCACCTTTCCCCCCTTTCTTCCCCTAATGCCTTACTGGAGCAACTCAGTAATTAAAAGCAGCCACCAGAGGCTCTTGTTCATTATCTGTGTTTTTAGGGGGCTGCCTTTACGAGAGGGTAGATACTATGAGGTCTGTAACTTGGGAAAGCCAACTCCCTTTAGGAGGAAGATGACTGCCTGGGTGGATGTAGTCACTCTTCTTCTAAGTGCCTGAGAAAAGAGTATTTCTCTCCCCATTCTTGGAGAGCCAGAGTCAAAGAAGCCCTCTCCTACCTGTTTCAATGGAGTCCCAATTTGCCAGCTTGCCTGCTTTTGGCTAGAAAGTGTTTCTCAAAATGCTGTCCTTGGACCCATAGCAATGGCATCAACTAGGGGAACATGTTAGAACTTGTTAGAAATGCAAATTTTCATTAGAGGTCTATACATCAGAAACTCTGGGAGCAGGGCCCAGGAAGATGTGTTTTAATAAGCCCTCCAGGAGATTATGATACATACTCAAGTTTGAGAACCATGGGGCCAGGAGAGCAGAAAGTTTAATAGCTTCCACCTGCTGGAAACCCCAGCCATCTAACCTAGGAAGATGCTGAGGAACTCGTATCCATTAATAAGGCATAGGAAGTTGCCATGCATTTAATGAACCCAGTAATTTGTGGGAGGTTTGTTTTCATTGATAGTGTTTCATTGAGTGAATAATAAAATGTTTTATTTATGCTGGAATCCATCATTTCTTCATTCCCACTGTCACTCTCCTAATTCAAACATTCATTAAAGGATTCTTTATTGCTTAGGCCATCCCTATGGTCTCTAACTATTCTCTTCATTTTCAGGCTCTCCCCTACTGCTGCCAAAGGAATCTTCTGAAAGTCAACGTTGATCATGTTCCCACTGTTAAAAGAAATTGTAGAAGGAGGGAAGGAAGAAGAAAGGCTGAGAGGTAGGCAGTGACATATTACACAGGCCTTAGAGACCATTTTAAGGGTTTTGGTTTTAATTCTAAGTGCAACGAAAAGTCCTATCTGGCTGATAGTTTTGACTTTCTAAGCTCAGAGTCTTTAACCCTAGAGTCCCTAGACCTTTGCATTAGACCCTTTTGATAACTATGTCTGTGAGAATCCAATCAAGTTTGCTAGGCCTTTCTCAAGCGCTGTGTCATAGCTGCTTGGGAGCACTTCACCCGCTGGCTAAGTTCTCTTGAACCTTGCCCCATCCATTGCCATTTTTGTCTTCTGTTTCTCTGTAATCAACCATAAAACTCTGAAAGGGAGGCAAATTTTATCTTCACCCTCTTAGGGTTCTTTTTGATTGGGCCTGAGAATTAAATTGACATAAGACTGATCAGCAGGAGAAAAGCATACCAATTTATTTAATACAAGTTTTACATGACACGGGAAACTTCATAAGGAAAGAAGACCTAAACGAGTGGCCAAACTTACTTGCTTTTATATTAGGTTGAACAAAGAGAGGCAATTATGGAAAAATGACTATATGGGGAGGCTAAAGGAAGAGAAGAATTATTTTCACAAGGTTTATATCGCATTCTCTTGGTATTAACTTCTTGTCCTTGATGATAGTGTTATGTTCCTTGTGGTATAGGGAGGTCATCTTTCATATAGGAATTTCATCTCCTGCTTTCAAGAAAAAGAGGGAAAGTCAAAGTGTTTTTCTTATATTTGCTGTTGTTCAAATACCTTTAATTCAAAATATTAATATGCCAGAGTAGCATATTTTGGGGTGACATTTCTGAACTCCTTCAGTTCCTAGCATGCCTCCAGATGAGGCCATACAAGTTCACACATATATAGATAATATGCCATGACTTTGCAGAGTGTAGTACTGAACTATTGTGCCAAAAAAAAAAATGTCAAGTAAAAGAAAAATGAACTAATGTTAAGAATCCCAAGATTTAACTCACAGGCTCACCTAGTTGCCTAGGGTAAAGGCATTTCAAGATCTTACTTAACCAACATTGCTAATTTATACCATTGAGTATAATGAGAATTACAGGATGTAAGACAAGAAAGGGCCTCCATAGCTAGAGGCATAGTTATAGACTATAATTTCAGTGCAGGGATTGGCAAACTTATTGTAAGGGGCTAGACAGTAAATATGTTCAGCTTTGCGGGCCATACGGTCTCTGTCACCACTACTCAACTCTGACTTTGCAGGATGAAAGCAGCCCTAGACAATATGCAAATGATTGGGCCTGGCTGTGCTCCTATACAATTTTATTGGCAGCAGATCAGATTTGGCCCATAGGCTGTAGTTTCCCAACCCCTGACTTGGTGTATAATTTCAGTCCTCATTGCTATTTGTTGTTTTGGTTTTTTTCTCAGTTTTTTTTTTTAATTAAGATCTAATTTACATTGAATAAAATGTAACAGCTATTATGTGTACTTTTTGATGAGTTTTTGACAGTTGTATTCACCTATATAATCATCATCCCAATCAAGACGTAGAACATTTCCAGGGGTGCCTGGGTGGCTCAGTGGGTTAAGCCTCTGCCTTCGGCTCAGGTCATGGTCTCAGGGTCCTGGGATCATGACCTGAGCCAAAGGCAGAGGCTTTAACCCACTGAGCCACCCAGGCGCCCTCTTAGAAAGTTTTAATAAATGATTCATTTTTTAAAAATCTATTGGAAAGTCTCTAGGATTATTATTCATCACACTGGTAGTCTTTTTATTGAATATTTGCTTCATTTATTCAGCAATTCTAGGAACTGGTGTTGGCTACACTATTCATTTATAAAAGTAATTTAGATGGCCAACAGACACATGAAAAAGTGCTCCACATCACTCGGCATCAGGGAAATACAAATTAAAACCACAATGAGATATCACCTCACACCAGTCAGAATGGCTAAAATTAACAAGTCAGGAAATGACAGATGCTGGCGAGGATGTGGAGAAAGGGGAACCCTCCTACACTGTTGGTGGGAATGCAAGCTGGTGCAA
>PISX010001664.1:0-186794 GCA_004024625.1 Mellivora capensis | reverse complement strand
AAATAAAAAAAAAAAGATGTAAAAAAAAAAAAAAAGAAATGGGCAGAGGACATTAACAGACATTTCTGCAAAGAAGACATCCAGATGGCCAACAGACACATGAAAAAGTGCTCCACATCACTCGGCATCAGGGAAATACAAATTAATTAGCTATTTCTAACTAGGATTCTATGGGACTATTTCGGAAAGGAGGTAGTATTTGGACTGGGCCAAATTCACAATCTAATTCATTTTTTATTAGCTATCTGTATGGAAAAAAGTAGAACCTCAAATCCCTACCTCATATAATACCTGGAAATGTATTCCAATTTATTTAAATGCCTTATACATCTGAATGTAAGAGAAAAAACTCATAAATACTCTAGAATAAAACAAAATGTCTTCATCACCTTGGAGGACTGCAGATTCTTGAATAGGACCAAAAAAGTACTAATCACTAAAACAAGACAGTAAACTGGGGCACCTGGGTGGCGCAGTCGGCTAAGCATCCAACTCTTGGTTTCAGCTCAGGTCCTGATCTCAAGGTTGTGAGATCGAGCCCCACACTCAGAGGGAAGTCTGCTTAAGACTTTCTCTCCCTCTGCCCCGTTTCCCAGCTCTCTCTCGCTCTCTCTTGCTCTCAATTTCTCTCAAATAAATAAATAAACCTTTTAAAATTTAAAATAAAAAACAGTAAACCGGACTAGATTATAATTGAAAACTTCTCTTCATCAGAAGATATCATAAAGAGAGTGAAAAAGGCAAGTGAGAAAAGATATTTGTAATATATGGTGCACAAAGACTCATTTTCCAGAATGAAGAACCTTCACAATTAGTAAGAAAAAAGGAAGATAACACAATAGGAAAGTGGGCAAAAGATTTGAACAGACACTGCCCAAAAGAAGATCCCCAAGCAGCCAATCAATGTATGAAAATAGTGCTCAAGTTCACTATCTCCCAGAGAATGCCAGTTCACAGCACCATATCATACCAGGCAAAACTAATCTTTGAGTTTAAAGTCAAGGTATTAGTTTTCATGGCTTTCTACTGGGGTTTGGAGGGGAGGGAGGGACTGGGCAGCAGTGGGAGAGGGCATGAAGGGGATTTCTGGAGGATCATTTTTTAGCTTTTGCTCTAGGTGGTGACCACGCAGGTATATTCACTTTGTGAAAATGCATTAATGTGTACACTTAGGATGTGCACACTTCTCTGTATGCATGTTATATTTCAATTAAGTGTTTGCCAAAATAATTACTATTGTGATGATTAAGTAAGGTGATACTCAGTTAAGTAACTATTATGGGGCAAACACCCACTAAATATTAATTTAAATTTCATAGTATAGTGACCAGTGACCATGATGAGCCAAAGTGAGACACTCATTTAGCAGTACAAAAAGTAAATTTAAAAAACTGGGTCATGGGGTGCCTGGATGGCTCAGTCGGTTAAGTGTCCAACTCTTGGTTTCAGCTCAGCTCGTGATCTGAGAGTCTGAGGGTTGTGGGATGGAGCCCCAGTGTCAGACTCCATGTTCAGCATGGAGCCTGCTTAAGATTCTCTCTCTCCCCCTCACCCCCAACTTTAAAAGAAAAAAAAGCTAGGTCATACCCAGTAAAGGGCGATCATTAAAAACAACAAACAAACAAAGAAAACCAGAAAGTAAGTGTTGGCAAGGATGTGAAGAAATTGGAAATCTTGTACAACATGGATGGTAGCATGAAAGGGTGCAGCCACGGTGGAAAATGGATGGCATATCCTCAAAAAATTTATCACAGAATTAGCAAATGAGCCAACAATTTCACTTCTGAGTGTATACTTGAAAGCATTGACAACAGGAACTTGAACAGAAATTTGTACACTGAAATGCAAAACCACATGGTTCACAGGCGCCAAAAGATGGAAACAACACAGATGTCCACCAGGGGATGAATGGATAAACACAGAATGTGGTATATGCACACAACTGAAAAGTATTCGGCCTTCAAAAGGATTGAAATTTGGACCCATGCTGAGCCTGAATGAATCTTGAAGACACTCTGAGATAGGCAAGACATAAAAGGATGAATATTATTACCAAAAAACTAAATCTTTCCCCCACTGCTCAGCAACATTATCTTTGTCATAAATTAATACATTAAGTGGCCTATACACATCTGTCTATTTCCAGACTCTTCCTTTAGTCTCTTTGTCTATCTTTGAGTCCAAACCATACCGTGAAGACTTCCATCATGTTATATGGTAGTGTGACCCTTCTAGCTCTGTTCTTTGATGTTGTCTTGGCTATTCTTTTTTTTTTTAATTAACATACAATGTATTATTAGCCCCACAGGTACAGGTCTGTGAATCATCAGCCTTCCACATTTCACAGCACTCACCGTATCACATACCCTCCCCAATGTCCATAACCCAACCACCCTCTCCCTCCTCTCCTCCCCCCGGCAACCCTCAGATTGTTTCCTGAGATTAAGAGTCTCTTACGGTTTGTCTGCCTCCTGATTCCATCTTGTTTCATTTTTTCCTTCCCTATCTCCCATGACCCCCCGCCCTGCCTCTCAAATTCCTCATATCAGAGAGATCATATGATAATTGTCTTTCTCTGATTGACTTATTTCGCTCAGCATAATACCCTCTAGTTTCATCCATGCTGTTGCAAATGGCAAGATTTCATTTCTTTTGATGGCTGAATAGTATTCCATTGTATATATATACCACCTCTTCTTTATCCATTCATCTGTTGATGGACGTCTAGGTTCTTTCCATAGTTTGGCTATTGTGGACATTGCTGCTATAAACATTCAGGTGCACATGTCCCTTCGGATCACTACACTTGTATCTTTAGGGTAAATAACTAGTAGTTTGATTGCTGGGTCATAGGGTAGCTCTATTTTCAACTTTTTGAGGAACCTCCATGCTGTTCTCCAGAGTGGCTGCACCAGCTTGCATTCCCACCAGTAGTGTAGGAGGGTTCCCCTTTCTCTGCATCCTCGTGTCTTGGCTATTCTTGGTTCTTTTTATTTCCTTATATATTTTAGACTCACTCTGCTTATCAACTTCCAATTTTTTTAAAGATTTTATTTATTTGAGAGAGAGAGAGAATGAGTAGGGGAGGGGCAGATGGAGAGGAAGAACCAGGTTCCCCACTGAGCAGGGAGCCCAATAGGCGGGGCTTGATCTCAGGACCCTGGGATCATGACCACAGCCAAAGGCAGACACTTAACCACTGAGTCACCCAGGTGCCTCTCAACTTCTACTTTTTTAAAAAAGCTGGGAGTTTGATTGGGATTACATGAAATCTACTGATCGATTTGAGAATAGCCACCCTTTGAATTAGGAGCTATCATTATTCCCATTATCGAGATGAAAAAACTGAGGTTTGGAGAGATTCTGTAACTGGCCTGAGGTCAGATGGCCAGGGTTCAAATCCAGTGCTGTGCTTTCATACATCTGACTTCAGAGCCTTTGTGTTGGACCATCTTCCAAGCAGAATGAAATATTCCTACAACTTCTGTCACTACCTGGACATCAAGCCTCCAGAACAGAGATTATGCCATCCATGTTGGTACCTAAATAGTATCTCTAGCTCCTAAATGGTACCCAGGACCAAAGTGCTCAGTAAATATCCATTACATGATTCGTTACATCAGTGAATGAGTAAGGGAATGAGGCACCAGCTCCTGAGAGCACAATTATTTGTATTTGCCCATTAGATACAAACACCTGAAATAAACAAGCAGAGATAACATCAGAAGCTAACATCAACTAAAACAAAATTTTGTTTTGTTACATTTTAACCCCTAAGCGCCCAAGTCTTACCACAATAAATCAGATCCAGTGTGGAATTCTGTCCCTGAAGGTGACATCGAGGGCAAGTGTGGGCTGGGAACGCTCATCGTCATCCTTAACATCCACCTAACTGCTGTAGGTTTCCTCCAGACCTCCATCCAGCATGTTCCCAGCTCTGAATTACAGGGACAGCTACAGAGCCATGTGCTCAGCGTTGCTGGGTGCAAGGGGAGTGTGTTGGATTCTGACAGCTCTGCATCCACTTCTCCTCCCAAATAGCAACCTTGTTTCCTTGATTGGAATGATCTCTTCTACACCAAGCATAGTCTGGTGGGGCCTCCCTACCCCCAGGTGGGCAAGTGACCCAAGCCTGACCGGTCTGATGCTCCTTGCCTGGGAACTGGATCTTGGGCAGAGAGCAAACAAGTAGGGCATCGAGTGCAGCACTGCCCGGGAAGCTCCTCCAAGGGGATCCTGGTTGATGTCCTCAAGCATAATTCAGTCTGAGCCCCCAGGAGCCTTCCAACAAATTTCTTTTCTGCTGAAGTGTTTGAGTCACGACCAAACGATTCTTAACTGACACAGAATCTAATACCATTAGTGCAATGTTACAGGGCTAAGCTGAGAGATTTGGGTGAAGGAAAGAATTAATATCAGAATTTAGTAGTTCTTTTTTTATGTTAGCGTAAACAGTGATTTAAACCTGCTGCCTGTGAAGCCTTGAGACTCATACTGTGTGCTTCTGGAGGCTTTAACATTAAAAGATATTGTAAGAAAATCTCAAATTTTGGAGGGTGTGCTGGTAACTTCTTCAGGGTCTTCCAAGAACAATTAGATTAAACTGAACCTGATCCATCCAAAAGTAAGAGAGGGGGAAAAATACAGATTTGCTAAGAGTTGTCTTTTTGCTGATGGTCTGCAGTTAAATTGTCTGAGAGTCCAGGGTGATCTCAATTCTGTGCCCTCAAACCAAAGTTGGCAGAAGAAAGTTACTTAGAAGAAGAAAGTTAGAAGAAGTTCCATAGTGGGAACAGAGACACCAAGCAGGAAGTAAGATTCAGGCTTGGGAGAGACCCCTTCTCAGGCCCCTCCTGTAGGTTCTTCCAACAAAGAAGTCAACACGCTCCTTGCGGGGATGCAACAGAAGGTAGCCAGAAGTCACAAATAACAGCTGCTAGTGGTCCACTAGGACCATGGAACCAGACTGCCTGGGTGTACATCACTGCTTCGCCATTTGGGAGCAGATTCTTTACTGCTCCACAACCAATGTTTGCAAAGGGGAGAAAGTTCCTGTCGCATAGGGCTGCTGTGAGGTTTAAGTGAGTTACTGTCCACATCAAGCCTTTAGAACAGTGCCCACCCCATAGTAAGCAATCAGTACATGTTTCTCCTATTATTTTTGTTGTTACTGTGAGGAAGGGGGTAGTTCTGTGAGTCATCCCCACCTAGCCTGCTATTTTAGATTATTCTCAAGTAGAGGCCAAGATAGAAACTAAAGGATGGCCAGTGCACCTGGACTTGTTACAAGGCCATAGCTGTCCTGAGGCAGTTTCTAGTTCAAAGACTAGGACATGGTAAGATCCCAGACTCTTGTTAAAATCCATGGCATTAGCCAGAAGGAAATAAACCTTCCATTGGAAAGGATTACATTCACTTTTTAAGGGCATCATTTTGCCAGAGAAACCTCAAACCTGGTCCCAATGGTCTACGATAATGATTTCTACTCCAGAGCTCACAGCAGCAGGATGAGAGCTGAGAAAACAGTGCAGCCCCTAAAGGGGCATCCTCCTCCATGCACTTGTCAGATGGTCTGTGGAGGACAACATAGAAGGGGTTGTCCCAAAGAGACAAGCAGGGCCCGCAGAGGGCAAAGGGGAAAGGGAAGCCTTCTGGAGGACAGCATCAGGAAGGACAGGTACTTGCTGCCGAGGAAGGGTGTCCGTGTGATTCTGCAAGTATCCTCTTCTCCCTCCATTGCTGTTAACCGAGTGCATCAGTTGGGATTAAATTTACCATTTAGCCTCACTGGACCTTATAGGACCACAGCGGGTCCCCACATGAGGACCGCAAACCTCCCAGAGAACCAGACTATTTCCTCTTGGGGAGAAGAGGTTGACTGTGTTCATATAGAGAGTGGAGATTTTTGAAGGTATGTTGTGGGGATACAAGCGAGTGTGGATATTTAAAGGGGGATGGGCTGTACTGGTTGGATGTTTGTGTGACTTGGCATTGGCTCACTCTTCTTCTGATAAAGTGACCCCTCCAGGTGCGGTTTGGTTGGCCTCGTGATCCTGCCTCCAGGTCTGGGGCTGGTCCTTGATTCTCTCCTGGCCGTCAGCAGAGCTGATCCCCTGGCTGTGTAAAGAGGGCTAATGAAATCGGACACAAAAGCTGAATTTAGAAAAAGAAGAGATCGTCCCACCCCTCCCTCCATCTCTCTTTAACAGGAGTTGGGGGAGAGGACCTACCTTCCTCTGGATGGCATCTTGTCCGGATGTGACACCGACAGTCATTGTAGGGGCTGGGGAGGAGCTGGCCTTGGTGGCATTGAGTCTGGTCCTCACCCGAATCCATCCTTTTTAATTACATAAATCAAACTGTGGTTTAAGCCGGTTCGAGGTAGGTTTTCTGTCACTTCCAGCATGAGGAGTCGTAACAAGTACACAAGCTGGATTGGTGCTTTTATGGTGCTTTTATCTTTTAGTAATAAGAGCTGTTATCTGTCAGGAGCGTAGGGCTTACAAAGCATTTGCACAGCCGGTTCTCTTGATGGGTCACCTCCCCCTCGGGTCAGGCAGACGAACCTTAGCCACCTCCTGTACTAGGTGAGGAGACTGGGGTGGAGGGAGCCTACCTCGCCCAAAGACACCCAGCCAGGGGTTACACAGAAGCCGTCACAAAACAGAGCAAACCAAAAGAGATATAGTCACATGGCCCCCGCGGATTTCTGAAACCCATGGCAGCGCCTAGGTTTCAGATCCCGGGCTCCACAATTGCTTCTGCGGGTGGGGAAGGGACTCCATTTGAGATATCTCTGGTGCAGTCAAGCGGGAGGTCATTTTCTTGTGTGGTTTCATTGATTTTTATGAGGAGGGAGTCTGTGATCTTAGTTGGAAATATTTATGCTTTAAGGAGAGAAACTTTGGGGACTCAGTCGTGTCTATAGGCCAGTCACTCCCAAGGACCTTCTTAATTTAGCAGTTCCTCCCCTCCACCCCCCCTCCTGCTGTCCATCTTCCAGGATGGCACTGAGCAGCCAAAAGTACTTATGAGACTGGAGCTACAGAGCCCACGTGGAGGAGTAAATTACAAGCCAATGCACCTCCAGGATGGGCAGCCTCCCTTATCCTGGCAGCACTTCAAAGCTTCCTGAAAAATCCCCAAGAACAGCCAGTCTCAGCAGGGCTCCGTGCAACCCTCTGATGACTCTGTCTAGGTCGTCTCCAAGATGTGCTGGCTTTCACTCATTTTGTGTCTACACCCCTCTCCAGCAGTTAGCTATGCCTGTGGGCAGAGGGGACACTGAGGCACAGTGAGGCCAAGCTTGGGGTTTCATCTACCTGTGCTACATGCCTGAAGGGCCAAGACTGTGTCTTGTCCATCTTGGTATTCCCCATCTCTAGCACAAATATGGCAATTGCTAGAACCCAGTACCTTTTTGTGGAGAGAATGGATAATTTTGCTGTCCCGGTCTTTGACGCCAAATTTGATTAAAATCCAGTTTGCATTTCCAATTCATTTAGACCACAGAGAACAAAGAATTTAAGATGCTCATAAACACTGGAGAGTGTACAAACCGATTCTTCAATAATTTCTAGGCACCCAGATAGAAACATATGACATTAGTAAAAACTGCTTTGTAATTCACAAAACCCTTGTGCGGATATTCTGCCACTAATAGACAACACCGCATGATACTAGCCTCACTGTGCCCATCTCAGAGATGAAGAAACTGACACACACAGAAGTGGGGTCATTTGCCAAAGTCCCGCAGTTAAATGACAAAACAGGACCCAAACCCAGGTCTTTTCATTCTTTTTTTAAATTAATATTTTATTTATTTGAGAGAGAGAGAGGGAGATCATGAGCCGGGGGAGGGGCAGAGGGAGACACAAACTCCTCGCTGAGCCAGGAACTGGATGCGGGACTCAATCCCAGGACCCCAGGATCATGACCTGAGCCAAAGGCAGATGCTCAACCTACTGAGCCACCCAGGCATCCAGGTCTTTTCATTCTGAGCCCAGTATTCTTCTCACCCCAGGGGTGTATTTTTGTCCCTGCCTTCTGGGGCAGGGGCACTGGAGAGGCTTCTGGAAAAGAAGATGGAATGGAGGACAAGAAATCCCTGACTTTGCCTGCGGCATTGGAGCAGGAAGATGAGAGTTGTCCACGCTTCTCCCATTTCCTGAGCACCTGCTCCACACATACGTGCTCCCAGGGGAGCTGAAGCTTCCATGCCCCCCTTACACAGACCTCCCCAACAGCCCTGGGTAGTGGGTGCCATCAGTTCACAGCATAGAGACACTTGAAGTCCTGAGCTCCTATATTAAATCTGATGGAGGTTTTCCACATTTGACAACAACCCTTAAAAAATGCCTGACGTGTTGAATACTGAGTTGTAAAACTGAGAAATAAGCTCTCAGGAGTAAGAGCCAGATTTTAATCAGCCGTGCTAAGGAAAGACCAAATTCTCTGTCTCTTCTGACTAGGGAAAACCTTTTTTTTTTTTAAAGATTTTATTTAAAAAAAAAAAAAGATTTTATTCAAGATTTATTTATTTATTTTAGAGAGAGAGAGATAGACCACACACAAGGGGAAGGAAAGAGAGAGAGGGAGAAGCAGACTTCTTGCTGAGCAGGGAACCCCATGTAGGGCTCAACCCCAGAACCCTGGGATCATGACCTGAGCCGTAGTCAGACGCTTAACCAACTGAGCCACCCAGGTGCCCCTAAAGATTTTATTCTTTCTTTTTTTTTTTAAGATTTATTTATTTATTTATTTATTTGACAGACAGAGATCACAAGTAGGCAGAGAGGCAGGCAGAGAGAGAGGAGGAAGCAGGCTCCCTACTGAGCAGAGAGCCTGACGCGGGGCTCGATCTCAGGACCCTGGGATCATGACCCGAGCTGAAGGCAGAGGCTTTAACCCACTGAGCCACCCAGGCGCCCCTAAAATTTTATTCTTAAGTAATCGCTATATCCAATGTGGGGCTTGAACTCATGACCCTGAGATCGAGAGTCACACGCTCCACCGACTGAGCCAGCCAGGCACCCCTGACTACAGAAAACTTTGCAAAATCTTTGTCATGTTGACAAGTGATCAAAAAGTATGCAATCAAAATGTAAAAAAGAAGGTATTTTAAAGAGGTATGTTTAGGTGATTTTTTTGAATTGTCATTTCTCTGAATTTTGTGATATTTGTGGTATTTCTCAGCTTTTAAAATGTGTGGCTTTTTTTTTTGTCATTTCTAATTCTAAATAAATGTTCATTTTGTTCCTAACTTACACTTGTAATTTTGCATTCGCCTTTCTTAAAGAGGGCCCTGTCAAGTTGTGAAGGTGTCAAGGCCCATACAATTTGAGTCTATCCCTGCATGGGTCATCTCGTTTAAATGATAATAACTCTTTGAAAGAATTACTATTGTTCTTTTCATTTTACAGATGAAGAAACTAAGGCTTAGAGATGATCATTTTTGCCCCAGATCCCAGAAAATGGAAGGGAGCTAAGCCTGGTTTCAAACTCAGATTTGACTCAAAGCCCATGCTCTTCATGGTGCCTGATCGGGTCTTAAATTGCACTGTGGCTTCCTTCTTGCTCCTTCGGATAGCTTTCCACAGGGGAAGCTATCATGTCAGGGAGACACTCAAGAGGCCCCACAGAGAGAGCCTCATGGTGAGAAACAGGCCTCCAGCCAACAGCCACATGATGAACTATCTCGGAAGCAGAAGCTCCAAGCCCCAGTAGCACCTTCAGATGCAGTCCAGCCAGTGTCTTCACAGCGATCTCAAGAGAGACCCATGGAAGGACCGTGGCCTCAAGAATCCAACCTGAAAGCCACATGCCCACCGCCCCGATGGGCCCTCACAGGCACCTACTGGGTGTGGAAATGGGCTGTACTGCATCCTCTATGACCAGAATGTCAACCTGCATGCAGTGGACCAATCCCATAAGGTCTGCGGACACCACAAAAAAAAGCAAAAGACCTTTGGTCTGAGGAAAAGGGACATCTATGGAGGCTTAGGCCAGCCCCTCCACATGTCCCGAGGGACCCCCATGCTGGGCTGCTCCCCAGCGCGTGGATGCACTCGCTTTCTAGATGCAGACTTGATGGTGACTCAGGGATGCAGGCGCTGCCCTTAGAGGCTGTTGGAGGATCCAGAGCCCCACCCAAAGTGAGGGACATTATAGGAAAGATGCCAAGACACGCATTTGCAGACTCGTTGGGTGGCCCTGTATGCAAGTCTTCTCGGCACCCTCCCATTTCCTCCTGGTCAAATCAGGTGTTCTCAGCAGGGACCGCCTCCCTTCACAGGGTCCTCACGACCACACTTGCTAAGAGTGAGCAGAGTGGGAATCTGTTTTCCGGGAGACGACCTCTTCTGATTTCAAACAAGTACATTTCCTCGTCTATCCAAAAGGAAAAAAAAATCTTCAAACACTTTTTTGAGCTGGAAGTCTACTTGATTGGTCATTGGCATTCCCAGGATAGGGGGTTTTCAGTGCTACAGTGGGCACAACCCTGTGCAAATGGGAGAGTTGGTCACATTTAAACAAGCAGGAAGCCAGATAAATCCAGATGATTTTTTTTTTTTTTAATTAATGATAGGGCACCTAGGTGGCTCAGTTGGTTAAGTGTCTATCTTTGGCTCAGGTCATGATTACAGGGTCCTGAGATCAAGTTCTGCATCAGTTCTCCCTGCTCAACGGGGAGCCTGCCTCTCCCTCTCCTGTGTCTGCTGCTCCCCCTGCTTGAGCTCCCACTGCCTTTCTCTCTCTCACTGTGTCAAATAAGTAAAATCTTAAAAATAAACAAATAAAGAAAATTTAAAAATGAAAAATATCAAATTAATGACAATATTTATCACTCACCTTCAAGAGAGTTTTATCTTAACAATAAATAAAGCCCTCTGTACTGAATTTCTTCAGGAAAGCCCAGCACTCTTTCAGTAGGAGCAAGTGGAAGGAAAAGGGAAAAACAGAGTTCTGTTCCCTAAACTTGTCCTCTTCGCCTTAAAGTTCAGTTCTGTTAGCAGCCCTTGCAAATGGTAACTCACCTGAAGAACTGTGCTTTTCTAGAAAGACAAGGAGAGAGGTTAAGTTGTCCTGTGAATAAGTTAAGTTGTCCTCTCTCCTGCCAGAAAGCTATTCAATTTCAAATGCTAGGAGGGGTCTTTCAGGACATCTCATTTTTATAGGCTTGTACTCTTCTTGACTATGACTATCAGCCTACAAAATCCATTGTGCAAGAAAAGTAACTCTTTTTAAGTGTTTACCTTAATTTTTCTCAGGACTCTCCACTGTATCATGGTCATGGGAATCCCATCTTAGCCAATTCTGGAGTCCTCGAGGTTGGGTCTGAATTCAGGACTGGAGGGACCTAAGGTAGCAAAGAGGTGCAGGGCAAGGGCGGGCCATCGGCTAATACTAAGAGCCGATACTCACTGTGCTAGGCCAGACACTAAGTGCCTTATGCATCCCCTCTTTCGATCTCAGATCAGTACTGACCTGCACCATTTTTAACCCCATTTTATACACGAGGCACAGAGAAAAGAGACTGACCCAAGTACTAAGAGGCAGAACTGAGGTTTAGAAACTCAACAGCCTGGTTCTAGAGGCGGCCCACCGAAGGTCATTCACTTGACAACTATTGATCGATCCCCTCTTACCAGACCCGGGCCCACTGTTTGGAGCAGTGAACTAAGCAGACAGAGACACCACCACCCCCTCGCCCTCAAGGAGTTCCCATCCTGGTCTCTAGGCCCCATTGCCTCTTTGTGGCCATCGTGGGACCTCCACCTGCCATGCTGGTCCCCCAGGCAGCCTTTCTCCTGGTTCCCATTCTAGAGTACTCTTCAGCCCAGGGGCCCTCTTTTGACTTCCATGCTCCTCCTTGGGAGATGGACATTCCCTGTGCAGGCCAAAGGGGACCTTCGCAGGGCTTAGACCTGTGCGACCTCCAGCTGCTCTCGAACCCAGGGCCTTGCCCAGAAATAGCTCAGCAGGGCCATGGCAGACACCTCTGGCATGCACACCGGCTGTCTAATCCCACAGCTCGCGGGCATCTGGCCCAAAGAGGGAATGGGGTCCGGTTCCCCATTTCTCAGGGAGGTCTTGCATTCCCCTCCCTCTCTCCTTTCTGTGGGCAGGAAAACCCGCTCTAACTCACCTGGTGTGTCTTATGTCCTGAGTGACTTCACAGCCACAGATTTTTTAGTTTCCAGCAGGCCCTGTGTCACTGACTGCAAATGGCAGAGGGGTCAGAGAGGGACTACCAGAAATCTCAGGAGAATAAAACCACCAGTTAATGCTGCACGACATCTGCCTGTCATAATTTCAGCAGCTCAGGTCCTGTAAGTAAGTCCTTGTTGTGCATTACTACTGTTCGTGATAGCTCTGACCACGCACACCTCTTTGTGCCTCAGTTTACTCTCTTGTAAAGTCAGAATAAAAGTAGTACCCACTGCATTGTGGCTGGGAAGAACGAAATGAGTTAAAAGGATTCCAATGCTCCGAATGGTTACTGGCATAGAGTAAGTTCTGCATAAAGTGTTAGTCATAATTATTATCATCATAATTTCTTGTCGCGCTTGTCTTTCCCTTTACACGCATTATAGGGTGAAGACATAGTTTAAAACTTCATGTCTGTATCCTTAGCACATGCCAGGGCCTGGCACATATGAAGTATATGCTGAAATTTTAATTGAATGAACAAACGCAGTGTTTCATGCTCTCTTTAAATATTAGATTTGAGGGGTGCCTGGGTGGCTCAGTGAGTTAAAGCCTCTGCCTTCAGCTCAGGTCATGATCCCAGGGTCCTGGGATCAGGCCGGCATCAGGCTCTCTGCTCAGCAGGGAGCCTGCTTCCTCCTCTCTCTCTGCCTGCCTCTCTGTCTACTTGTGATCTCTGTCAAATAAAAAAATAAAATCTTTTTTAAAAATCAGATTTGATGTGGTGAAGTCACTTGATTTCTCCCTGCCCTCCACCATCCCATGTAGGAGATTCTATTTTTTTTTAAAGATTTTATTTATTTATTTGACAGAGGAAGAACAAGAGCACATGTAGGGGGAGAGGGAGAAGGAGAACCAGGCTTCCCAGGACCCCGGGATCATGAGCTGAGCTGAAGGCAGACAGACACTCAGACACTTAACGACTGAGGCCCCCAGGCTCCCTGAGATTCTATTTCTTAGAGGATCGGAGCTGGAGAAGACCCGGGAGACACTGCAGTCTAAGCTCAGTTTACAGAGAGCCCCAGGAAGGGTAAGGGAAGTACCTGTCATCACCCAGTTAGTAGCAAAGGAAGGATTTATAAACCAATAGACAGGAGGAATTTAAGCACATCTTGTGTGTGGCCATTCTCCAAGAATTAGAGCTCTTCCCTTCCTTGTACTCGTTATGCACTGACAACACGTCAGGGATGCTCACGCAGGTCTAGGGCTCAGGGGCACCGGGCTGGCTCAGTCAATAGAGCATGCAACTCTCGATCTTGGAGTCATGAGTTTGAGCCCCACATTGGGTATGGAGCCTGCTTTAAAAAAATAAAATATTAAGGGGTGCCTGGGTGGCTCAGTGATTTAAAGCCTCTGCCTTCTGCTCAGGTCATGATCCCGGGGTTCTGGGATCGAGCCCCGCATGGGGCTCTCTGCTCCGCGGGGAGCCTGCTTCCCCCTCTCTCTCTGCCTGCCTCTCTCTGCCTACTTGTGATCTCTGTCTGTCAAATAAATAAATAAAATCTTTTTTAAAAAAGATATTTAAAAAAATAAAATATTAAAAAAATAAAAGTACAGGCCTCGGTGCTACACTGGTCAGGGTTCAAATCCCAAGGGCACCATTTGGTCATGTGCTCTTAGCTAAATGAAGCCCCAATTTCCCTGTTTTCTAGCGGGGACGGGAATAGAGAGACTGCAGGAGTTCTGTGAGGATGAGCTGAGCTGATGTGTTCATGTCTCTAGCCCATCGGAGACATGCTGGTTTCCTCTCTGCCTTTCCCACCCCCTGTTCTGACAGCAAACCAGAGAAAGAGAAGACAGGACCCTTTTCCAGGAGCCAAAGCTTTCACTGTATATCTTTCCAAAAATGAAGAAGCTGGAGGAGAGATGCGCTGAAGGGAACGTCAGTGCAGGTGGAAAGCTGATAGGGGACGTTTGATGGAAGAGACGATCCTAGTCTGACAGAAGAGAAATCAGGTAGATTTCCAGAGGGCAGCACGAAGCTTTTCTGAGAGACCACCGGTATAAAGTAGCCCCCCCTCCCTCTCTCCGGCTTCCCCACATTTGCTTATTCACGGCCCTTACACCACTGTCTCACTCATTCATCTTTCTGTAACTGTCTGCATTCCCTGCCAGGAATGAATGCTCCAGAACAGAGCCTTCGTCTGCTTTATGCTGGGCGCTCCTGTTCCTAGAACAATGTCTAGCACACAATAGTTGTTCAGAAAATATTTGTTGAATGAATAAGGAGTGACAAGTCACAAAGGTGGGAACCGAACTATCTTGGGAAGAAAGGAGTGATCTGACCGGAAAGCGTCTATGTTTAAACTGTTGAGAAATACCGTGGACGGTAACAAGGTCCTCAGGGCTGAGTTGCGATCCCTTCCCGAGGCAGAAGGTGGCCTGGGCTGTGGGGCTGGTGGAGGAGCTTTCTCTCCGGAAGGCCCACATTCCTGACCTTTGGCCGGCTCCTCTCACTCTCGTACCAGCTGGTGAGCCTAGAGAGATACTTCCCCTCACCCAAGACTTCAGGGGTCTTTAGGTCAGCCCTTTACACAGGGGTCATCTGTAGTCACTGCATTTGACTTTGTGGCGTGTTGGCCTAGTGAGGGCAAAGTGTTGGAAAAACCGGATGCCCAGAACCCACAAGGAACATAACTGGATCACCAAGCATCTTGTTTGAGTTGGCGGGGGGTATTGGGGGTGAGGTAAACTCTAGGAGCCTTCACCCATAAAACTGTCCGCCGTATTGAAAACATGCTTCATAAAAACTCCCCGGTGACCAGGAATGTACCCTTCTAATGTGGGATGTGACGGAAAACATCTCGAAAACCTGATAGACCGCAGGTGGCCTAGGTTCGCGTGTGCAGCAGGGGGCGCACTTGCTCCAAATGACGGTAGTTAAACATTGACTCCCTTAGAGCCGGACGACCAGCAAACTGTGTTTACAGCTCGGCACCCGACACCACTGACACGGGGCCCTCCTGACGCTGAATAGTTAACAGGTGGCTTACTCAAACAGTTTGAAGGATAACATTTTCCTGGTTGGCATCCTATTGAACGAAACTGGTTCTCTTTTTACAAAAACATTTCCACCTCTATCAGTTCTCACCACGTAGGACTAGCTGGCGTCCTACAGAGCGTGTCTATCAAAGGATCAACATTTGATGCCCCCCGAGAACCCCTGTGCTAGAAGAATGCCCAGCTGTCCGAAATAAGGGAGCCCAAGTCCCAGCCACTGGCTTGAAGAAAATCTAGACAATACTTCTGGATCAAGCTCAGTCCTCCCAAGGACTGACCTCATGAGGGCTGCAAAGAAAATTGTTTGGGAAATTGCTCCTGGCTGCCCCTGGAAGTCATCCACAGGCACTGGAAGAAGGAAAACGCACCCTGGGGAAATCCCCAAAAAGAGGGTGCATGAAAGCTTCAGAATGTCCGCTGTGGTAGGGACAGTCACCCTGTTTAGGGACTGGGCAGCAGATTTGCATTTCTAAGAGCACAGAGATTACACAGTAAGGAATGAACAAAGGGTCCCCTCCTTACCTCCAACCCTTCACCCTCTCCTAAGCAACAAGCCCCCAAGGCTGGCTCAGCTTCACCAGATCCTGCTTGGATGGCCTTGGGATGCCCAAGTCGCCACACGAATCAGGAAGGTACCAAGACTGTTGGGGACATGCAGATACTTTGCTCTTTTCTGGAGTCTTGGACCTTCACGGTTCACGACAAGCTTGTGCCTAGTTCTTCTAGCAAAGGAGGGCAGTGAACTTCCAAGAAGTTCTGGGGCTCCTCATGGCTCAAGGACTTTGAGACCCCGCATCCAGGCCGCCTCGGTGTCTTAGGACCAAGCAAAGGGAGCAGCCAGGAGGTCCCTTCAGGCCCCCCACCCTCTCTCCCTCCCTCCACACAACTCCAGAGGACGGAGGTGCCAGAGAGAGGCTGGGAAACAAAGGTGGCTTTCACCCAGAGCCTGCTGAAAAGGGACAACCATGGCGGGGTCTGCAGCCCTGAAGCAGGGTCCCGTCCTGTGACTCTGAGCTCAAAAATGTGTGAAATTTCTTTTTGCTGGGTATTCTACATCAAGCGGAACCTGTTCTCAGAGAAACATTCCATTTCACAGACCCTAATGGCTTTCCTCTGTGCTGATGCATTAATGAGGCTCCGGCTCGTTCTAATCAGAAGGAAGCCATGCAGATAATTGCCTGAATTTTTAATTCAGGGTTATGATAGGGGAATCAAAGTCACACTGCAGTTGCTGAGGCTGCCTCTAGTTCCAGGCCATTGACTTTTGCAATTTTCTTTGATTTCCCCCCCTCCGTCTCTTTCTCCCCGCCCCCACTCCTCTCTCTCTCTCTCTCTCCTCTCTGAGGCTTGGTGGAGACTGACAGTTTCGGGGTAGGGCGGGGTGGAAGAATAGGGACGGCCCTTGGGGTCTCCTGTTCAGTCTCTCCTCCTCTGCCTTCACTTTTTAAATCCCTACCCCCACCCCATGGAAAAGCGGAGGACGCAGCCTGCACCTGTCACCCCAGGGCCAGTTCTGGGAGAGTCAACAGCCAGCCTCCCTGCTCAGGGTCTCCATCCCCATAAGCAAAGACAGGAAATTTGCCCCAGGAGAGGATGTCCCTTGGCAATTTACTTCTCATTTCATTTTAGTTCTTTGGGGCAGGGGAGAGAAAAGGAAAGGCAAAAGGGGAAGAAATCAGGTGACCAAGCAGCTAGCTCAGCATCTTCCAATCCCTGCCAAGGTGATTTGCTCCAGACTGATGCTGGGACCAAGGGCAGGTGAGAAGCTAGAGGAATCCAAGCCTGGGTTTTTACTAAATTACCTTACCCCCCCCCCCCCCACCAACCTAACCATCACTGAGTGCTAGAATTTCAGAGAATCGACAGAACTCTGAGAAGGGACAGGCGGTGGAAAGAGGTGAATTCAAACTGGTTGTATTATGGGCCACGAACCAGTAGATGAATAGGACCCCCGAGGCTGGTGCAGAGGGAGGCCCCCTGACGCTGGCCAGTTTTTCCAGTCTCCTGGACCTTGGAGTGCCGGAGAATTGGCCAGGGTGAGAGTCAGCCTTTCTGGCTCCCCTCCAACCAGGCAAGCTGGCTTTTCCAGGCAAGCGACTGTTCCTACAGTGGGAGGCTCTTCTCCCAGCACCTCCCGTGCTGTCCGCGGCAACACTAGAGGCATGGGTTTACACTTTAAGCCGGTAGTCGTTGCAGAGGGAGTCTTCCCCTTCCAGACTGGGCGGCTGAATCGCTGGGCCCCAGTCCCATGGCCTCTAAGAGCAGAACCTACTTGCTCCCCTCTGATGCTACAGAGGGTCAGGACTCCTACTTTCTGGAGAAAGAAAAGGTCCTTGTGCCGCAACCGAGCATCTTCTAGACGAAAAAGGCTTGATGGCACCGTTCCACTTCCTCCTGCCCAGTGCCTTGTGAAGAAGAGGTGGGACTGCCTTGACTTTACAGATCCAGAAAATCAGGTTCACGGGAGACAAACAGAAATCGTGCCCCCAGCTGCACCTCACCTTCCAGTGGGAGCTTTCTTCTGTAGGACCCCGAAGTGCCTTGAGAGATGCCTTCCGGGCTTGGCGATGCTATTGCTAATGCAGGCTTTCCAACCACTGGCTGCAGCTTTCCGAAATTATAAGGAGTGGTTGTCTTTATCATGCTGGTGGAATTTGCCCTCCATGGGGCTCTTGTTTCCTCAATAAAATTTCACCGCATGCTTGAATAACACCTCTCTCCCAAGAATGCCATCCAAACACTGAGGGATAAAGGGAAGACTGAGCTCCTTAAGAACATTCCATCTCTTTCCAACCAGTGGGCCTCATCTTGGCTCTGTGATAGTTTAAGATACCACAGAGTATCTCAAAGGATGTCTGTGAACTTCTCTTGAACTAATGCAAAATCACTCTCCATTTCTTCTAATTATGTGAACATACAAACAAAAAAGACGTGTGCTCCGGAACCCCTGTAGGCTGAGTTAGGGTCTTGTTTATTCAACCGGTCAGCAAATGTTTAATGAGCACCTACTATGTGTCAGGCACTGAGGTCACTGAGATGAAAGATTGAGTGAGGCCTGCCCTCCTGGGGGCCACAGTGTATGGGGTAGATGGATAATTAAAGGATTTCCATGCCATGTAGGGGCTGCAGCAGAGGGAATTATAGGATCCTATGAACACTAAAAGGGAATCCTGAAATTGAGCCAATAAGATATGGTAATACTCCAACAAAATAGAAAAATCATGAGTCCTTTTTCCTGAGCCTCAAATGTAGATCCATTCAGAGACAAAGGACCCCCTTCTAAACTTTGGTCCCTTCCCATCTCAAGAACCATCTTTCCCTTAGCACCCTGGAGACCCAGGCCACCCCCCAGGTCCTGTGCATTCCAACTCCAACCCTGTGAACTTGGGAGTTAATGATTAACCTGGGCATGGGGGTCATGGCTTCCTTGGGGTAAACCAGGCTGCTCAGCCCAGGAAGCTACCAAGCTCCTGGCTCTGCCCCAGCCCAGGATAGGCCAGAGAGACAGATCCAGTCCCCACACTTGGATGCAGCTCATTTTCAAAGTTGGCTGTGTGGTTGCACAGTCACCAAGCCTCCTGTCACAAACTTTAGGCACTGTGGTATAGTAGAAAGGGGAGTGGAAAAGGAGATGGGGATCTTGGGTATGAATCCTGGTTCTGTTGACTAATCAGCTGAGTGACCTTGAGACAGTCTCCTTACCTTTCCTGGGTTTCAAGTTCCTCCTCCATAACAGAAGAAGGTTGGACCATAAGGTGCCATGTTCTTTCCCACTTGCATGCTTTGGCATGTGGTTCCTTTGCCTGGTACACCCTTCCTGTCCGCCTTGCCTTCATGCTCATCCTTCAGCTGAAGCCTCACCAAACTCAGGAAGCCTTCCTCCACCCTCTTCAGGCAAGCTGAGCTGGAGGCTGAGCCCCTCTCTTTAGTTCCCTTTGTCAAGACACTTAGCCTATTATCACAGCTTTGTTTTCCCCCTCCCCCTACCCCAAGGAGACCCTGAACTTCCTGAAGACAGAAGCCGTAGTTTATCTATTTTTATATCCCCCACACATCGCATAGTGCCTGACAACAAGTGTGTGTTCAAAAATTTCAGCTTTCATCCAGTTAGAGTCATTGTGATTTGTGAACTTCTTTCTGCCATTTTGCTTAATGTTTTCTTTTTATCTTTTTGTTTTTTTCTCTCTCTCCCCTTCCCCCTCCCTTTCTTTTTTCATTCTACTAAGTTGACTGTATTTTCTTTGTTTGGAGGCTTTACATTTTATTTTCCTTCTTTTTAGTGGGAACCCTTAAAATCATAACATAAATTCTTGTCTTAATAACTATAAAGTTAATAATACCTCTGATCTCTTTCCCCAGAGTATAAAAACTTTAGAACACTTTAACTTGTCCCAATTGTGTCTTAGTACTTTAGTTTCATTTTATTTTTAGACCCACCAAATTACTTTATTTATTTATTTTTTAATATGTTTGAATTCTGGCTCCTCCACATACTAATCATGTGATCATGAGCTAATGAAGGAGTCTTTTGTTTTAAAATTTTGTTTATTTGACAGAGATCACAAGTAGGCAGAGAGGCAGGCAGAGAGAGAGAGAAGAGGAAGCAGGCTCCCTACTGAGCAGAGAGACCAATGCGGGGCTCAATCCCAGGACCCCGGGATCATGACCAGAGCCGAAGGCAGAGGCTTTAACCCACTGAGCCACCCAGGCACCCCCAGACCCACCAAATTACTTTAAAAAAAACTTTATGGCTAGGGATTATTGAAATATAGTAGTATGCTTATATATATATTTTTTTAAATTTAATTTATCTCATCTTGGTTCTTGAAATACCATTCCTTCCATCTGGGCTCAGGTCTCTTCTTCTTGAAGCACATCCTTTAGTAACCCTCTCAGTGAGGGTTTGTGACAGATAAACTCTATGTTTGCCTGAAAATACCATAATTTTGCCATCCCCCTGCTAAATAGTACTTTAGCTGGGTCAGATTAATTTCTGTATTGATGGTTATTCTTCCTGTGTCCTTTGCAGACTATTTCCACTGTGTTCTGGCCCCTTTGGTAGCTGATGAAAGGTCTTGTTTCAATCTGTGTTTCCTGTATAGGAAATGTATTTGTATTTAACTCTGGTAGCTTCTGGCATTTTGGATTTTTTGTGTTTTGTTTTGCTTTGGTCTGTATTATTTCTGCAGCTTCATTAATCTCATGTGTCTGAGCATATAGTTGTTTGGTCTGTCTTGCACAGGACTCAGAGAACTCCTTTAAGCTGAGCACTCATATCTCTTCAATGTTGGAAGTCAGGATCTCTTTAAATATTGCCATTTCTACATTTGCTCCAGACACTGTTAAAAATCTCTATTAAAAGTATGTTGAGGGTGCCTGGGTGGCTCAGAGTATTAAAGCCTCTGCTTTCAGCTCGGGTCATGGGATTGAGCCCCCCATCGGGCTCTCTGCTCAGTGGGGAGCCTGCTTCCCCTCTCTCTCTGCCTGCCTCTCTGTCTACTTGTGATCTCTGTCTGTCAAGTAAATAAATAAAAAATCATTTAAAAAAATAAAATAAATTTTAAAATAAGATTAAAAAAAAAGTATGTTGGGGCTTTTTGTTTGTTTGTTTAAAATACCGTTTATTCATGACCATGTCCCCTGTCCAGTGCAAGGTCCAGGCTGCCCCCTCTACTTGGCCATGTCAATCAGGCTCTGCAGGGAGCTGGGCACCCAGGTCTTCTCACCCTGGACAAACACCACTCCCCGGTCAATGTAGATGACGATGTGGCCAAAGTGTTGGGGACACCTGGGTGGCTCAGTTGTTAAGCTTCTGCCTTTGGCTCAGGTCATGATCTCAGGGTTCTGGGATCGAGCCCTGCATTGGGATCTCTGCTCGGTGGGGAGCCTGCTTTTCCCTCTCCCACTCCCCCAGCTTATGTTTCCTCTCTCGGCGTGTCTCTCTCTGTCAAATAAATAAAAACAAAATCTTTTAAAAATTAAAAAAAAAAAAAAAGAAGAAGTATGTTGGAACTTTCCGTTCTCTGTTTCATGTCTCCTAGCCTCCTTCCATGATGCGTATCTCTTTATTTATCCACTTTTCATTTCGGGTGACTTCCTGAGATCCATACTGTGTATCACTAGTTCTCTCTTTGTTTGTAGCTATTCTATCATCTAGCCAACGGTATTTTTTATTTTTGAAAATTCCACTTTTTTAGATTAACTGATTCATTTTTAGCATTCATTCATTTTTTAGATTAACTGATTTCATTTTTAGCATTCATTTTAGCATCTTGACCTTTTACCATAATAAATATTTTAAACCCACATATCTTACATTTGCTTTTAGAATGTCCTATTATCTGCAATTTTTGTGGGTACTAATGTTCCTATTTCTTGTAGGAACCTACTCTCCTTCATGACACTCAATTTCTTAGCATAGTTGGTAACTTTCATCACAGGGTCATCTTTGGAAGGGATTATGTTTTGGGCCTTTCGTATATACCTCCTCTAGGATTCTGGTGATTTGACTGGTTTAAACTGGTTCTTACACTTCCTCACCTGGATATTACAAACTGAGACTCCACACTGACATATGACACAGTCTATTTTTTGTGGTGTCTCTCCCCCATCTACTGTCCCAGGAGGGTGTTAAGGCTCCTTGTATATTCCCTAGGTCGGGAGCAGTTTTCCAGTTCCCATTTGTGAACAAGGGAACTCTTCGAATCCACCCCACCTCCTCACCTCTCCCTGTCCTCAGAGTTTCTCTTCTGTGCCCTTTTAGTATGGAAACATAGCTTCCGACATCTCGCACCTATCTCAGAATCTGAGACCCCTGTCAGCCCTCAGGGTCTCAGTGCTGACTGGGCCCTCACACTTTGAATCTTCCTCTTTATTACTTTCTTACAAATGCAACAATGTATTTGGAGAAATATTGTTTTTTGTTCTACTTAATCCAGATTGTCTGTGACTTTTTAGAGAAACAAACCCATGTTAGCCTGTCTCATTAGCCAGAAGTCTCCAGAAATTTCTTTATGATGAATGAACAAATGAATGAATGAATGAATGATATCCAAGTTTGCTTCAGGTCAAAAGTCTGTCCTTTGAAGTGTAGTCAGAGGAGAAGTTTAACACCAGAGAGAGAAATCCAAGTACCCTGTGCATCTTTCCAGATCTCTCTGTGGAAATAGACAAAGGGTACCCTGACTCCAGTGAACACATGTTTTGGCACATAAACTAAGTTTTGTTCCCAGTTACATTTGGTGACAATGGACAGAAAATTTGCCTAGGTTTTTTTGTTCTTCAAAATGGAAGCGATTCGGGCCACCTGGATGGCTCAGTCTGTTAAGCATCTGCCTTGGATTCAGGTCATGATCCCAGGGTCCCAGGATCAAGTCCTACATTTGGGTCCTTGCTTCCCCTTCTGCCTGCAACTCCTCCTGCTTGTGCCCTCTCTCTCTCTGACAATAAAATCAAACCTGAAAAGGAAAGAAAGAAAGAAAGAAAGAAAGAAAGAAAGAAAGAAAGAAAGAAAGAAAGAAAATAAAGGGAAAGAAAGGAAGGAAGGAAGGGGGAGGAAGGGAAGGAAAAGAGAGGAGAGAAGATGGGAAGGGAAGGGAAGGGAAGGGAAGGGAAGAGAAGAGAAGAGAATGAAAGAAAAAGGGAAGACCCAGATTCTCAAAGCTCAGACAAGAAACTACAGTCAAGAAACTATAGACAAGGGGCGCCTGGGTGGCTCAGTGAGTTAAGCCTCTGCCTTTGGCTCAGGTCATGATCTCAGGGTCCTGGAATCGAGCCCGCATCAGGCTCTCTGCTCAGCAGGGAGCCTGCTTCCCCCTCTCTCCCTGCCTGCCTCTCTGCCTACTTGTGATCTCTGTCTGTCAAATAAATAAATAAAATCTTTAAAAAAAAAAAAAAGATAAGAAAAGAAACTACAGACAAGAAATACCATGTGGGAAAAAGTGCTCCACATCACTCGACATCAAGGAAATACAAATCAAAACCACAATGAGATATCACCTCACACCAGTCAGAATGGCTAAAATTAACAAATCAGGAAATGACAGATGCTGGCGAGGATGCGGAGAAAGGGGAACCCTCCTACACTGTTGGTGGGAATGCAAGCTGGTGCAACCACTCTGGAAAATAGCATGGAGGTTCCTCAAAAAGTTGAAAATAGAACTACCCTATGACCCAGCAATTGCACTACTGGGTATTTACCCTAAAGATACAAACGTAGTGATCCGAAGGGGCACGTGCACCTGAATGTTTATACCAGCAATGTCTATAGTAGCCAAACTATGGAAAGAACCTAGATGTCCATCAACAGATGAATGGATATAGAAGATGTGGTATATATACACAATGCTATGCAATATGCATACTATGATACAATATGCAATATGAATACTATGCAGCCATCAAAAGAAATGAAATCTTGCCATTTGCAACGACATGGATGGAACTAGAGGGTATCATGCTCAGTGAAATAAGTCAATCGGAGAAAGACAACTATCATATGATCTCCCTGATATGAGGAAGTGGAGATGCAACATGGGGGGTAGGAAAAGAATAAAAGAAACAAGATGGGATTGGGAGGGAGACAAACCATAAGTGATTCTTAACCTCACAAAACAAACTGAGGGTTGCTGGGGGGATGGGGGGAGGGAGAGGAGGGTGGGGATATGGACACTGGGGAAGATATGTGCTATGGTTAGTGCTGTGAAGTGTGTAAACCTGGCGATTCACAGACATGTATCCCTGGGGATAAAAATACATTATATGTTTATAAAAAAAAAAAAAAGAAAGAACATGTGGGTGTGGTGAGGCTCCGTCCATGTACACAGTATCCTAGGTGCACGGGAAAAGGAAGGGCCAGTCATTTCCCTGGATGAACCACAGAGAAAGAGCTTGATTCTATTTCCTTGCAGGGCAGTCACTTCCCTCTCTGGTGACTAATGCCAAGGATATTTTTTCCAGAGTCTTCAAGCGAAATTCAAAAGGCAGCCTCCCTCCATCATGCTCACTCATGAGCCCACACCCCAACCTCCCACATACCCCAGACCCCCTCCTCCCACACACCCCAGAGGCCACTGAGGCTTTAGTACCAGAACCAGAGTGTATCATTCAGTCCAGTTCCATTGGCATAGACATCGGCCCCTCTGGCTCCTCTGAGCCCTGCTGCTTTTTAGAAACAGTCCCAGACTGCCTGTGGATACCTGAATTCTTCGGCTCAGTGGTGGGAAGAGGGAGGAATCGTGGTAAGGGCTGACCATCTGCCTGTTTGTATTTATCCCTTTAGCTGATGGTGTTCTAGAACGAGAGCCCCTTCATTCTGTTACTCTGAATCCATGAACCCGTTTTTTTTTTTTTTTCTTAAAAGGGGGGTGGGGAGGAAAAAACTTGTTCCAGTAATAATCTCATCTACATTTAATTACATCGCCCTGGGGAGTTTTTCTTTCCCTGGCAATGAAGGTGGCCTATAAACAGTGTCGAGGGCCCCCAGGTTCTAGTCACTTCCTGCATGAGAAACTGAGAGGGGCTCCCCTGAGCCAGCCCAGTGCTGCATGGGGACCCAGGGTCTGCGCTGTTCCCCATGGCGATGGGCATGCCAACTCTAGCAGTGAGTTCCCCAAGTGGCTCTTCAAATAGGCCAGGAAAGACGGCAAAGATGAGACAGGAAATTCCTTGAAGGAGCCCCTCAATTTTATTGCCAAGAAAGATGCAAACGGCCCAGCTCTCCAATTCTGTATATTTAATCCTTTTCTCTCTTAGAGATTAACAGGAGGAAAGCAGCTAAACTGAGTGGAGTGCCACAAAGTCTACAGGCCTCAAGTGCATGGTCAGAGGCAGAATGCAGGGGTGCTGCAATGCTCAGCATGGGCATGGGGTGCGGTGGGAAGGGGGTGGGGACTTCAGAGAGAAGGACCTGAGCACTTTCTGAAATCAGCCCCTTCATTTACAAAGGGGGAAACTAAGGCCCACTAGAGGAAAGGATACCCCAAAGTCACTGCACAAATACCCCTAGGGTATTTTAAGTGCATTTATTAAAATATTATTATTAATATATAATATATATTATATATAATATATAATTATATGATATATAAATATTATTAAAATAATTGTGTTATTAAAATCCCTTGGCACATTCTCATGGCTCCTGGGTGGCTCAGTTGGCTGAACATCCAACTCTTGATTTCAGCTCAAGTTGTGATCTCAGGGTTGTGGGATCAAGTCCCTCAGTGGGCTCACCGTTCAGCAGGAGTCTGCTTCTCTCTCTCTCCTTCTCCCTTTGCCCCTCCCCCCTTGTGCTCTTGCTCTCTCTCAAATAAATAAATATTTTTAATAAATAAAATTGATTTATTTGAGAGGGAGAGAAAGCAGGCAGGGTGAAGGGCAGAGGGAGAGAGAGAATCTTAAGCAGCCTCCCTGCTGAGAGTAGTGCCCATGTGGGGCTCAGTCTCAGGACCCTGAGGTCATGATCGGAACCAAAATTAAGAGTTGGACACTTAACCGGCAGAGCCACCTGGGCGCCCTAAGTAGATATATCTTTTTAAAACAAAAAAATGGGGGCGCCTGGGTGGCTCAGTGGGTTAAATCCTCTGCCTTCGGCTCAGGTCATGATCCCAGGGTCCTGGGATTGAGCCCCACATCGGGCTCTCTGCTCAGTGGGGAGCCTGCTTCCTCCTCTCTCTCTGCCTGTGTCTCTGCCTACTTGTGATCTCTGTCTGTCAAATAAATAAATAAACTCTTTAAAAAATAAAAAAAATGCCTTCTGAACAATTTATGAAAACTCAAGAGCTATCTAAAGCAGACTCAACTATCCTTAACTTTCTCTGGTACTGTTAGGATTCCCTGAATCCATCTGGGGGGAAAAAAGTACCAAATTCATAAAAAATGCATGAAAAACCAAGTCAGGGGTGGGCAAACTACACCCTGCTCTTTTGTATATCCTGTAAGTGGAGAGTGATTTGTACATTCTTTGAATGACTGGGAAAAAAAAAAAAAAAAGAAGGAAAAATGACATCTCATGACATGTGAAAACCCCTTGAAATTCACATTTCAGTGTCCATAAATCAAATGTTTTTGGTATACAGCCACATTCATGCGTTTACATATTAACCACGGCTGCATTTGCAGCAGAGTCCGTAATCGGACAGACTGTCGAGTGCTCAAAACCAAAAATACTGACCATCTGGCTCTTTACAGAGAGAGCTTGCAGACCCTTCAGGTAGAGAAGAAAGATTTGGAGCAGGATTTTGAAAGTGATCTCAGGCTTTGCCATCTAAAGCTAAAAACCTCCCAGGGGGAACCAAGTACTCATTAAGAAAAACCCCTCGTAGCTTACAGAGGACTGTGTGTCGAGAGGGCAAGAATGAACCCCCTGTGCGTAGAGAATCAGGGTCGTGTCTCTGTGAGCTCTGTCTCCGTCCTGCACCTTCTCCATGGTCCACAAGCTCTATGAGCCCTGAAGGTCCCCATTAGGGCCTCCTGGTGGTTCCCCTGACATGTCCCTTTAAGACCATTGTGCTTTCTGTGTAGACATCACAGGTATCCTCCCATGGAAGGCCCTTTGCTATGGGGTATTAGGAGTTGGCGATCAGAAACAAAGGTATCCAAATCAGGGACTTTGTGCTCTGTTCTGTTATTAAGGGTATCGGAAGATAGGAGAAATGAAATTTATCCTTAAAGCCTTTAGAATTTCCTCCTCCGGGATGCTGGCCCTGACTCTACCTCTGAGCTACCTCTGCGTGCCTTTGGACCTTGAGCTAATTAACATATTGCACTGTAAAGTGGTTATTTGGCTGTTGGTCTCCAGGACCACAGGGACCTGATCTTTGCATCTCTGGATCCCCCAAGACCTGAGATCACACCTGGCATACGGTAGGTGTGTTAGTTTGCTAGGGCTGCTATAACAACATATTACAGGTTGAGTGGCTTAAGGAACAGAAGTGAATTTTCTCACAGTTCTGCAGACTGGAAGCCCAAGCCCTCTCCTTGGCTTTAGAAAGCCGCGTTCTTCATGCAGCCTGTTCTCTGTGAACACATATTCTGGGTGCCTCTTCCTCTTCTTTTAAGGACACTGTTCCTATGGGATTAAGGCCCCATTCTTAGGCCTCATTTAACCTTAATTACCTCTTTAATGGCCCTCTCTCCAAATACAGTCATATGGGGGTTAGGGCCTCAACATGTGAATTTGGGGGAAGCACGATTCAGTCCATAACACTGGGTACCTAATAAATAATTTTTTGCAAAGAAGGAAGGAGGGATGTATCCTGAGCCCTAAAACATTTACAAACAGCAGGACATGATACATACGAAATTATAATATCATATAGTAGAATAGACCATCCTCTCTTTAACTTCCCCTTTCCTCTGAAAACTGACTCACAAGCCACCAGACACCAATTATGTTGAGTTTCATGCACTGAACAAGAGAAAGGAGCCTTTGCTATTCTGGTCTTCCCATGACTATTGACCTTGAAGCAACAGACCTACTCTCTAGGCCTTCCCAATCATCTTAGGCGCTTAGGGCACTGAGAAATATGTTTTACATCAGAACTTGGTATGTACATTTCCCAAAACAATGACATTACTTTGCAATATGGTCTGGCATTTTTATTTATATTCTTTTAAAAAATTTTTTTCTTCATGAACCAATAAATTGGTTTTATGACCCACTAATGGCTCAGGACCCATGGTTTGAAACACATACTATTTTCCTTATAAAAGAAAGCAGAGAAGGGCTCCTTCTCCTTTTTTCCCCTAGTTATTCTCCTTCCGTATATCACTTAGCATTTTACAGAAGACTTCTACAGACCTTGTCTCATTAGGCCTCACAACAATCCTGAGAAGTACATTTTATAACATAAAAAAACTGAAGTTAGAAATAGTAATTTCATTCAGTAATTTCATTCATTCATTCAGCCAGAATTCTACTGGGATATGAACCCATGTTCTCTGGCTCCCATTCAAAACTCTTCCATGTATCATCCTGTTTTATTTTGTCAAAAAGGGGAATATTTACTCATTTTTTCACACATTTATTTGACTATTATAATTGACAATTCTTTTTTTTAATTTTTTTCTTTTTTAATTTTATTTATTTGTCAGAGAGAGAGGGAGAGAGAGAGAGAGCAAGCACAGGCAGACAGAGTGGCAGGCAGAGGCAGAGAGAGAAGCAGGCTCCCTGCCGAGCAAGGAGCCCGATGTGGGACTGGATCCCAGGATGCTGGGATCATGACCCGAGCCGAAGGCAGCCGCTTAACCAACTGAGCCACCCAGACGTCCCTAATTGACAATTCTTACATTGCTTCCTAATATAAGAAAGTTTTAAATGTGGGGGTAATTTTATTCCTAGCATCTAGGATCCTAGTATCTTATTTTTTATAAAATTTCAAAATTTTTATGAAGCCTGAGTGAAAATATTTTTCAGATTACAAAAAAAGTAGAAATAAATTATGTAAAATTTGGGAAAATATAGAAAAGCTGAAAAAGAAAATCACCCGAATTCTGGATACCTAGAGAAAAGCATTGTAGGCCATTTGAGTGTTTCCTTCCAGTTTTTTTTTTTCTCTATACATAGCCACATCTACTTTACTTAAGTGACATTACACTCGATTTTATCACTGAACATTATCCCAGAAGTCTTTTCCCCACATTATTTCAAATCCTCATATTTTTAATGGCGACAAAAACACTTCATGGTGCGGAGATGCCACCATTCACTTCACTACCCCCTACTGCTGGATACACAGTTTGTTCCCAGTTATCATCTTTGTAAATCGAAGAAAAGAAATAGTCCCCTAAGACTTTTCAGTGCCCAGCTGTGTCTCCTGGATCAATTCCAACATTCACTAAATCTGTCCTGGAACTCAGAGGTAGACAGAGACCTTCGGTATTATCTAATTTAACGTCTTCAGCTTAAGGGTGTGGATTCCTGCAGGGGCTACACGACCCTACTGCTGGGTGATGGACAGAGCCGAGTCATGCCCTTGAATGGGGAAATCACATTTAGGCATGAAAAATCATGTAAGGAGACCCTAGGCCAAGGGCTATATTCTCATCAGCCACTACAGCGAAAAGTCTCCAAAGACGAAGCGCTCAGAGTCTGGGGGAAGGGAACGTGATTTCTGCCCTCAGATGACACTGTGAGATGATGAGAGAACCAGGCTCCAGACCCAGATCAAGTAATTCCCCACCACAGGTGCTCTCCGCCCCACCGCAGAGGGGCGGTACAGATGGCAAAGTATGGATGATAAGATCCCAGCACCCAACTGCACGCCCTCCACATGGGAAGGTAGCGCTCAAGCAATACGGTCTTCTGTTTGGCTGAGTGAATTATAAAAACCAGCAAAGCAACAGCTTTTATACAAATCAAGAAGATAGGAGTAGAGCCGCTAGGTTTTTTTTTTGTTTGTTTGTTTTATTTAAAAAAAAAATTTTTTTTTAAGATTTTATTTACTTATTTGACAGACAGAGATCACAAGTAGGCAGAGAGGCAGGCAGAGAGAAAGAGGAAGGGAAGCAGGCTCCCCGCTTAGCAGAGAGCCTGATGCGGGGCTGGATCCCAGGACTCTGAGATCATGACCTGAGCCAAAGGCAGAGGTTTAACCCACTGAGCCACCCAGGCGCCCCTAGAGCCACTAGTTTTTAACAATTTAACAAACTCCCCAAGAACTAGCAACATTAATTATCAATGCAAGATTTCAGCAGAAATTTCATTTTAGTGATTCTTTAAACTAGAAATAAATTTGGGAAGAGTCACATTTTGATATCAAGTACTTTGAGCTTTCCCGAAGCCCAAGCTTTAAGGAACACCCAGATCTATCTGCCTTTGGTTAGTCTGTAACTAGGCCCGGCCTCAGTCCCATCACCTCCATATCACCTAGAAAATTCCTGACTTCCATCATCCAAATTCCACTAACTGCTGCATTTTGGTTCCTTAAAGAACCTGATTATTGCTGAACTATAGGACTAACATTACTCGTCCTCAGACCTCCCTTGGCTGCTAGCTCTGTGTCAAAAAAGGGTTACATGGCCAATAACCACATGGATTGATATCAGCATCCTTAGAAGGCCAATGGGCGTCATATTTCAAAAGTCACAGAAATGTTGATACCCTTGGGACAACTAATCCCACTCCTGGGACTCTTCCCCAAAAGAAAAGTCAAAAGGAGAAGGACATTTGTAACCGATGTCCCTCATAGCGTTAGAGCTATCCAACAATAGTTCTCTGTTGACAGCTGCCTTTTGTTAAAGAAATTCTCTGACAGGTCTCGACATGCTTCTAAAACCTCACAGCGGCTGTGCCACGAGGTGGAAAGTGAGGCTCAGAGCACAAGGTCGGAACTGAAGCCAGGTCACATGGCTAGCAAATGGCAGAACCAAGGCTTGAACCGAAGACTTTGTGACTTTCCCACTCATCCCTAGGATTGCTTAGGACCAAGACCCCTGGAGCGGCGAGGCTCAGGAATGAGCCAAGATGCAACAGCCTCCGTGAGATGCATGAAGACGCAGCCCTGCAGGAAAGGCCTTCCTGAAACAACATTAAGGGGAAAAGAGGAGCACTCCAAATTAAAACCTGCAGTGTGATTATAATTTCCATTAAAATATTGTAAAAATTGAAAGCAGTCCCAGAGACAAATCTCTGGGCCAGCATTCAGGGGGAAATATGGGTGGGAGCTTTATTCTAGCTCTATTTCCCTGAATGTTATACCAATGTCTTAACAACAGGCCTCAGAAATAAAAAATGTTAAAAAACCCCCAAAAAACAAAACCTGCCTTGGCCATTGACTTGAGGTGAAATGAGCGCACAGGGCCATTTTTCTCCCTCCTCTACCTTTGGGTGACTCCCCTTTCCCCATTCCCCCTCCCCACCGGCCAGCTCTCTCTCGGTTTCATGATGCCTGCTCCCCGCTGGAAACCACAATTTCCCCTCTGGGGATTGCTGAGCGCCCAGGAGGGAATCACCAGTAGGTCTTTTTCAGCAGAGGTGAGAGGCTATTGGAATATGACATCACTATTCAAATGGTGAAGGACAGAGGGAGAGCACCAAACAAATTCACATGCCAAGGAGAAAACCGGTGGGCTTTTATGGCTCTGTTGATGGGAAGTGCCCTGCCGACTGAAAGGTCAGGAGCTGACGTGTCCCGTGGCACTGGAGCATTGCACGAAATTGCAAAAATAGAATCTTATAAAAATTCATAAGCTCATGAAACACCCACTTGACTTACAGGTTCGGGGTATGGTGGCCGGAATTCCAGCAGGTCTTGGGAACAGAGGAAGCCTAATAGCTGCATCTGTTTGGGGCACCAGTGTGTCCTCAGCACTGCCCTCAGCCCCTCTTCGTGGAAGAATGCTGGATAACTCACATGCGTGGAGGGCTTCCCATATATATGCCTTGAGCGGAGCTCCTCTTGTTTTAGCTGATTGACTCCTACGTAGATACTGGGAAGTGAAGCGCACCACTGGTTTACCTTCTAATGAAGAGTGCGGTCTCGCACAGTGCCTGGCATGTAGGGCGAGTAGTTTCCCTTTGGTTACTCATCTGTCCCTTCTTGGTCCTAGAGGAACTTTGAATGTCCCCTTCTCCAGTGAAAGTGCTGTGAAAGACTTGGTGCCTCCAGGACAAGGCACTGACGACCTGTCATGCCCCTCCAGCAGCTACCTGTGGCTGTTGCCTTTTCCTTCCTATAGGTGCGGCTACTACGCTCTGCCTGATCGCCCGCCAGTGGGATTTCTCTTTCTCTGATAGGAGTTCTCTCTCTTTCACTTATCCATTCTCCGATCTCTTAAGACGTTAATCTTTGTTGTACCTAGTTGTTGATGTCCTTGTTTTACTTTTCTTTGCAAGATCGCTAGGTGCAAGATCGCTTTGCAAGATACTAGGTGCCTTGCTTGTCCACACTGTTCCTTGCACACCCAATAGTCTGCACATGGAAAATGCCACCGGGGCACATTTTGCAAGGGCTCTCCTCACCCTCCAATCCCCCAGGGTCCAAGCGCGATACCTGGCATATAGCAGGTGCTCCATGATCATGTGATAGACAAGTGAACAAACAAATAAGTGATTAGCAGGGAGTTTATATGGGGGCCTGAGTGGAGAGTGGGTCACCCTACAAATATATGCAAAGCGCCTGTTGTTGGCTATGGGAGGAGAGTCACAAGATGGAAGGTCTGTTGGGCTCCCTGGGAGTCCGGTGAATTATGGCAGCTTCTCTGTTACATGTTTCCTATACTCATGTTATCCTAAAGGAATCCTACACATGCGAGTGGACACTTCATTTTACAGATGAGACTAACTCACCTGGTTGCCCAGCTCTCCCTGACTCCAAAGCCAAGATTACCTCCTTTCACTGGATGGCCATTTAGCGGAGTGGTCAAGGGCATGAGCTCTGGGGTCAGACGATCTGGATTCATGTCCTGACTTGCTTCTTACTAAGCAGCGGGAATTCTGACCGATCAGGGAAACCGCCAAGGCTTAGTCTGTAAAATAAGGGTTGCGATATTTCCTACTTCAAGGGTTGTTGTGAGAATTAAATGAGACAATTGAAATAACATCCCCGGAGTGAAGCGCACCACAAGTCTTAGTAACAGTCGTAGCAGCAGTGGTGTGGGGATGATGGTAATTGTGCTTGGGCTGTAGTGTTGGCGCTGGTAGTTAATATCAACGTAATCTTAATTTCAATGAACCCGGAAGCCAAGGTAATAATTTGAGGAGGTCAGATGGCCTTGTCGACTTGATGTACCTCCACCTGAAACTGGAAGACTGTCTGAGCGAGTGGAGGGGTAGATTGGAAACCTAGCACCTACAGGCAGAAGGCTGGTTGTCCTTACCGCCTAGGGAACAGGAAGGAGGGATGCAGTTTCCAGGAATAACCACAAGGTGGAGCAGCGACTGCGCACCCACAATCTGAACCTCCACCCCTCAACCAGCTTAGGACAAAATAAAGGCATTAGATACCCTGAAGAACTCAGAACTCAGGAGACTCCTGATACGTCGAGGAGGGTTAGCTCCTCAAGCTTTAGAGGTGATTTTTGTCCCTGTCATTTAAGACAGGTTTCAGGAAGGCAAGGTCAAACACAGGAAAGCAGGAAGAGCTCGGGCAAAGTGGAAACAGAGCAACAGGGGGTGACCACGAAAAGCGGTTCTCAACTTATTCCCCCTGACTGATAATGTTGTGACAGGGTTTGCTTGTGCTGCTCCCTCCCAGCTGGGGTGGAAGCAAATGGGTCACAGGTTAAGAGCAGTTCCCCTTTCTTTCTCACTCATCTAGACCCCATTAGGTGAGTTAGAGAACTGCTAGTCTGGGCCACACATGGTCGCCTGGGATGAGGGGAGCTTAAAAGGTCTTGGAGGCATAATATTTCAAGAAACCTCTTACACACGGAGGCCTAGCATGGGGCAGATGGCTGAGTATGGGCAAGACGGACCTGGGTTCAAATTCTACCTCTACACTATAGTTACATGACCTTGGGCAAGGGAGTAATATTAGTACCAATCCGGTGGGGTTGTTTTGCCCATTAAATGAGACACTACCTGTCGAGTGCTTAGCATATGCTCAGGAGTTAGTATAGTAACTGGTCAAAGAAAGGCAGCTATTATTATTACCGGATAGTGATGGAGAAAGATTTCTGTGACATCCGTTCCCACAATCGGGCGGAGGTCCCACAGTCTCACGTGCCAACTGCCTTATATTTTGCTCAGTTTGTATCAGATGTGATGGAACTGACTTCCCAATGAGAGCTCAAGGCCCTGAGGGTAAGACTGAAAACACCCATGTCTCTTGACCATTGCACAATTCTGACTATAATTCTGGACGTAGGAGAGTTGAGCTGACCATTGAGAAGCTCTTCCGTTGGTCAGTTGTGGTTTCCAGCACGGCCCCTAACGAGGCAAGCCAACAGCCATTTTGCTAAGCACCTGCTGTATGCCCAGAACACAGGGACTGTATGCCCAGAACACAGGGACTGTCCACTCTGAGGAGAATGTCCTGGGCGTCCCTTTTTTCTCATTGCCAAAATGCGGCTCTGGGGGAGCCCGTGTACCTCGGCCCCCTGCTCCGATCTAACTGACCCCACTTCTGGACAGAGACACTGGCATGGAACAGAAGGGACAGTACAAGAAACTAACTTGGTTCAGTGCATTTAGGCATTTGTTTTTCAAGTTCACAAGGCCATTTCCTCCAGGACTAGACGAAATTGATGTATAAGTTACTGTGACATTGAAGGCAAGGAAGACAGAAAGAACTGAAAGTCCCACTTACATAAACTCAAGAGAATCTGAAGGGGCAAAGGTCCATTCTAAATATCTTCTCTGGCCTCCGAAGTCCTCCTCGGCCTCATTGCTCTTTCTGCCTTACTGGTCTCTGTTTCCTCAACTGGAAAATGAGAGTATGCAAGCAACAGGTCACAAGGTCATTTGAGGACCCTGGACGTAGCCCCTGGTGGAGGCTCACGGTGGGAGAGCCCTGGCTCCTTTCCAGTCACCAACTCTCCACGTGACCTGGAGTCCTTCTCCTCTCTGCACCTCAGCTTGTCCATGTGCACATGACCTCCAAGGTCTCTCCAGATGACCTCTGGGGCCACTCTAGCTGGGCCGTTGATGCCACTTCTAAGGTTGTTCCCAGATTTGCCTGCTCTGTTCTCACCCCTGATTCAACAGTGTTGACTTGGGGCTTGACTAGTAGGTGAGTTTCACTTCTTCCTCTCAGTGGCGGGTAACTTTCGTGATGACATATGTCTCCAGAGACAGTCTGGGACTCTTCAGGTAGATGGAGGCAAACATGACTATCCCTTGATAGGAGGGCTGGGGTTGGTCGGTTTTGCTCTTGTTCTTGGAGAACCATGACCCTCCTTGTGCGGCAGTTTTAAAGTAGGAGCACTGGCTTTGTTTTTAATCAGCAACTTTACCCCTAAAGAAATTTTGAATGGCAACTATATGTTAAATATCTCAAACTTCTTTTTACATTTTACAAATTACAAATTACAAATTACAAAATGAACAGTCTTGCCTTTCCTCCTTTGCTCCTGTCCTCTCTTCAACCCAGAAATTCAGGGGCTCTTTAAATGTATTTACTTACCTCTAGAGAGGAGGAGAAGAGGAGCATTATAATGGGATTTCTCCCTTGCCCTGATTCATCCTCATTTCGTTACTGGCTGAGAATTTCCCCAGGCACATCTATATAATTAATACTCAATAAGCTGAAGGTTGACTTTCAGTGACTGGGCGGTTCCTAAAAATGAGAATGTGGTACAAGAAGGCACTGTCTTCTGGAAGAGTCCAGGATGACACTGGAGTCAATGTCCCTTGATAAACTCACAGAATGTGGGGTTAGGTCAGCAGCCCCCATGATTGCAGCACGTTACCCAAGCCTCTTTGGAGAACTTTATAGGAGGAGCTGGGTTTCGGGTGAAAAGGCAGTGATAAATGAACCATAACTCAGAAGAACGGCCAGGTGATTGAGGGAACTATGATCTGTTCTGCAGATCACGAAAAGATGAGCCCTGGTGGGGCTAAAATTCAAATACTGTCAGGGACCAGAGAAGTTTCATTCATTCATGCAAAAAACATCATTGAGACCTACTAAGTGCCAGGCATTGCTCTGGATGCTAGAGCAGATGACAACTCAGTAGAGACCTGAGGGAGATGAAGAGTGAGCTGTGCTGATATCTGGGGAAGAGTGTCCCAAGGCAGCAAACAGCAAGTGCAAAGGTCCCGAGGCAGGAATGTGTCTGGTATGTTCCAGGAACAGCGAGGAGGCCCCGTGGCTGGAGTCGAGTACTTCATGTAGAGCTTTTGCGCTGAGGGAGAAGGGATGCCATTGCGACATTTCTCAGCAGAAAAGAACACGATCTGACTTTTGATTTGACAAAATGTGTCTGGCTGCTGAGCAGAGAATAGACTGGAGGGAGCAAGGACAGGAACAGAAGGACCAGAGAAGACAATGACAGGTGAAAGTTGTCTCGTGTGACCGAGAGGATGTTGATGGAGGTGCCAAAAAGCGATCAGATTCTGGGTTTATTTTGAAGGAAGATCCAGCAGGATTTGCTGAAGGATTAGATGGAGGTAGAAGAAAAAAGGATGAGTTCTTGTTTGGGGCACGAGCTGGTAGAAAGTTGGAATCGCCATTCATGGACTTGGGAGAGATTGTAGGAAAAGCAAGGTTGAGGAAGGCAAAAGGAAGCTGTGTATTCACACAAGATGGGGAGAGACATGTGGCAGGCTTGTCCCCCCTTGAGGGGCGGTGATGTCCAAAATTCTAACAAAACAGGTCCACCACCCCACGTACAAGTGATATCATGAGGTGGGGAGAGCCCTGGTTTTTTGGAGTCAGAACACCTAGTTTTGAGCCGCACACTTGCCACCCGCTAGCCAAGGGATTTGGGGCCCCTCACAAAAGTGTGCTGTGCTCTGACCTAGTCGTCTTCCCAGTCAGGTTGTGTAGGTACGCTGTGAAAAATGCAAAACATTAGCCCCGGAGGTAGAGGGACGGTGCAAGGAGCCCGGTCGCTGGAACCAAGGGGAGATGGGTTTGGAGTCTCTTGCTATAAATATGACATTGGGCATGTTCCAGAATCTTTTCGAGTCTTGGAACTAGGATGTTCTTAACAGGCAGATAGGACCTTTGAGATCATGTTGCTTTGAGAACGAATAATCCCAGAGCTCAGAGAAGGCACAGACTTCCCTAGGTGACCCAGCAAGTGAGGAGCGGGGCTAGGCCTGGAAGCCAGTGCTCCTGTGGCTTTGCCCCGTCCCTGTCAGGAAAAACGGAAGCAGCGGGGGTGAAATCAGGATCTTTTCCTCGACGGGGACCCTTTCCAGTCTTGTCCGCGGGCTCGTGCGGGCTGACCAAGGTTCCAAGGGCTTCCCGGTAGTGACGGCGGGACAGAGCGGGACTTCTTGAATGGTCCCTTTGAGCCTCTTGGATTTCTCTGGGGCCTGCAGTGTTTGCACTGGCCTAGACATTTTCCACCAAAGCTCCTGGCAAATATTTGAGGGCCTCGATACAATGCCACACAAATAACCATATCTCCCTCTCCCTCTCCCTCTCCCTCGGGTAAACAGCCTCAAGTCCTTAGTCAGTGAGCAGTGATCAGAGGGAAAAAACCAAAACCAAAACTGGGCGGCTCCTCGAAACAGTTTTTAGAAAGTAAACCTCAAAGACCACCTGGCAGGTGACACATTTTTTGTTGTGGTTAAAGTCCCAGTTGTTTTGTACACCATTCGCTGAAAACTTGGCGGGGTGGGCGGGCGGGGTGTGTGTGTGTGTGTGTGTGTGTGTGTTTAACAGCTATTCCCTGATACAGAAAAAATGTCCTGTAGGAGCAAATGCTGTTTTAAAAAATAACTTTTAAATTTCAAAAACCCAGTGCGTATGCCTCTTGTTTGGTCTCAAGTGTCGCGTGTACAACATTTAATAATCCCTCTCTCTGAGAGGTGCCTGGGTGGCTCAGTGGGTTAAGCCTCTGCCTTCGGCTCAGATCATGATCTCAGGGTCCTGGGATCGAGCCCCGCATCGGGCTGTCTGCTAAGTGGGGAGCCTGCTTCCTCCTCTCTGTCTACTTGTGCTCTCTGTCAAATAAATAAAATATTTTAAAAAAAAGAAAAAAATAATCCCTCTATCCGACAGTGGTAGGAAAAAGTTTAGAATTTGATTAAATGGGCAGGCTTTTTTTGCTTTGAAACTTTGAGATGGTTCACATGAGAAATTTCCTGTCATCAGCAGAAGGGGTTAATGTTCTCCCTCCTCACACATGAGCCTATCTGGGGGTAACCCTCAGCAGCTTTGGATGGGAAGATGGGGAGAAAGTCCCATGAAATTTCAGGGATAGTTTAGACCAGGGAAGCCACAGTGGGGCACCGCAGGTTAGAAGTCCCAGGACCACTCCTGACCTTCCAAGGTTAGAAATCTGCCACCCCAGACCTTCAAAGAGTCTTCATTTCATCATCCTTTCTTCTGCTCTACCTTCACACCTGGTAAATTGGGAATCCTAGTTCCTAAAACCTTCTGTTATTTATCTGAGGTAATCGAAGGTTAATCAGATCAATTATCCACTGGTAGTCAGCGAGTGCTTTGACAGACACAGAGAACGAAATTACTTTCATGTATTATTATTGACAATAATAGCAACTAACATTTATTGAAGACTTGCTCTGTGACATCACTGTGTATTATCTAATTTAATCTTTATTAAACTATGAATTTACACTGTGTTAACCCCATCTGACCCATGTAGAACCCAGGTCCTTGCTAGAACCCTATTCCAGTCTAAATACAGGAAGGCTCTTTAGAAATAACTGACAGAATTTCAGAATTATTAAAGCCCAAAAGATCATATGATCTTTTTTTTTTAAGGTTTTATTTATTTATTTGAGAGAGAGGCAGTGAGAGAGCATGACCTTCTGGTCAGAGGGAGAAGCAGACTCCCCGTGGAGCTGGGAGCCTGATGCGGGACTCGATCCTGAGTCTGCAGGATCATGACCTGAGCCGAAGGTAGTGGTCCAACCAACTGAGCCACCCAGGCGTCCCAGATCATATGATCTTAATGTAGTGTCTTGTATGTTTATTCTCATCACTGATACTTAATTAGTACTTCCTAAGCCATAAATAGGATCGCACTATAAAAATGTTTGAAACCTTTTTTTCACTTAATATATTGAGATATCTTTAAATCAATAAGTAAGAATGAAAAAAATATCTACAGCACTTGAGATTAAGGAAACTGGCACTTTCTTATTTTGCCTTAATTTTTTAGAATGGTTATATATCACAAAGAACAACAACAACAAAAAAGCAAGTTATTTACATTCCTGGAAAACAAAACAAAACAAGATTCCATTACTGCATTGGCCTGTGGCAGGACGTGGGCACAAATCCGTTGGTAACAAAAAATCACTAATCATCACCTGCACCTGCTTAGAGCTTTCTGGTTTGCAAAGCACGCTTGCGTACTGCTTTACCTTAATTCTCATACTAATCTTATATGATACGCAATATGATGCCAACTTTCGGGGCAAGGAAACTGAGGCTCAAAGAGTTTATAATATGCATGACTCAAGGTTACACAAAACCTTAAGATAGAAGCTCGGCTCAGGAAAAAACAAAAAAACAAAAAAAACAAAAACAAACAAGAAGCTCGGCTCAGTTTTCTTGATGCCAAGTGGTACACTTATTCCATTACCCCCATACCTTTTTTTTTTTAAGACTTTATTTACTTACTTGGAAGAGGAGAGAGAGCATGAGTAGGGGAAGGGGCAGAGAGAGAGGGAGAAGCAGACTCCCCGCTGAGCAGGGACTACGTAACTACGCAGGGTTCAATCCCAGGACCCAGGGATCATGACCTGAGCCAAAGGCAGAAGCTTAACCGACTGAGCCACCCAGGTGCCCCCTATGGTTATCTATCCATATAACCTGGGTCCTTAGTATTTTCTGGATTCTGCTGTCACCTCCTCCTAAAAGTTTACATGATGAGTCTTCACTCTGAGGGTCTGCTGTTTTGAAAAAGATATCTTTTATAACAGCTTCTCCTGATTGCTGGAAAGATAAAGATACTGCCTTCTTCATCACGTGTTCTTAGCTAGTCCCTCTATGGAAAGATGATATACACAGGGCAAGTGTGACCATAGCACCTCCCGGAAGGTGCTCCCTCCCCTCCCTCCCCTCCCTTGCTGTGGACTTCCTCCTCACGGAGCACAGGTCATGGGGGAAGCTTCCAGAGAAGGACAACAACAGTCAGCCCTTGTTGTCTGTTTCCTAGGTGCCAAGCATCTGCCACTCTTCTTCTTAAGTCCTGACAATAATAGTGTACCCATTTTCACATGAAGAAACTGAGATTCATGCAGGTAAAGTCTCAAGACCGTGGTCACAGTCGGTAAAGAGTGGAATGGAAATTCAGTCCCAGCCATGGGTCCCTAGTGCCTATGCACTTAAATTATGCTCCCCTCGGTGCCCCTCAAGGAGTGAGTACACAATGGAAAAGAAGGGATCAGAAATCCTGCTTGGGTTTTTAAAAGTATACATCTTAATCATTTGTAAATGTACAGTTCAGCAGTATCAAATACATTCACACTCTTGTGCAACCATCACCAACATCCATCTCTAGAACTTCTTCGCTCTGCAAAACTGAAACTCTGCACCCATGAACCACTAACTCCCCATTCCCTCCCCCCACCCCGCCGCCCCCAGGCAACCATCATTCTACTTTCTGTCTCTATGAATTTGACTATAGTCAGCATCTCATAGAAGAAGAGTAATATAGCATTTGTCTTTGGGACTGGTTTAATTCACTCAACATAATGTCCTCAAGGTTCACCCGTGTTATAGCACGTGTCCATACGTCCTTCCTTTCTAAGGCTGAATAATATTCCATGGAACCCATTTTACTTCTCCGTTCATCCGTTGATGGACACTTGGCTTGCTTCCCCCTTTCGGCTGTTGGGAATCATGTCGCTGTGAGCATGCGTGTACCAGTATCTCTTGGAGACCCTGATTTCAATTCTTTTGGGTGGAATTGTTGGATCCTATGGTGATGTTTATGAGTTTTAAAATTTAAAGAAATAAAGGTATTTTTTTAAGTGAATACTCACATGGATTAAAACATGTTTAATAATGAGGCCTGGAAGATAATAGTGGATAAAGATGGTGGGCTTGGAGGTCGTTGAGGTCATTTTGAGCTCTAGAGCATCTGTTGGGCCGCGCGATTCCTGAGGGCAGGGGCCAGCTTTGCAGCTCTCCACCCCACCCCATGCCCGTCCTCTGGTGGATGCACAACATACATGGACTAGAGGAATGGCTTCACCAGAGCATCTAGGCAAGTGACAGATTTTCCCAAAGGTAAGCAAAGGACTGCATGGAAGCAGGGCCCCCATGACAATGGAGGACAGGACTTTGTCACTTGGGCACTTAACTTCCTCGGTCTTTGTCTCCTAGGTTACATGAAGACACTACCACCTTATATAATTCACAGGACTTTTTTTTTTTTTATATTTTCTTTATTTATTTGACAGACAGAGATCACAAGTAGACACAAAGGCAGGTGGAGAGAAAGGAGGAAGCAGCCTCCTTGCCAAGCAGAGAGCCTGATGCGGGGCTCGATCCCAGGACCCTGAGATCATGACCTGAGCTGAAAGGCAGAGGCTTTAACCCACTGAGCCACCCAGGTGCCCCTCACAGGACTTTTTTAAAAGAAGATTTTATTTATTGGGGCACCTGGGTGGCTCAGTGGGTTAAAGCCTATGCCTTCAGCTCAGGTCATGATCCCAGGGTCCTGGGTTCAAGCCTGGCATCGGGCTCTCTGCTCAGCAGGGAGCCTGCTTCCCTCTGTCTCTCTCTCTCTCTGCCTTCTTGTGATCTCTGTCTGTCAAATAAATAAATAAAATCTTAAACAAATATATTTTATTTATTTATTTGGTAGAGAGAGAGAGCATCAGAGAGCAAAAGTGGGGGGAACAGCAGAGGGAGAGGGAGAAACAGACTCCCCACTGAGCAGGGAGCCTGATGCAGGACTCAATCCCAGGACCCTGGGATCATGACCTGAGCTGAAGGCAGACACTTAACCCACTGAGCCACCCAAATACTCCTAATTCACCATTCATTTATTCAAGAAATATTGCATGCCTCCTGGCCCAGGGCTAGATCAAAAGCAAAATAAGCATTCAATGAGCATTGCTTGAGTTTTCATTCTGTATAATTTTATATAGTATTTTTTGTTCTTTGTTAAGTTCCACATTGAAGTGAAACTTGTTCCTTTGTCTTTGAAGCAAGATTCTAAAAAGAAAGAAAGTGCTCAGGGCTTTCTTTTCATGACCTTCCAACATGACTTTGTTCTGCTAGCTCTATAAACCAGAAGATCGTCTCCCATGTCCTATAGGAGGGAAGCCCTGGGTCAGGAGCTTTCTGGGAAACTGCACATTCCTCTGCTCTCTGAAGAACCCATCAGCTTACCTAACCAATGATGGGCATCTCCAGCTGCAAGGAGGAGTTAATGAAGTGTGTGGGACAATGATGGGAAAAGGTCAGCCTCTCCATCACTCCTGACACCGCTGCTAAGTGAAGGCCACGAAGGGAACTAGCTATAGGGTAAGAGAGAAGGACCAGAAAACAATATCCACTTCATTAGCCGGTGATTCCAAATGTGTGGAAAGAGGCCAAGGTCCAGACTACGGACTGTGACGAGATGTTCTTACAACGCTGAGAGGTCTGGGCAAAGGCTGACCCGAGAGCACGGACGCCGCCTCTATCCAGACATTTTCCCTTTATCCTTTACCTGTCCACTTCCCCCACTCCTTCCTTCCTTCCTCTCTTCCTTTCTTTCTTTCTCTCTCTTATCTTTCCTCCTTTGCCTTTAAAATTATATTAATTTTCTCTCTTTTTCTCATTATCCTCCTTTTCTTCCTTTGAATTTTTCTCTCATCCTATGCCTCCAGTCAATTACCTCTTTTTTCCAAATCTTGAAAAATTCCTGAGAGGCGGACATCTGATGGCCTCTAGCCAGGTTTTCAGCTACAAAACATAGCACTCGCGTGCATTAGAACAGGGGTCCCAGAGCGGAGCACACGAGGTGGTACGTTGCCACGGCGGGATGAAAACATGAGGTCTTACTTTCATGTTTGCATTAATTCCGTGGCCTTTTTAACTTTCCTGTTTGCATCAAGTGTTAGTACAGCAGCACCTGTAGTAAGTGTATTAGTCACTCAATACGGATCATAGGATTGCGGTGCTCAAACCTTTTCAGCTGAACAGAGAGGAATAATGGGGACACCCATTTACGATGCCCGCTTTAAGAAAAAGCCCCTTAAAAACGAACACTTCCTTCAACTCATTCCTGTTGCCAGTCAGCGCCTCTGACTGTGTGCTCGGAGGGGGCTTCTGAACACTCGGGGCTGCTGCCCGGCTCCATTTTCAGCACTAGGTCACATACCTGAAAAGTCTTCCTTGGGGAGACCCTTCATTACCAAGAGTCTCCCACGTGCCCTTTCACTTTGCTGCCCTTTGACCTCTCTGCACAGGGGACCATCCTCAGACCTGTGACACATCTGTGTGTCTGCTCGCTCCCTGGTCTTTTTGTGGGTGGACGTAGAGCTTTGTGAGGCCGGGCCTTCCCCAGCTTTCCTCACTGCCGCACCCCTAACTGAGAACCGTGCCCCACGCAGGTGCTGGGTGAGCAAACAAATGGGGTCACAGACTGGCTCTCTTCTCTTTTTTTGTCATTGATCTTCTGAAGGCTAATTTCAGAGCCACTGTGAACACTCTCTGACCCCCTGGCCAGACCCAGTTCCTTAAGGGCAGGAGCTGTCTCTTTAACATCTTTAAACTCCCAAGGTTCCCCTCCGCCCACCACTGTAAGTGCTTGACAGATGTTTGTTGAATGAATAAGTGAGCGTAGGCTGGGCCTCGGGTGGGCAGAAAGGTGGAATGGGCACAGAGCGAAGGTGGTTGGTAAGCCAGAGCCTGAGAGGGTGCCAGCCACGGGCTGCACTTGCTCTCATGAAAGATGGAGAGAGTTCCTGTCGCATGGCTTCAGATACTCGCCATCCGCTCAGAGGAGCCCAAACGGAATCCTGTAGTGCCTCAGAGGAGCTCCAGGTGGTTTCATGCTTCCAACAGACACAACATGACAGGTTTAAATGAGAGAAGGTATGTTCGTAGGCCTTGCTGGTCAGTCCAGTCAACGGGTACCGAGAACCTGCTACGGGCCGACACCACCTCAGGACCTGGCCACGTGAAGATAAATGAAAATGCAGCCCTCCCTCCGGGGACACCCCCTTGCCCACAGTCAGGTCCCTGAAAGGCACAGAAGGCAGCGATGGCTGTCGGGTGGGAGTGGGGACAGAGAGAGGCCTGCCGGGCCAAGGACACTGGGTTGTACAGAAGCTGGAGCCAAAATTCCATCCCAGAAAGTTAGGGAGGCCACAGGACACGAATGTAGTGAGCTGAGGCTCCAAGCCCCTGGGGCAAGCTCTGTTGTCCCAGCAGCAGCCTTCACTTACAAAACAGAAACTCAAAGGTAAGATTATTAAGACTACAGAGCATTAAACCCCAAGCATATCCACAAAGCCAGACCAGCCAGACAAGGTCAGATCTCCCCAAGGGGCCCAAACCAGCCTCCGATTAGGAACCACTGAACTCCTTCCAGGGTTAGCTAGGGTTTCCTAAGGAAATGAGCCCTCAGCTGAGCCCAGAAGGTTGGGGAGGTGGGGTGAGGCAGGGAATCACTAGAAGGGACAGAACTCATCAGGAAAGCTCCTGGAGCTTGTGAATTCTAAAGCAAGTTTTCAGGGAGGTTGCAGAATCTGGTTTGGGCTTTAAGCCTTTTCTCTGCACTTGTTTCTGCCTGAAATGCTCTGTGACTCCTTGTTGTTGAAATCCGACTTACCCTCATAGGGCTCTGAGCCCCCACCGAACTTTGCTGGCTCCCCGAAAATTCCCCCAAATTATTAATGTTTTCTTCTATTGATGAATTGTGCCAGATGGTTTATGTCTTTTACCTTTCCTGCCAAATTCTACACTGTTTTCTTTTTTATAGATGAAGAAACGGAGGTCAGAGTGGCAACTTGCCCAAGGTCACACCTAGGAAGTGGCAGAGACAGATTTCCAACCCAGCTCAACCTGACTCCAGGCCCCTGGCTGATCCCCCTGGGGCATCCACCCCTCAGCTGGTAGCTGGAACGGAACTTAGAAGGCCAGCAGTGCTGCTTTTGACCTTCAACTTGGCATGAGCAACAGCAGGTCCTCTGCAACTCAAGCTCTACGAGCATCAGGGAGAGAACTAAAAGTAGGAATTGACAATACTGTCTCCTGGGGCTGTGATGAGTAGTAAAAAGCATACATTGCTTTTATGTAAAGCCATCAGCACGGGGCCTATTATAAAGCCCCCTCCATTCTAACTGGAAATAGAAGCGTTTCCACGTCTCTGTTTCCCACTATGTAAATAACTCCCAGTGACTCTCACTCCTCTCGGTGGCCAGACACTTACCTCAGAGCCTGGCATATAGCGGGGGCCCAGTGAATGTTTGCTACATTGACTCAGCAACCCTGCAGTGCTCTTTACCCCCAGGCCTGGGAGCAGGGACTGTGTCTAGTCACCAGAGCATTAAAGAGTACCAGTGGTCACCCCCATGCCCCAGGTGCCTCTATAGACAGCACTCCTGACACAGAGCAAGCACAGGGCCCCCCATGGGAGGAGGGGAGATAAAGGTGGTGGGGAGGCACAGGGTAGCACCAAGAGGGTAGCTGTCCTGACTCAGAGCCCGGCCCCGAGGCCTTTCCCTGGCACCCAGGCCTTTCCCAGCACCCTTTCAGCTTTTCCATCGCTCAAGCATGAAATGGGAGGATGGTGCCTTCCTATTCTGTCTCCTACCTGTCCCTGGGCTGCCCTCCGTGCTCATCTTGTCGTTATACAAACACAGCCCCATGGCAACTAGATGCAGAAGACCTGGGCCAAGAGATGGTGCTTCCAGGGTCATTTTTCCTCTCTGAGCCGCAGCTTCCTCATCTGTGAATCTCGGAGAGTACTGGCTGTCTTGCCTTCTTTATGGGACTGTCTTGAGGATCGTTTGATCTTAAGGATCAAATGAAAGGAGAGAGCTCTTTGCACACCATAAAACCCTGTTCAAAGATCGCAGTTCTTCACATGCCAGAGATCTTCTTGAACAGGAAAGACTGCTGTCTCTCTCTTGCACGTGTAATCACAAGATTTCTCTCTGTGCACTAGACCGTTCCAGGTGCTTCTGTGCGCTCCCTCCTCTGTCTGGGTGGGTAGGGGACTTGCTGCCAGAAAGAGCCAAGAAGGAGGCACCTAACATGGAATTAGGAGGTCCACCATTCACGTCCCATCTGCCCCTTAACCATTGTGTGTCCCTGGGCCACCAAAAACTCTCCCTCTCAGACTTTACATTCACTCGTCATTAAAGCATACTGCCTACCTCATAGTTTCTGAGAAGTAAAGGGGAGAATAGAGCAAGGGCACCTCACTAACACTTATTTGAATATTAATCTGAAAACAAATTCCAAGAAATTTTCGTAATTATTATTGCTCTTCCCCCCCCCCCCCAAATACCATACCCTAGCCCACATGGTTTCTTCCACAAACGTTTATGGAGTACCTGCCGGGTGCCGGGCCCACTGCCAATCCCTTTTCATGGCTGTGGGAGGAGAGGGAGGAGGAATAGATTATCGCTTTGTAGTAAAGGCTCTCCATGCTTAGGTGTAGTATTTATTAGTTTAATATCATACTAGATTGCTAATTTTTAATTTAATCTTTTACAGGCTACTGGGAACACCCTATTTCTAAAAATGACCCTGTAGAAGGATGTGAGTTGTTGAATCGAAATGAGAGAAATCTCCTCAACCCTTAGGAGTTACCCTGGCGAAGATCATCTGATAGCGGCCTGTTTGGGAAATAAAAGCACGAGCTGGAAGAGATTTCTAGAAAGAACGCCGAGGGCTGGTGTTGATGGGATTTGAGATCTCCCTGTAATCATTTGTTATTAGCTCACAGCTCTCCCCTGAGGACTTCACACGTGGCAGGCGCTTGGTAGGATTTGTCCGTGAGCTCACACTAGAAGCTGTGCATCTAGAGGAGAGGCAGGGAGGCAGGCCCGGAGGGAGGCCATGATCCATGCCCTCTGAGGAAGCCCTTGACTGAAGGTAAGCCCTGCTTGTGCCAGCCCCCACGCAAGATGTGTTCTGTGTTATCTAATATAAATCTTCCATTAACCTTCTAAGGTATTGATTCCATTATTATCACCATCTATATATGGTGATAATATAAAGACTCAAAGAAATTAAGTGACCTACCCAAAGCTATACCCGCACACCCTCCCAGAGAGCCCTGGTCTGTGGCTCCAACGCTAGGATTTCTCCAGTGCAACGCGCTGTGTATTTCTTGGGAAAGTCATTTCTCCTTCCCGAGTCTGCTTCCCCAACCCGCAGACAAAGGCTGTGATGTGGGATGACTGCAAGTTCTCTTCAGATCTTTGGATTTCTAGCCGCAGGAGTGCTTTATCCAAGGATTGACAAACTGTGGCCCGTGGACCAAATGCAGTGGCCAGTTGTTTTTATATTTTCATCAGAACACAGCCACACCTAGTCATGGATGTCTCAGCTGTAATAACAGATGTGAGCAGTTGTGACAGAGGCCACATGGCCTCAAAGCCTGACATGCTTCCTGTCTGGCCCTCTAGAGAAGAAGGGCCAGGCCCCTGGAATATGCCAACATACAGGTTTTAATAGTGAGAAGCGATACACAGTGAATGGAAGGGAGTCTCCAGGGCCACACAGCCGCTGGGAGACATCCAGTTCCAACAGAGAGACCGCCACTGTTCACATGTTACACTTTGTAATTATTTAATTGACTTTTCACTAAGTTACAATTTAAGACAACACGCACGAGTCCAAGGTGTGTAGCCTGGTGACGTAGCTACCATTCCCATGTCAAGATAGAGCGCTTTCCTGGCACCCGGGAAAGCGCCCTTGTAGCCCATCCCTGTGAACGCACCACCCCCCTTTCTCCGGAGCAACCTCCGTATTAGCCTCTGTCACCACAAATTACTTCTTCTTGCTTTTTAACTTCACATAGGTGGAATCACATGGTGTATACCCTTTCGCATCCAGGAATGATGCTTCGTTTTAAACTACAACTTCATGGCTGATAGTTTGGAAAATTGAGCTTCTCCCGTAAGGGGACAAAGACCCTCTTAATGGCGTCACCCAGAGATGACCACCTGTTCATTTACTCAACAGGTATTTTACTAAGCATGTGAGATTTCCAGGCCCCTCTCTGGGCATTGGAGAGGGAGAAGTGAGATGGTCCCCGCCCTCATGGAGCCTCCGGTCAGTGGTACAGGTTTTCAAGGGCTGCTCCGGAGTCCCACAGAGGTCCTGCCTGAGGTCATAAGCCACCCGCCCAAAGGCCTGGAAGTGGACACCCTGGGATTATGGAACCATTTAGAAATGTCAGATCATAGAAGAGTTAGGGAACTCAAATGGTCATATGGACTAACTTGCCTTTTTTTTTTCTTTCAAGAAGTGCTTTTATGAATAAGAGAATTCGTTAAAGATTATTGAAGAGAAATTTTCTCATTGGGGGGAGGTCTTTATTTTCTTTGAATTAACTAAGTAGCATTTCGATGTCTATCTTTTAGCATAAAATTTACTGGGGTCCTGTGGGAAATATGCTATTTCCTCCTGGTTGGGTGCCATGAAGCCCACCCAGAGGAGTCTGCTAGCAATCTTCTCCTTCATTCCATCATGACCGGGCATCATGAGAACACTATGTTTCCAAGCTCAGACTGTCATTGAACTTCTTGAGACCTTAGGGAAAAAATATGGGAAATTTGAAACATACAAATGGAAAAATATAAGACCCCGTAGATGTCATCATTCATCTTCAGAAATTGTTAAGTTTGCCAGTCATGTTTCTGCTATCCCTTCACATCTTATGGGGTAAGGGTGCTAACTGGCCATTTCTCAAAAGCAGAATCAGAAGCCCTGAGAGGGGTGCTCTCCAATAGCCCTTGGGAAGGTGAAGAGTCCTCCAGAACTAGGACCTGAGGCTCTAACCCTGCAATCTAGAATGTTCTTTGGGCTGTGACAGGACTCTCTAACAGCAAGGCCCCCACATCCCTTCAGACCAGGATAGAACAGGACTTATGTTTTACTCTAGAGATGATTTAATTTCATTTACTCTAGAGATGATTCTACGAGGCTTTCTAGAGGCTGCCAGATCAATGGGAGAGCCTTGGAGAATGGAGCGGCAGATGGTGGAGAGGACCAGGTGCTCCCTGCGGCAAGCTAAACAGACACTGGGAAGTGGGGGGAAAACGGTGCACCCAAGACTGGGAAAGGAACATCACTTACACTATAAAGTTACAGGAGAGATGAGTCTCCTGGAACCATATTTACTATTCTGCGGAATTTCCAAGATGGTGCTCAGGCCTTCAGAGAGTCATGAGCCAACTGGATTTTAAAATGATCTTACAATAAGGCCCGCACTTACCACAGCAAATCTTGAGATTTGACCTGCAGATGCATTGTTTGAGTAGAAGAACCTAATACAACCTCTTCAAATTCAGTAACTCTTAAAAAAAAAAAAAAAAAAAAAAAAAAAAAAAGCTGAGCATGAAAGACCTCAAAGGGATCAGCTGCCTGAGTTCTTTGCCTGTTTTCATGATGTGCTGCTGCTTCTTCCTCAACATGGGAGAGCAGGTGAGGTCACCCTCCGGGAACACACAGTTACTAACTCATTTAATCCTCACACAAAACCCAGCAGGGTGTGTTGTTACCATTTTCCACAGAAGGAAACTGAGGGTCAGGGTGATTATGTAACCTGCCCAAGTCCCAGCGCTGGTTAAGCAGATCTGAGACCTATATTTAGGTGTGTTTGATTTCTGCATCTACTCTGTATTTCTCTGCCGTGGATCCTCCACTTCTGCCTTGTAGAACCCCCGATTTCAACTTCCCATCTGCCAAAGCAGTAAAAGCTGGAGACTTTCCTCTTTCATCTTAATGCCCTGCTCACAAGTTCTGAGCCCCAGTCCCGGCCCTTGGCTTACTCCAGGAGCTTCAAGACACCTCTAAGTGTCTTACGTTTTATTTTCCCACCTTTAAAAGGAGGCTACTGTATCAGTTCATCACCATTTTGTCCTGGGTGAAGCATAAATAAAAAGAGTATTTCCACGATATTCTTATTTCCTCTATTTGGGGGATATTTAACCAAAGGATTTTAGGAGGTAACTCAATTAGCATTTATGACCTACATCCTGAAATCCTGAAGGACTGTCTGCTGAGATACTTACACTTTTTTTAAAAAAGATTTTATTTATTTATTTGACAGAGAGAGAGATCACAGGTAGGCAGAGAGGCAGGCAGAGAGAGAGAGCAGGAAGCAGGTTCCCTGCCGAGCAGAGAGCCCAATGTGGCACTTGATCCCAGGACCCTGAGATCACGGAAGGCAGAGGCTTAACCCACTGAGTCGCCCAGGCACCCCTACACTTTTCTTCTTAAATGTCCATATGAAGAGGTAAGTATCGCATCTGCTCGCAGATCTATAATTGCCCCTACTTAGTAAGCCCCATTACACCAGGTAGCATATTCAAGGTAGGTCTGAGCCAGAGGATTACAAGAAGTTGCTGGATACAGACAGCCAGATTAACTGAAGATATACCCGGACACTCATAGGAAATTTCCCCATCAAGGTGAAACTTCCTGTACATTCACTGGCTTGGGCTAGAGGGAGAAAGAATGGGTTTGCAAACACCTGAATTTTGAGACAAGGAAGCTTGAGTCAGACTTGGCGCTCAGTAGTTTGGAACTATGAATCAAAGCTTTGCTATTGAAAGGGAAGTGACTGCTGGTGTTTTAATGGGTTTTCCCAGCTGAACACAGAAACTGATCTTCATTACACTTGACTGCTTCTATCATGATAGCAAGTGAGAGACAAGAGAAAAAGAGATTGTCCTCCAGGGACATTTACTCTCAACACTTCATTATCCTGGCTGAGGGGAGCTTGGTAGGCAGGGAATGTTCTCCCATTGGGCCGAATTGTGAGGGGCAAGAACCTGCCATATGTCACAACAAACTAAAAGACAACAGGGTAGAATGAAGGGCCCTCATTTCCATCAACTTATTTCTCTTTTCTCAAGGAAAGAGCCTGAGATAGTGTCAGCCTTCTTCAAGGCTACAGGAGCAGAGTGGCCCCCTTCCTTCTGGCTCCCAGCACTCGTCCCAGGAAGGAGCAGACCCTTTAAGAGAGGCTGTGCAGCCTCACTCCTCAGCAGCCACACTTGGATCGGTCCCATCTGGGACTTCAGCTCTCACACACCTAGATTCATCCAGAACCAAGCAGATGAGAGCCACCAACCCTTCCTTCCCCCTCGCTGAAATTCCTCTTTTCCCAGAACTAGCCCCAACTTCCTCCTAATTGTCTTTTAAAGGTGGGAATGGTAGGAGAATTTGATTAGAAGCTCCTTTGCAAATTCCCTGCTGATTCTGAATTTTTGTCCCTAATCTCCCAGTCCCTCCAGGCCCAGCTCTGGATCTGCCTGATTCTGAGAAGCTAAGGCCCTGAGGGGTTAGCTTTTCCTACTGGGAACTGGCTTCCTCCCTTTCCCAGACTGAAAATTGTGAACACCAATTATTAAACCAAGGGTTTCACAGGTGGTCTCATTCAATGTATACAACGCCCCTCCCCCCGCACTATTGGCATCAGTATTTCACGGATGAGGAAACTGAGGCTTAAAGAGGGTCGGGGTTCCTCTGCCCCAGGAGCTATGGGTGTACGAACTGTGGTTCCTAAAAAGCTCCTTGCCCTGTTCTCCTGCAGGTCAGGGCCAGCCTGAATGTAGGTCCAGGGGCGCCGCAGGCCTCCTTCCTTCCCACACCGCCCAGGGAGATGCAGGTGAAACTCCCATAGAACTGAAAGATTCGGGCTTCCTTCCTGACCCAGGCCAAGGTGGTAAAAATCTTCACATCCTCAGTTTCGTGGCCGCCGGCTCCCTCCCGCCACTGCCTTGGTTGACTTCGAGTCGGAGGAGCTCCGTCCTTGGCCCTGGGAACCGCTGGGTCCTGGAGCTGCGAATAAACCAGAAGGCAGTGGGCCAGGGGACACGCGGTTTCCACTGTCCCTCCAGCCAGCTGCAGGCCAAGGTTTGCTTTCACTGTTCCAAAGGAGGCCTTGCAATCCTAGTTTCGCCGGAAAAGCAGAGGCGCTTTGATATTCTGGGTTTAAACAGGAGAGCTTGGCCCAGCCGGCCAGCTCCCCCGCGGCTTGGACGACCCAGGCGCTGGGACAGCCCGGCGGCTGGAGGACCTCAACTTTGGCTGCTCCCCGGGCCATAAATTAGTGGGCGCCTCCTCCCAAGGGTTCTCCGGGCCTCCTTCCCTGTCGCCTACGCTCTCGGGCCGCAGTTCTGTGAATCCAAACCTCCAGGACTCGTCTGGGGAAGGCCCGGGGTCGGCAAAATAGTACGGGCAGAACTAAATGGGGTCGCCGTGATCCGCACTCACCCCGCCTGCCACCCCCGTTTCCCCCGAGTCTCCGCGTCCATTCCCTAGGGGGCAGTTTCTCCTCGCCCCGCTGGCTCTCCCTGCCCACCACCTGCGTCGTTTGGGATGCGTCGGAAGGCCTCTCTACTCTTCCCACCCTCCTCCGTCTCCTTCTTCCAAGGGCACCCCAACTTCCTCCAGCTCTCACCTGCACCCCTGAAGTGCAGTTTCTTCTCTCCAGACTAAACCTGGACCCGCGGCGTCTGGAAAAGCCCCGGAGCCTCCCACAGCGAGGCTGCAAGCTGCTTGCTTACCAAGTCCAAAGGTCAGCTAAAGTTTGGCTGATAAACAGAACCAGTACAAGAAGGTCTTCAGCCCCCCAGCGTGAGTACAATGGACCCTGGCAAGCCCTGCTCCCGGCCCGGGTCTCCAGCTCTCCACGTCTGCCCCCTCATGCTCTCCCTCTCTCCCTTTCCCCCTCCCCACGACCATTTGCATCTTGCCGAAAGCCGGGCCCTCCCCGCTAATTTGCATATCTTATATGGCCTAATGGTGGCGATCATGGCAAGTTAGAAGTTTTCTGGCTCCTCTCGGAGGAGACTCCGGGACCCCGGGGAGTTAACAGGTGTCTGGAGGCTGAAGGGTGGGGGGACTCCTGGACTTAGGGTTCGCTTGTGAAACTCCCCTCCACCCTCCTCTCTTGCACCCACCCACCCCCTCACCCCCTTCTTTTTCTGTCCTTGGAAAATGGTGTCCAAGCTTACGTCGCTCCAGCAAGAACTCCTGAGCGCCCTGCTGAGCTCCGGGGTCACCAAGGAGGTGCTGGTCCAGGCCTTAGAGGAGTTGCTGCCATCCCCGAGTTTCGGGGTGAAGCTGGAGACGCTGCCTCTGTCCCCCGGGAACGGGGCCGACCCCGACACCAAGCCAGTCTTTCATACGCTCACCAACGGCCACGCCAAGGGCCGCTTGTCTGGGGACGAGGGTTCCGAAGACGGGGACGACTATGACACCCCTCCCATCCTCAAGGAGCTGCAAGCGCTCAACACCGAGGAGGCTGCGGAGCAGCGGGCGGAGGTGGACCGGATGCTCAGGTAGGCGCGGACCGAGGTGGGGAGTACCCGCCGCAACCCCTGGAGCCCGGGCCTTGTGCCTGAGTGACCCTGCGCGCGACCCAGTTTCCCACCAGAGAAGTCCCCCGGGGGGCCGCTCCGCTTCTCTCCCAACACCTGGACCCCTCCCAGTGCAGCACTCGGAGGGCCTTGAATCCCGAGGCTCCATCTCCCCTTCCCCAGGCCGGAGCCCGGGACCCGAGGGGCCCTCAGGGCCTGGGAGAGCCCGAGCGGCGGAGCTCTGGGCGGGAGGTGTGCTCGCGCGACTGGAGGTGCGAGTGGGTGCTGTGAATCAGTGGCCACTTCCCGGGAGCAGAGGCTCGCGCCCGCACAGGTCCCAGGCCGAGCGTTTCTCCTGCGCGCCGCCTCTCCGGTCCCAGGAAACGCGGGCCGGCGTCCGGCACCGCGTCCTGCTGTTCTTTGCAGAGGGACTGGCGGCTCCCGGGGCCGGGATCCGGGGGGCGAGCTCTCTGGCGGGCACTCCCATCTGCAGCGCCCCTGCAAGGCCCTAGGGTTATCCGGAATCCCCAGGGCCAGGTTAGATTTGCAAAGGGAAACGTTTGCGTGTTGTAGGGCCGGGGTGGACCCGCACGGGGCAAAAGGATCACGTATCTAAGGAAGCCAGGGGCAAGTGCGGCTAAGACCGCCTTCGCAGCGGATTTGGTGGCATTTTGAGAAAGAAGGGCGTTTCCAGATCTGGTCGCCGACATCCCGGCGTCCTCGCGGAATTCGGCCGCCTGGCGGGTCTGGGATCTTATGCTGGGCCTCCCCGACCGGCCTAGGGCTTTGACAGCTAGTTACTAATTATCCAAGGAGCCGAGCGGTTCCCTTAGACCGCACGTCGCTCCCGGCCGCTCGGCTTTAGGACCGATTCCCTTGCGTGGCCTCGGACCCTTCAGCGCCGAGATTTCGGGACAGGGGCCGGAACCAAAGCCGCGCCAAAGCCGAGTCGGGCAGCCTCGGTCTCCCGGCCGCAGCAGCGGTGTGAGGGTGGGATGTGACCTTGCGTTTGAATCTGCCATCTGGGGACCCAGCAAAGATAATTGGGGATTTCTAGATTTTCCCCCCGAAGTATTTTTTGCTGTTCGTAGGTTTGAGGTTCTTCCCTCGCGGTTCCCCCTAGCGGCGGCGGTTTCGTTACCTCCGGGGTTCGGGCGCAGGAAGGTGAGGGGTTGGGAGAGGAGCCGCTGGGGCTCCAGGGCGGCCTGGAGGTCGAGCAGAGCCCGGCAGTCTAACCGAGCTCCCGGCCGCCTACCACGGGAAGCCCGCGGGGCCCAGGCCCATCCACCTGGCCGCAAGCGTGAGTCTTCCAGCGGGGTTCTGGGAGGTTCTGAGAAGCCCGAGGCGACCCAGGGCCCCCTCCGCACCCAGCCCCGCGCTGGGCTGGACGCAGCAGAGATGTAACATAAACGGCAGCACGTGGAGTTGGGGTGTTATTAATTTATTTCTATAAATCATCAACAGAAAGATACACAAAGAATCGTGATTAGGTTGAGAAGAGAGGCGGGTTATTCATTGGTGAAGTTGTAAACGCGGCTTAGAGAGGGAAGGAAGTCCGAACGCAGACGCGGGGCTCCTGCCGGTGCACGCGCTCGGCCCTGCGGGGCGCTCCCCGCCAGGCCCCCCGGCGCCTAACCTGGGCTGTCCGAGCCGCCCCGGGGCGGTGCGCACCTGCAGGCCCGGCCTCGGCCCTGTGCCCTCGGCGCAGCCTGGCTCCCGCGGGGCGGGGAGGGAGGCGAGGGGCCGAGACCCTCGCCCGGCTGGAGACGTAGAGACGCAGGACAGACCCACGGTTTTCTCTCCTTTCCCAGGCGGGTGCCGCCTTCCCTCCCCCACCTTCGGGAGTGCTCAGACTTTATTAAAGTAATTTTTCAAGAAATTGCTAGCGGTTCCCAGGTCACTGCACGGTCGGCTCCCGAGCACTCCCTTTTTTGCCCACCCTGTTCCGGTAAACTGGAAAGAACAGAACAGAAGTGTCTTTTCTGGACGCAGAACTCCTAGAAGGGAAAGGCAAGAAGGAAAGGTCCGGGACGGCGCACCGCTTGGCCCCGAGCTCCGGGCTGGAGCGGCCTCGGGAGCCCGGGCCTTTGGGAAGGAAGGAAGCCAGAGTTGAGGCTTCTGAAGGCGCTCGGGGCCAACTGTGCGGGGGTCCAGGGCGTTCCCGCTCCTGGGCAGCAGAGTCCCCGTTTGAAGAGGAGCTTGCCGGGCCCACTCCCGGCACCGGGGTCGCACGTTTGACACCTGGCGCTCCGAGCACAGTGGCCGCTCGTGTTTCTCGGGATCCGTGTATTTGTTGGGGTTTGGAACCTCTCGATCTAAGCTGTATTTTCAAATGGACAAACGTAACCAGCTCTCTGGGGTCCTCCCGGTGAATGCAGGTGAATTCTGGGGTCAGAGAGCTGTAAAGTTATAACTACGCCATCTTCCCCCTGGCTCTTGTCATTAAATACGGGCTGAAGGGTTTGCTCGAGTTTGTAGGGTTTCCCTGTTGTTTTTTTCTTAACCTTCCCAGTTGTTGAACTAATTATTCTTTCCACAGAACCTTTCCATCTTAGAACAGTAAACTATTTTGCTACGTTTCCTAGACACACGAAATGAACACAGGTAAAGAAATTTAAACAAAACGAAGAGAGTCACAGAATCTGTTAAAGCGATTAACTTTGAAAATCCAAAGGCGTTTTCGAAGTTCCAAAGCCATTGTTTGTATCTGTTGAAAGTGTTTTTCTACCCTAAAAATATCTATGGAAATATTCCCCAGAAGCAAGCGTTAAAATGATCGCTGATGTTTACATGGTACTTGCGTCGTGTGGATATTTTCCATGTGTGAAATGGATTGCGTTTTCGCATTTTTTTTTGTCCTTGTTAGTTCACTATGTTTCATCACTTGGATGTACCTTTATAAATACTTGAGAAATGTATTGACATATATATAATTAATCTTAAAAGTGTGTCTTTCAAAACATCTCTGCTAAAGGCTGTGATCTCACGAATTTAATATCAAAGACTTGTTAAAATAACCAATTATTTAGACGCTTACAAAATATGTTTACGAATTTTTAAATAAGTTAAACAAAAACAAATTTTATTTGCCATATGATAGGCACCATTTAGAAATGACCATTTCATTTGCAACAGTATCTCTGTTTTATCCTCTGCTTTACATGTTCTTGTTTCATTTCAAACTCGGGTTTTTTCTTTTTTTTTCATGTTCTATCAGACTATTATACACGTCAGCATACAGTAAAGGGGTACTGAGTCTTTTTTTTAAGTTAAATGTATAACTATCAAATAGCATATGTGGATATATGGTGTGAATACTTTTGTTCTATATTGTGCCTCATTTTTTAAATTTCTTGTTTTAAGTGACACCTCTCACTCTGAAGTCACCTACTCAATAAGCAAGAAAATATATTGGCAAAGGTGAAAGCACTTTAAATAAATAAAATTCAAAAACCCTAGTACATTGCTATAGAGAAGCTTTTTGTGTACCTGTGTTTCTGAGAAATGAAAAGTATAACCAAGTTCTTATCCCACGCTTGAAATTGATGAGAAACATTGACTTCCAGATATATTTCTCTCCTGATAGGGTCAGAGTAAGAATAGGAGAAACCATGGCATTTGGGATGATTAATATCTTATTCAAAAATTGATTTGAAATTATCCATCCCCGTTAGGTTTCATCTGGGAGGTGGGGCTGTGGAGGGCTGTTTTTTTGTTTGTTTGTTTGGTTGGTTGGTTGGTTTTTAAACTTGGGTTACCTCCCTGGAGTGATTCTTCATTCTGGGAGGAACATCATTGTATTTCTTAAAAACTTTCCTGAAACTCTGAAAACTGTTTAACATTTGGCTGAGAAGTCCTCCTTGCTTCTCAGGAGATGGACACAAATGTTTCACTCCAATTTTATAGGACAAAAAACTGAGACACCTACTCAGAAGGGAAATCAGACCGGTGCTGCCCCCTGTCATTGCAGGATCAGCCAGCCCAGCCCCAAGTTAATGGCATCTCCACTTTCCAGAAGGCCTTTTGCCTTCACGTCCCTCACTTTCCAGGAAAATGAAGGAAAGCAAAATAAAATAGGAACTTTTCTTTCTGCTAAAGAAAGTGAGTGCTGGTAGTGCCTTCCCATCCCTGAAGATGGGACATCATTGTCACCTTTACCCTCCTGATCTCCGATGACAGGGACTGAGTATACTGTATAGGAGCTCACGTCTCCCTTTCCTTTTAGGTTCTGTTTTGGCCTTACCTCTCTCCCCTGGATGTCACTTGGGCAGATGGAGAAGTGGGTGAAGATCAGGGTTTTGCACAGAGTGGAGGTCAAAGCCCTAAAAAGGGAATATTTCTACCCAGACATCTTCTACCAAAATCCTAACCATCTGCTTCTCTGTCTAGCGAGGACCCCTGGAGGGCTGCCAAAATGATTAAGGGCTACATGCAGCAACACAACATCCCCCAGAGGGAAGTGGTCGATGTCACGGGTCTCAACCAGTCCCACCTCTCTCAGCATCTCAACAAGGGCACCCCCATGAAGACCCAGAAGCGTGCAGCCCTCTACACCTGGTACGTCCGAAAGCAACGAGAGATCCTCCGACGTAAGTGCTCTAATCCCCCCTGGACCTCAACCTGGAGTGACCTTTGCCCTAACTCTGACCTCTGTGGGATGCCTCCGTTTCCTCTACATCCAGAAGGCCTGCGGAGCATTTGGCAGATACAAGGAAGCTGGCAGGTGGATTTGGTTTTCATAGTTACCATTCAGCGGATTGATTTCCATCATTTTCTTCTTCCATGGTCCCTTACTACCCAGCCAGCTGCCCTCATGAGTCCATTAGTGTGTGCAGTGTACATTGAATTTTCCGATCCCTGCTTCCAGCATCCTTCTCTTTGAAACCAAGTAGCTAACAATGGACGGTTGTCCCCAAACTAAGCCAGACAGCTCCCCTTGCCGAAGATTGGAGTTCCCAAGGAAGACGTCCTGTAGCCATCAATACCTATTGATCACTAATACTGTTCTTTTCCTCCCCTCTGGAGAGCATGAACAAAACAGAAGATAGCTGTAGATACGGATACAGTCAGCACTCAACCCTGTTTCCGGGAGCGGGAGCACTCTCATCCCCAAGCAATTTAGGATGATCCCTGACATGTGTCAATATCGACACAGTTTTGAGACTTCAGCTGATGGCCCTGTCTGATGAGGAAGCCACTCTGGCTCAATCAGGACACAGCGTCAGTGTCTGCATTTGGGACACTGACCGATCAGTCACTGTCATTCCCACTTCCATCCCCAAATTTCCTTTCTGTCCCAAGATTTCTTCCACCCAGTAATACCAAGAGATTTTTGTTTTGAAGCGTAGGGACGTTTGAACTGCATTTGAATGATGGACTGCTTATATTTTTAGGAGAATATGCTTTTACATTATCCATTAATTATTTTATCTGGCCCCTTTCCCGTGAAATTTTTGTATGAGCTTTCCACTCTTCCCATCCACTGTCCTCTGGGCCATGGGCTCCTCTCTCTTCATTGAGATACTAATTTGCACCACTTTCTGGGTTGGTTTTTTCCCCCTCTCACTGGATGTCCACTTTCTAAAAAATCTTTCTTGTTTTCTGCCATACGGTGCTCTGAAGTGATTGTTTCAGTATTTATTGTCTCCGTGCCCGTGGGCGGAAAGGCTTCCTGGAGGAGGGAAAGGTTTTAGACCTCCATTTCCTAGGGTGGCTGTTTGTTGGAAGCATTAAATGGATAGATGAGAAGAAGCAAAGCCAGAGGTCTTTGCTGCATAGGAGAAGGGGCCCCCTTTAAACTCTGGGTTGATTCACCACCCACAGTGGCTAGGTCTTTAAGAATTTGTGTTTCTGACATGAAGCAACTCTCTGTGATTCCTGGAGAGTCTGAGAACATTCTCAGGAGCCACAGTCTCCGAAGGCCAGAGAACTCTTGGGCCTGCCCTCACTCCAGTCCAAGCCTCATGTGGCATCTCCAGTTTGAGATGCCTCCCTGTGTTCAGTAGATGATCTCTCAGAAAGCAGAGAGATACAGGAAAGGCCAGTTAGACGCTATGAAAAAGACACACGTCCCAGGAAGTTTCTTAAGATGCTTGAGAGAAGACTGTCCCTGCAAGGGATTTTTTTTTTCCCCCTGCAAGGGATTTTTTAAATTATTGTTTTAAAGCCACATGAGATCTAAACCTTAAGAAACATTCTTTCATTCTGTAAATATTATTTGAACATCGATTAGGTGCCAAACACTGTCCTGGGCTGTAAGATGCACGGGCTCTTTTTTCCGGGATTTACCACCTGATGGGGGAGATGGCATGTTTGAGTAAATGATGACTGTCGCTTTCTAAGAGCTGTTATAAAGGTGTACACAAGGGGCAGCAGAGGAATTGCTAAATTGCCTGGAGATATCACAGAGGGCTTCCTAGAGGAGGTGGCATTGGCCCCAATTCTTACAAGATGAATACAAGATACACAAGCATGGGATTAAAAATCAGCAAGTGAGATGGAACGTGTGAAAAGAGAAAGGGGGGAGGATTTAATTTTTTAATTATTTTTATTAACATTTAATGTATTATTTGCCCCAGGGGTACAGGTCTGTGAATCGTCAGGCTTACACATTTCACAGCACTCACCATAGCACATACCCTCCCCAATGTCCATAACCCCACCCCCCTCTCCTTACCCTCCCACCCCCCAGCACTCCTCAGTTTGTTTTGTGAGATTGAGTCTCTTATGGATTGTCTCCCTCCCGATCCCATCTTGTTTCACTTTTTCCTCCCCTACCCCCCCAAACCAGGGGGGGGAGCATTTAAAAAGACATACTTTTTTTTTGGAAAAATGAAAAATGATAATATCAGTGATTGTATTCATGTGATAATACTCATGGGCCCATGCACATGTAGAGAATCTGCTTGTCCAAGCTAGCTCCAGAGCCTATAAAGAGGCTGTTGAAACCAGAACATTTTCTGTCTCCCCGCTTCCCCCATCGATCTAGAAGGAAGCAGAGGAGAGGTGGTAGTGGCTGGAGGATGGGCGGAAGTCTAGTTCTTCAAAACTCCGGAGGCTCGGGCCCTGAGGTGGGCAGAGCCCAGATGTTTCCCGGCACCTGCAGTCGAGGCAGCCTGGCCGATGTGGGCACGTTTGCGGGGAGGCTGCCTCCCCAGAAGGCAGCCCTCAGACAGAGGCCTCCCCAAACTCTCTGGGCAGCTGTGAGGGAGCCTCACCCCTACCACAGACAAAACCAGTCAGTTCTGTTACCTCCACCCAAGTCAGACATGATGGTTTTGTGGATGTATTGTTTGAGTTTGGTTTGTACCAAGAGGCGATGCAAAGGTTGCTAATGAGGAGGCTTCGTGTCTGTAGGGCCTTAGCCTGTGCCTCGCATCCATACGACTTTGGGCAAGTCCTGTAAGCAGTCTGAACCTCCGTTTCTTCAGCTACAAAACAGAGAAGACCAGACTTCTTGAATGGAGATGTTGTGAGAATTAGATGGGCCTTTGGGATACCCCACCACACTGGGGGCTCAATACACGTTCATCGTCATGACCTCTATTAGGAGCACAGGAAGAGCCTCCTGTGGCTCCGGGGTCCTCGGGATTATCCTTACTGGCCTTGCCTCTTACTCTTGGTGACACCACAGGGAGGAGAGGAGACCTTGAGACGGACCTTCTCTGAGCGAGGAACTTCTTTCTTCCCATCTTGCTGTCCCTTGGGTGGCTGTACTAGCCGGTGGCCATGGAGACCCAGTAATGTAAGAGGTGTGGAGGCCCTTGGAAAAACATGGCCTCCCTAGGAATGTGGGTCCCTTTCATCATCCTGACTAAAGGTAGATGTTCTGAAAGACTGTTGAGTGCCCCCTTAGGTTTTCACCCGGTCCCATCCCACAGGCAGGGAAGCAGGTGGAGGGAGAGTTAGGTGACTTGGCTTGGGCCCTCCGTTAGCCAAAACTGAGGCAGTGGCTTCCTGCCCAGAGCTTGGGCAGAGCCTCTCTTGAGGTATCTGAAGCAGTTGTTGGGAATCACTGAACACGGAGCCGTAAGAGGCCTGAGAATCCTCCAGAGTGGGTAGGACCCAAATCCTAGGGACAGGTTCAGACACTACTTAGAACTTGGCCAGTCGGCAACCAGTTCAGACAAAGCCCAGCATGGCCAGTAGCAGAGTCCTGAGTTCAGGTTGGTTAGAGGCCCACTGTTCCTGTGGATGGGCCAAAATGGAAAATGATCCCTAGACTGGTAGTAAGTTCCCTGTCGCTGGAGGGGTGTAGACTGGAAGACCACGTGGCAGGATGTCATAGAGGGAATTCGAGCATTAAATAGTGGCCTGACTCTGAACCTTGGAGAATTTTGGATCGAGTTGCCTCTGACACCTGCAGAAGGGACTCCAGGAACCAAGAAAGAAAAATATCAAGGTCCAGAACCTGGGGACTGGGAGTTAGGAAGTGAATCTGTCATGTGTCCTTGCTCAGCAGGGTGGTTGGCCTCTATGTTTGTTCATCTGTAAAATGGAACTAATGACTCTGAACCCTGGTTCGTGTAGCTCTGAGGAAGACGAAAACAAAGTTCTCTTCTCCCACAAGTGAATAGTAAATCTCATTTAAACCACATGGGCTAGAGTGTCCCCCGTGGGTGAGCTGCCACCTTTCATTCTTTCGTTCAACAAAAAAAATGTATTGAGAGCCACTATGTACCCAGATCCTGGGAATTGACGGGGAGCATCGCTTTGTCTACATGTATCTTTCTCCAACTCATTACATGCCGTTGCTAGAAAGGTCCTGTGTTTGCAGTCTTCTGCATTTGCCATCTGTCAAAAGTGTAGGCAGATCCGCAAGACCTTTTTTTCTTGGGCGGTTTCCCTCATAAATGGACCCCTGGATACACACACACACACACCACATACACACACACCCCAATGCCTTTGAAATTATCCAAAATCTGAGAGCTTCTTCTCTTTCTATTCTAAAACTCCATTTATATTTATTCCCAAGTAACAGTGAACAGGTTTTGGGTTTTTCTGAGGGGATAACATTGTAAGGTAGACGCCTAGGATGCATGAGGAGAGAGGAACGCTGGGGAGAGCTGTTTTTAGTTTCTGAATATTTGGTCTAAGAGCATATTGTATCTTTGAGCTCTTTACCTCTAGACCTGAGACTTGGTTGAGCTCATCCTCTTGGACACCAAAATACAAGAGTTCAGGATTCAGAGGCTTGCTTCATGTCTGAGGGCCAGTGAGCCGATGAAAACTCACTGCCGCTCAGACAGTGGCTGGGCCACGTGGGAGCTCCTTCAGAGAAAGGAAAGCTGTGGCTTTGGTGGAGCGAACTGAGGTGGGCAGTGAGGGGCCTGTTGTGGGCTTCCCCTCTGGACCCCATGGCCCTACACGTCATAATGGCAGATGGCAAAGCTTAGGGGAGAGGAATAAAGGTGTTTTTGTCTGTCTATCTGTCTGCCAAGTGAAGGCTACAGACCCTATCAAATCTACTCCTTTCTCTTTTCAGAGTTCAACCAGACAGTCCAGAGTTCTGGAAATATGACAGACAAAAGCAGTCAGGATCAGCTGCTGTTTCTCTTTCCAGAGTTCAGTCAACAGAGCCAGGGGCCTGGGCAGTCCGATGACGCCTGCTCTGAGCCCGCCAACAAGAAGATGCGTCGCAACCGGTTCAAATGGGGGCCCGCATCCCAGCAAATCTTGTACCAGGCCTACGACCGGCAAAAGAACCCCAGCAAGGAAGAGAGGGAGGCCTTAGTGGAGGAGTGCAACAGGTAACACCACCAGAAGCTCGCTCGAGCAGGCGGGCAAGCACATGGACCTGGGATCCATCCCTACAGTGCTGGGATATTGAAGTACTGGTTATCCAGCTAAGTGTGGCTACAGCAGGGTTTCCCAAAGTGTGGTCCATGGAACCCTGATTTCACATTATTAACAAATAAGTTTGAGAATCTTCAAGTGCATTCTTCCTCCTGGGGAGTCGTGACCCACGTTACCCTTAAAAAGCCCCCGAGAAGGCCTAGAGTTGAGAAACAAGAAATGCACATGGCTTTGTTGAGTTGATTGTGAGGCAAGGGGTACTTAAACAATGAACTGTTATTGTAGGGAAGATAATTTGGAGGTTGCTGGCCCAAAAAGATGTCAGTAGAATGAGAACCAGTGTTTGACCTCCAAGCAGACCAGGGAAAAACGGTCCCTTAGCCAGAGACTGGCTCTGGCTTTTACCAACTTACTGGTCCAGGAGGAAACTTGGCGGAAAAGAATTGATTAGATCTGTCCAATGCACTCTGCCCACACTGCTTAGAATTCTTTTTGTATCTTAACAACCACATATAACTTTAAAGAAAATGATTAGAAATCCTTGGGATATCTTTTTTTTTTTTTTTTTCCATTCCTGCCATCCTCCCTGACTCCAACATTAACTTTGACTTCCTGAAAAGTCTGGTCTGCAAAAGGTGGGGGACACCGAGGTGGCTCAGTCAGTTTAACGTCCGACTCTTGATTTCAGCTCCAGTCATCATGATCTTAGGGTCGTGAGATCTAGGCCCATGTCAGGCTCTTCACAGAGCATGGAGCATGCATGAGGTTCTCCCTGTTCCTCTCCCTCTGCCCCTCCCTCCTTTCTTGTACGAGAGCTTGTACTCACCCTCAATAAATGAAATGAAATGAAATAAAAAGATAAAATAAGAAGTCTGGTCTTTGCTCTGGCCAAGACTTGCGGGCTCTCTGTCCATCTTTGGGCTGGGCTGGCTCTGACAACAGGATATGGCTAGGGAGCTGAAGCCAGGAAAGGACATGTCCCAGAATCCCCAGGCTGTGCTCTGTCCCCTTGCTAATGAGAATCCCCCCCCCCCAGCACCCAGTAGTGTCTGAGAGTCCCTCTCCCACCTGGCCAGCAGTGATAAAGCTAGAGACCAAGCACCTCTCTGTGTCCTCCTTTCACCACTCCCAGCCTGCCCTTTGAAGAGGATTCCTATGGCACATAAAGGAATATGGCTTCCCTGGCACCCTTTTGGGGCTATCTGAACCCTAAATGACCAGAAGTCCCTTGAAGGGGTTCAGATGGAGCTAGTGAAGAATTTCACCTTTTGTAGATTGGGAAGAGTAGCAACATAAGATATCAAGAGGCCCTGTCTGGACTCTCTCCCTGCATTACCTGCCTGTTGGCTGCTCTCTCTCTGTTGGGAGCCATACCAGAGGCCTAAGCCTCTCAGTCTGGGGCCACAGAGCCTGTGCGGCCCATTTTCGGCCCTACTCCAGCCAGATAACTCCATGGGCTGGACTTCTCTCAGAACAGGCTTTTCCCCAGGCCCCACCTCTGTCCTTGGCCTCTTCATGCTCCTGATCAGGAGCACTGAGATGTTGTGTCTGGGGCCAAGGACCAGCAGGCCTCCCCCTGGCTGCTCTCACTCACCTTCTTCCCCCGCTTCCCCCTCCCCCATCCATCCTCAGGGCAGAATGTTTGCAGCGAGGTGTCTCCCCCTCCAAAGCCCACGGCCTGGGCTCCAACCTGGTCACTGAGGTCCGTGTCTACAACTGGTTTGCAAACCGCAGGAAGGAGGAGGCATTCCGGCAGAAGCTGGCCATGGACGCCTACAGCTCGACCCAGACGCACAGCCTGGACCCCCTGCTTTCCCAAGGCTCTCCCCACCACCAGCCCGGCGCCTCTCCTCCAAACAAGCTGCCAGGTAAGCCCGGCCCAGGCCCCCGTGCCTCGGCGGCCCAGGCACCTGCTTCTCCCCACCGGTCTGGGCTGGTGCAAGGTTTTTCCCGAGGAGGAAATGGCAGGATGGTGCTAGGGCTGGCCCCCTCCTGTGGCCAGAATGTTCTTGGGAGAACAGTGTGTGGCTGCACTCAGGTTTCCTCTGAGTCCTTCCTCAGACTCTGGGGAGCCCCACTTCCCCAGCCTTCTCTGGGTCTCCTTTCTTCTCCCTGGGTGGCTGCTGGCTCAGCAAAGCGGGGAAACTGTCGGATGAGATGGAGAGGCTGCCTTATTGGCACTCCACATCTGAACTATAGGGTCCCCTCTACCCCGTCCAGATCCCATGCCGGGGCTCCTTTCAGCCCTAGCAGGGGGAGCCCAGAGGCCTGTGGGGAAGGGCCACTCTGCTGGCAGTCTCTTGCTGGCTTCGGTGCTCTGCCAGAGTTAGTGCAGAATCTCACCCGACAGCTTTGCAGGGCTGAGATGGCCCAAACTGGTTGAGTCCTTACTGTGTGCTGCTGTGTGCCGGGCCTCCGGCCGGCGTTAACCATCTCTGCTATGGGGTGTGGGCTTGCTGGGCTCAAAGCCTACATCGTCACTGTGGGAAAGCACCCCTATATGCTGAGTGGTGCATCAGGCCTGGTCTAAGGCAGAACACTTCTCCCCCCCCCCTTCCCCGGGGCTTAGTCCTTCCCGGAAAGCCGGCTGCCCAGCGTGAGGGTGCTTATTGAGGCTGGCTTGGTGTCTGTGTAGAAAGAGGATGGCATGATCTGCCCCCTGCTCTGGGGAAGGGTTTGCAAAAGGAGAACCAGGCCTCATTTGCAACTCTGCCTGCTGCTTGCTCTGCTGCTGGGAGCGGTCTGAGGTCTGAGGCTGGCCTCAGTGGTGGGGGGCCCCAGCTAGGCAGTCGCCAAGCATTTGTTCAACACACTGCTCCCACAGCATGACTGCTTCCAGGGTGTCTGGGTACCTGGGCCAGGGCTGGGGCCTTCTTGGGACCCCACTCCCGCAGAAGGGAAAGGTTCAGCCACACAGGGAGAAGGTTCAGGTTATTCTTGAAAGGCCAAGAAGCAACCCCCCCACCTGCTGCCGCCCCAACCCCGAAGAGCACTAGCCTGATGGCAGAGTAAGTCCATCCCTTAACGGAAATTCAAAGCAGGGTTCAGAGGGCAGAGCAAACGGCATGTGGCCAGCACGGAGCATGACTGGGGCACTTGCTGCCCGCCCGCAGTGATCCACCAAGCGGGGGCTGGAGCGGTGGGGGGCGTGGTTGGGGCAAGGGGCATTATTGAGAAGACAATGGCTATTGTGCTGGGACCTGTGATCTCCACACCAAAGTCAGGGAGCCTGCAACCCGAACAAAGGCCGGGCAGCTTTCTGACAAGCTGGGGTTGTGGTGAGGTCACCACGGGGTCGTTGGTGGAGGCCTTCTGTATACTGACAGGAGACACAGAGCGGGACCAGAGGGGCCGGGCAGGTACTGGAAACTGAGCAGGGTGCATGCCAAATACAGCCCAAGAGACCTCTGATCAGGGTCCCGGGACGCATGGTCCCCCTGGAGTGGGTTCTCTAGGGTCCTCCCACCAGATCTCAGCCTTTGAAAAAAATCATGGAATGCTAGAACTGGGAGGAGCTTCAAAGAAGGAAACGGAGACCCAAACGAAGCAGTGACTTGGCAAAGTTAAGAGAGCGAGGGTGGCAGACGTGCCTAGAACTCGGGCCTGCCGATTCCCACTCGGCGCTACATAGGTGCATCCTGCCCACAGAAGCTTCTCGTCTCCTTGGGAAGGCATCATGCTGGCATGGAATGCACAGGACCATCTAGGGCCCAAGGCTGTCGTCTGGGGCTTCGTGTGTGTTTCTAGGGAGAGATGCCTATTTATAGAGCAATAATGAGGGGACACTGTGTGTGTTCACAGTGGCCGCCTTCCCCTCTGCCTGAATTCTCACTCAGGGCTCATCATGGCAGTCCTTGTCCATCCCCAGAGAGGGGGTTCTCTGGACTTGGTTCTGAATCCTGCACCTAGCTAGCCAGGTTGATCCCCACAACGGTAGGGTGACCCTGTCATGTCACTTCTCCAGGTCTGACTTGCCCGTCTGTAGAACAAAGAAAGAGGACCCGCCTCATGGGGCCCACATGAGGATTAAATGAGAGAATGTGTAAACACCCTCTTTCCCAATAAATGGTGGCGACTCTCATTATTGCTGCGGTTCTGACAAGCAGCCGCAGAAGGAAAGGCAGGCAGCAGCCATCCGTTTCCTTCTGACTTTCACACCCGGGGGCATCGTCTCCTAAGAGGCGGTGACATGGTGACATTCGCTCTGGGGCCGGGCTGGGGCCTGAGGTGCAGGATGCTGGGAGGTGTGACTGTGCCCCCCCCACTCCCGGCTGTTGGGGTAGCACGTGAACTGTGCCGGGGCTCCTAGGGGACACACCCCAGGCTCGGCCAACAGCAGTCTGGAGCCCCGTGCTCAGGGTGGGCTGCGTACGGTCTGCAGAGCCTGGCGATGTGCTTCCTATTGGTATGGCCTCTAGCCAAGCCCAGAATGTACCTGGACACAGAATACAAAAAGAGCTCTGTGGGGGGCCAGGGAGAAACCAAGACCCAGAGTCAGCGTCAGCCTAGTACCCTCTAAGGCTGAGCCTGGGGTGGGGGGTGGGGAGACAAGGCCCCAGTCCCCCTACTCTGCTCTCCTGCCCCCCCCCACCCCCCGCATGCGAGCCAGGAGCCCCTGGGGGCACCTGAGAAACCCATCCTCCCCTTGACCCTTCTTCCTGGATTAGGGAGCATCCCGTTTCTAACGAGCCCCTGGTCTCGCAGCCAGTGTCAGTGGGTTGCGTCCCACTTGCCCACAGTGACCACAGTGTGACCCGGGGGCTGGAATGTCCCACACAATAGGAGTGGCAGGGGGAGCACTCTGCCTCTGTCAGCAGCTGATTGGTTACAAGGTGCCCCACAAACACCCTGTCAGCAGAATCAGCTGTTTTCAGGGGCTGCCCCTCCCGCCTTTACAATCACACACCAGCATGCGGCCCAGGGTTGTCATGGCTTTGTCCCCCTTATGCATGCTTAATTGACAATTAAGTTGGGGCTTTGAACCAGCCTGGCTGCCGCTGATGGGCCTTCATCTTTCCAGGGAGAGTCACAGGGGCACCCTTTGTTTGCTCTTCTTGGGGGCCTGAAGTTACTGTAGCGGGCTGCCGGCAGCCATTTATCTTCAGCCTGGAAGGCCTTTATCTGCACCCCCCCCCCATTCCAGCTCTCGCCAGCAGGAGCTGTCCCTAGTTAGAGGCCCCATGACAGCCCATTCTGAGGCCATTGAGGAGGCCCGGAGTGATGGCCCCTATGTCCATTCTGGAGCGGAATCAAGAGAAAGGCCCCCAAAAGGTCAGAGAGCAGGGCTGTGGCAAGGAAAGGGACTGGTTGGAGACAGGTGCTTGTATTGATTGGCTCAAGGAGGAGGAGGAGGAAGTTGGCCTGGAAGGGAAGCCGGGGCTTTGGGCCAAGGCTAGGGATCCAGCTGCATGAGCTGTGGGGCTCCGTGTAGCCTCCACTCCAGTCTGTGGCAGACTCCTGGCCAGCTTGCCTCATCAGCCTTCGTTCACCCCACATATCGTGTCCTCGCTCTTACACCATCTTTTGGGGAGATTGAAGTTCATCCTCCTAGAAAGAAAGTGAGGCACAGAAGTGAGAGGGAGCCCTTCCAGAATAATCTTTGGATACCCTGACCGACAGCCTTTTTATATGGGGGACTTCATTTCTGTGGCCGCTTTCTCTTGCCTCCCTTTGAACTCTGTTGTCCCCTCTCCAAGCCCAAGGTGGACTGGATTGGCCCAATGGTCAGATCAGAGCTTGAAACCCATTGAATCCTGCTACCCACTTCCCCCGCTTGGCCCCTTTCACACGTCCTCCCCAAATGACCCACCAGAATCTAAGCCTGGGTCTTAGACAAATCGAACCCTGGGCCACGATATCTGTGTGGTTGCTGCTGTTTTTCCCTGATGCAGAAATCGGTAGGACCGGAGTAAATCTCCAAAGTGCCCAATGGAAGGGTTATGGCTGCATGTGAATAATCATAACATCCAGTGTTGATTAAATATTTCCTGGGTCCCAGGCCCTGGGCTGAGCGCCTATATGCATCATCTCAGTTAAGCCTCCCAGCAACCTTGTAAGGGTAGAAACCTTCTGTCCCCACACCCCCATTCTACAGTCAAGGAAGGGGAGAGGTTTAGAAGGTAGATAATTTGCCCAAGTTCATATAGTTAGGAAGTGGCAGACAGGTTTAGAACTGTCACATGCTTGCCATCTCTCTGCATTATGCAGATTCTAAGAATTTTGCAGGCATGGAAACATACACACACACACACACACACACACACACTACCCCCATAGTCCCTTCTTCTCCCCTATGCTTACTGCTCCCCTCTGAATGACAAAAAGGCTTTAGGAGAGCTGGGCCAAGGATGGAGGGGTCGCCCAGTCTGGCTGGTTTACTGCTTCCCACCTGCCCCCCACCCAGCTGTTGCCCCTGACCAAGGAAGATTCTTGCACCCTGCCCCCGCAAGAAATTCAAGCCCCCTCTTTCATGAACCCATCCCCATCTGGGTAGGGATTTGAACTGCCCTTGTAGTCAGCCCTGTCTGGGGCACTAAATGCCTTAACAGCTTAATGGGGCCCAGAGACAGCCTGGGCACCTCAGCTCTCCTCTGGAGCTCCGCCCCCTCCCGGGCCGCAGACAAGGGGCGGGGTTTATGAGGGCGGCTGTAAAAATATTCATCTCCACAGCAAAGGTCCCCCTGGCAAATAAGCCCCATTGTCCCTAAGTAACAGATCATTGCAGTTCAGAAAAGAAACAAATCCTGCCTTGAAACATCTGGTACTTCAGGAAAAACTTTGGTACCAACTGGGAGCTGAGCGCTTCTCCTCAGTCGGGACTTTATCTGCGGGCGGTTTTATCTGCTAAATTTGAAGGTCGTTTATCTTGCGGTACCACCCCATGGGCTGTCACTAGATTGAGGAAGACAATCAGGATATTAATGAGATTAAGAGGCCCAGCCTTCAGAGGCTTCTGCTGGCAACCTCCTTTTGATAGTTGTGGCCCGACCCTGGTCTGCATACAAAGACACCTGGCTGTGGCCTGGCGGGGCTCAGAGGCATTGCACAGAGGGGCTGGAGATACGGAAGGGCTATCGCAGTAGGCAGCCCGGTGGGCCATGCCTAATCATCCCCCTGAAGGACCCTTAGATGATTCAAGGACTCCTTGTTGTCTCCAATCAGCTCGGAGGAGGAAGGAAGCTGCCTGCAAGGGCAGAGCCCCGGCCAGCAGGTTCCTGGAGAAGTGCCCTTGGAATCTGTTGAAGTTTTGTTTTCTTTTTCTTTTTTCTTAAAGATTTTATTTGAGAGAGAGCACACCGGCACAGGGGCAGGAGCAGCAGGGAGGGGCAGGGGGAGAGGAAGAGACAGACTGCCCTGGGGTTCCATCCCAGGACCCTGAGATCAGGACCTGAGCCCAAGGCAGATGCTTAGCAGATGGAGCCACCCCGGAGCCCCTGGTTGTTGAAGGTTGAAGCGAACTTCTTGATATGAAGGCCCAAGATCTGGCATTTTGCCTCTACCCACTTTTCAAGGAGAAGTACAAGCACAAATGGGGAAGATATATAGATGTAGATATGAATGAAACATAACCCCGCAATAAGGTCAAATCAAGCATTCAGTTGTTATCCTAGCAGTCATGGGAACTCTGGTGTAGGGGTGGGCAAACTTACCCTGGAAAGAGCTAGACAGCAAATATTTTAGGCTTTTCAGGCCCTATAGTCTCTTTTCACAACTGCAGGACTCTGCAGAATAAATAAATAAAGCAGCTCTGGACCATATGTAGGTGAGTGAATGTGAGGGTCTTCCAGCAACACCTGATTTATGGGACTGAAGTTTGAATTTTCTATACTTTTCAAACATCACAAATTACTCTTTTCACTTTTCCCCCCAACCCTTTGAAAATGTAAAAACCACACTGAGCTACAGAAACTGGCTGCTTTGGAGTGTGGGCCACAGTTGGCTGACCCCCACTCTCGGATAATGGTTCCCAAACTTTGTCACACCTTAGAAATCAACTAAGGAGCTTCTAAAAATCCCAGTGCCCAGTCTGTGCCATAGACGCCTGACCATCAATAACCCAGATGCATAATATACACTGAAGACGATCTGTGGACTTGCTTTCATGATCCAGTGGGCATAGCAACAGAATCACAGGCTGTGAGGGAAGACCTGAATTCCACCTTCAACTTGGCCACTCATGAGCTGTGAGACCCGGGGCAAATCTCTGCGATCACTAAGCCCTAGTTTCTCAGTTTGTCCAATGGGGACACCAAGTCATACAGATGCCACAGGGATTAAATGAGATAATGTATGGAAACACCCTGGAGATTGCAGGTGCTCGTAAATGGTAGCTAATGCCATTTCTTGCAGAGCCTTGTTTTGGGGTTCCCCCCCTTTTCCTCCATTCCTCTTGGAGGTCTTCCAATCCTCTTAGAGAATTTTTTTTTTAAGATTTTATTTGACACACAGAGAATGCACGTGCACGCTCAATCAAGGGGAGTGGCAGGGAGAGGGAGAAGCAGGCTCCCCACTGAGCGAGGATCCCAATGTGGGGCTTGGGATGTGGGGCTTGATCCCAGGACCTCGGGGATCATGACCTGAGCCAAAGGCAGATGCTTAACTGACTGAGCCACTCAGGCGCCCCCTGGCTTTTAGAGAATTTGAGTGTTTCCAACTAGATACTCATCTTGGTGTTTGCGGCCAGCGAAGTCTGGCCTCCCTCGTAGAATACTGTTCTTTATTCTTCCAAGGACGACTGCTCTGTGACATCCATAGCATACTTCCAGGGCCATGTCCAGTATGATAGGCATGTAGTGCAAATGCACTAAACAGGGAGAGAAAAGTGGGCAAGCGCCAAGGATTGTGGGGAGGGGCGGAGGCTCATGACCATGTAGCAGGAGGTCAGGTTCATAAGATGACCCTGAATTTCCTGGAGGGCATTTTTCTCCTTTAATTCAGGGAGTGAGCACCCTTGTGAGTAATTAGCCCCGGGAACCTGCCAATTAGAGGGGGTGTGGTCCTTTCTTGGTGGAAGCCGGGTCTGAGAAACTTAATGGTCTTTGTTCTTAGGAGGGAAGCCCCCCAAAACTTCAGGCAAAAAGAACAGCAGGAAGGGGAGGGAGAGCACACCCCCTGCGGTGAATGTGGGAAACCTCAGAAGCTCCAGAGGGCTGATTTTTCTGGAGGCTCCTTCCCTCCACCTGTGAGCCAGCTTCTGCTCTAGACCCCTGCCCATTGCCCTCTGCTCTGGCTGCAGCCGCCAGACGCAACAGGTCGTCCATGAAGCTCGGTCTCTGATGATTTCAGGAAGCCAAGAAACAACTTTCTTAGGACCCATACTCACGTCCTTCCCACGTTGGAGGAATACGGAGCAGATCTCTTTGGTGTTTAATGACTCTCCAGAGGAAAATCTACACCCCCTTAGGCAAGCTGGCTACAAGCAGTCCCTTCCTGGACCACACTCAGAAGGGTATACCTGGGTCTCGAGGTTCTAAGCTGCTACTATCCTCGGGGAGTGCTCCTGAGGGTCTCGAGGGTAGCGCCCCAGAGAGGCTCAGGCTTGATCTGTGGTTCTTTCACTGTCTGGTGGTTACTTGGTCTCTCTGAACCTCAGTTTCTTTGTCTGTGAACTAGGGATCATGGTACCTACCTCCTGAGGGCTGTTGAGCGTCTTAAGGATGATCCACCACCAGGTGTTGTTGGCTCTGGAGCCCTCCGGGCCTTGAAGAGGAGGAAGAGCTTTGGGTTTCCCTGGGTTCTTAACAGGGGTGTGGCTTGGCAGTTTCACCCTGGAAGTTTCCCTTGTGCAGGAGCCCTGCTTCTCATTTGAGACATCAGAAACCATGAAATCGCAGTACTGGCAAGACCTGGGCTTCTCACATCTCCTTCCCAGGCCACATAAAAGGCATCTGGGGAGCTCGTTAAAAACACCCATGTCTCCCTTTTATTGTTTATTATTTTTAAAATATTTTATTTATTTACTTATTTGACAGAGAGAGAGATTACAAGTAGGCAGAGAGGCAGGCAGAGAGAGAAGAGGGAAGCAGGTTCCCTGCTGAGCAGAGAGCCCGATGCGGGGCTCGATCCCAGGACCCTGGGGCCACAACCTGAGCCGAAGGCAGAGGCTTAACCCACTGAGCCACCCAGGCGCCCCTATGTCTCCCTTTTAAAATCAAAACCTGACATGGGGGGCGTCAAGCATGGGAAGTTTCAACAAACTCCTGAAGAGATGTGGAGGTCTATAGTCAAGGCTGGATATCACAGAGGCCTGATGGAAACAGGAGGGTTGTGAAGGGGTTGATGATTGTCAGGATGGCCCGTTGATGAGCTAGGAGAGGTGAGGCAGCAGAGGGAAGGGCCAGAGACTCCAGAGCCATGATTGAGCAGGAGTGACCTTGGGCCAATCACTTCACTTCCTAGGGATTCTGGCAAATGAGGGTGTTGGACCTCTTGGGTCTGACAGATTATTATTTGGAGATTGGGGATCCTATGGAGTCTTGGGACCCAGCAGCAGAGGAAGGTTGGCCATTGTGATATCTTATTGTTAAGCTCATCATCTGTCCCTCTCCCTTGCTCCTTCCCCATTTCAGGAACTGTGTGCTGTTACAATCCTTCCACCTTTATTAGGGACCATTAGAGCTTTACAGCACCAGCAGATTGGGTGGGGCCAGTCACAATAAACAGATTTATAATGGGTGGAAACGAGACACCTATCACTGTTGGAGGTTAACACTTTCAGGGCCTTTGAGTGGCAGCCTGCCTGCCCAGGCCTTCTGGCCCTGCTGGCTGCAGGGAGCCTCCTCCTGGCCAGCACATGTTGGACCTCGCTGGCCATAAAGTCCAGTGAGTTCTTACTCAGCGAGGGTGGGAAACCTCTAAATAACATCTCTCATCTGTGTAACATCGATTTGCACAGTGGGCACAAAATAGCTGCTTAATTTATCTCAAGATGTTTCACAAATGGAAACATTCCAGTTTACAGATGGAAACAGATGTATCTGCTCCTCCTCCTGGAGAATCCTCCTGGTAGGTGAAGTAGAGGGTTTGCATCCCTACGTGTCCAAGAGAAAGAAACAAACCAAGTAAGGCTGTTCTCTCTGCGAACAGAGCCTCTCCGGAAGGCTCTAGAACTGTGTATGTATTCTGAATGGTAGAATTCTGGGCCATACCAGTGTCTGAGCCCGAGTGGGCTTTCTTCACCACTGGTCCACAGCTGGTGCCTGGCATAGGGCCGAGGTTCTGTGTATGAACAGAACCACTGATGAGGTCTGTCAGGGAGGGCTTCACATCCAAAAAGATGAATGCATAAATCCCATTTTATTATCTGTTTCTCAGTTTTAAACTGGGCGTGTGGCATTTGTTTCATTTTACATAACATAGTACGTTATTTAAAGCATGTGTTCCCTTTTCTAGAAACAGTATCATCAAGCACTGTCTGCATTTATGCTGCTTAACCAGCATATCCAGCCTAACACACGCACGCGCGCACACACACGCACGCACACCGTCCAACATTAAATGCTACCAGGAAGTTTTCAAAGAGCAGGAGTATTCATTCTCCCTTAATGTTCTTGTTTAGTTTCTACTAGTTTAGTTACAAGCTTAGTCAAGTCTGCTCGTTTGATTTAGTTCTACTAGCTTAATGTTCTGCTAGATTAGTTCTTATGATCTCTTACCAACATCCCTTGGGCAAGAAAAGAGCTAGTATGGCTCTTCCTGAGGTTTTGTTGAGCAAGCTGAGGTCTCGGAAAGGGACTGGACGCTGTGCAGATCAGAGTCATTTGGCAAGATGGTTCTAAGCTGCTACTATCCTCGGGGAGTGCTCCCTGAGTGCTTTGCCAGTGCTCCTGGTCAGTGGAAGCCAGTAACCATCCAACCTCTGAAGCCTCAGTGCGTGACACCTGGTGCTGCCCGGGATCGGGGTCCCTGAGATGGTGACCAGTGGCTATCTGTCATGATGATGGCGATGGTGATGACGCCTGGCGGCGGTGATGAAGAGGCTGGGGTCTGCCCAGGCAAGCGCCCATAAGGAGGCGGCTCTGACACTTGCCAGGCCTCAAAGGATCTTCTCCCTGGGTGTCACTTCCCAGCAGGGCTCTGCTTATGAATAGGTCGCAGTGGAAAACCTCTCCTTTCTGAGGCAATTTTATGAGCCCTTCAGTCACAATACAGATGTCTGTTTTTAGGACCTTACTTTTGTGTGGACACCTAGTGGCTCAGTCTGCTGATGGCTTTATAGCCTTCCCCTGTTGCCCAGACCCACTAGAAGCATCATCATTCTCCTCGTCAGCCAAGCCCAGGGGCCTTTGTTGCAGCCATATTACCCCTCCCCGCAAAGGCTGCCTCTGAGAAAAGAGACCCCAGGAGCCAGACTGCAGCCGGGCTCTGTCTGTCCTCCCTGCCTTTACCCTAATGATGTCCACCATTAACCCTTCTCAGTTTTACTCCAACTTCCTTTGGAGAAAAGGGCATTTAAGTGACTCATGTTGCCACAGTAAATTCCCATTAATTAATCCTTCCTCAAAGTCACCCGATGAGGCCCCAAACTGGGACCATTTAGAAATGGTCATCCTGTGCTTATGGAAGCACCCATTCCCATCCCCCTTAAAGCAGTTAATGGGGGTTATGCTTAGGTCTCAAGAAATCAGGAATGGGGGGCGCCTGGGTGGCTCAGTGGGTTAAAGCCTCTGCCTTCGGCTCAGGTCATGATCCCAGAGTCTTGGGATCGAGCCCCGCATCGGGCTCTCTGCTCAGCGGTGAGCCTGCTTCCTCCTCTCTCTCTCTCTGCCTGCCTCTCTGCCTACTTGTGGTCTCTGTCTGTCAAATCAATAAATAAAATCTTAAAAAAAGAAAAAAAACAGGAATGGGTAGGCTCCCCACAGGTGCCCCATTGGCCCTTTTTTACACCAGGCAGAGCTCTGCCCGAGATCTCTGCTGCTTCATACATGATACTTGTGCCGCTGTGCACCAACCTCTGGCCTTCAAAAACCAAGTCACTCAAACGTGTCTGTGCTATATCTACCTCGATGATCTTTTACTCTCTTTCTCCTCCTCTCCCGCTCTCCCTTCTCCCTTCAAGAGGCATGGCTCCCACTAACCTCAGCAAAACCAGGAGATCTGGAGGAGAGATGTATCCCACTCCCACTTCTCCTGCACAGGGCTGGAGCGTAGGTCACTCATTCATCAGCTGCTTGTTCCAACAGTATTTACTGAGTGCCTACATGGCTAGGCTCCCAGCGCCTGGGTGGCTCAGTCAGTTAAGTGTCTGCCTTTGGCTCAGGTCATGATCCCGGGGTCCTGTAGTATCGAGTCCTGCCCCGGGCTCTCTGCTCTGCGGGGAGTCTGCTCCCTCTCCCCCTGCTGCTCCCCTTGCTTGTGCGCACACGCTCTCTCTCTCAAATAAATAAAAGTGGAATCTTTAAATAAATGAAAATAAAAACAAATGGGCTAGACCCTGTGCGAGGCGCTGAGGACACAGTGGAAAAGGCAAGCAAGGTCTTGCCCTCATTGGGTGTACATTCCAGCAAGAGGTACAGCCAAGCAACAAGCGAACAAAATCATTTCAAACCATTGGTGGCTCATGATGGAGCCCAGCATATCTGGAATCGATTCGGGGTCTATGGGGAAGAGGAAGAAGGGTCAGCTTTGGAGGGGAGACAAGGAGCCAGAGCTGGTGAAAATAGCCTCCTCTTCATCGAACCTCAGTTTTCCATTCCGTCATGGGCATCTGTGACACACGGAGAGCAGCGTGTGTAGGACACTCACAGAGGTGAGGACTTCTTGAGCTCTCAAGGGCCAGCCTGGCCTCTTTCACTTGTAGCCGTGGACTCCAGGCTGAAGTGCTCATTGCCATCATTGCCAGTTGTCTGATGTTTGCCTGTAGAGACTGTCTCTGGGGTAAGGACCCGGAGGGGTGGCCAGGGCGGGCCTCGTGGGGAGGACAGGCAGAGTTTCTGTTGCCCTCCTACCTCCCCCACATGTGTGATTTTCTCAGGCGCCCTATACACGTTAGGGTCTGTTCTCAGCCAAGATGCTTTTGATGGAAGACGACTTTTTTTTTTCCCTTTTCTTTCCTTGGCTCCCTCTGCTTTGATTTTTATAAGAAAACCAGTTTGTGGGCTTCCCTTAAGTATCACTCCACTTTTACTCCTTGAGTTCAAGAGTGTTTACCGTCCCTGCGGGCCTGTCTGTGTTTCTGCCCTTACGAACCGGCCTCCTCACAGAGCCACCTCAGGCAGAAGGCGATGTGGAATTGAAACCAGCCTAGTGTTTGAACTGCTTTCATCTGACATCAGCTTTTTCCTCTCAGGCTTTCAGATTTTTAATCTCCTAAACTCTCTGCAAACATTAATCTTGATGCCCAGAGTGGAGGAAATAGGACTAGGAACTGGCAGGAGTCCCGTGTCGCCGACGAGGACACTGAGGCAGCAGGGCTATCTCCTGTGTGGAAAGCTCTCGTTGCTGGAGTTGCCAGTCACACGGCAGGGAAGGGTGCGCCCTCTTTTATCCCAGATGAGCGTCTCAGAAGTTCCCGAGATGGAATCATGTGCGTCTCTGCCTCTTTCCTCAAGAAAGTGACTCCTCTGTGGGAAAAGGGGGAGCGGATTGCTGAGGACGCGTTACCGGGCCCCCTTCAGGACTGGCCTCATTCCTCCTGGCCCCTTCCCCGGCCCTGAGTTCTGGCGTCATAGCAAAGACAGCTCTGTCTGCCCATAATTGATGGACAGGGTTGTTTCCTTTTCTCCTTCACACGCTCCCTCTTGCCTGGGCTTAAGTTCCCAGTTTCTCGACCCAACAGGGTTGGGCTGTGCTCTGCATGAGGTTAGAAACACACGGGAAGAATGTGTGTGACAGAGCCCTGGCCCGTTGAGTAATGTTTACTCTGTTGGTGGCTGGGACGCTCGTTCGCGCTGGCAAAGGTCCATCGGTCGGAGGAACATTCCTGCATTATCAGGGATGGGAGATTGGCTTGGAAATGTCAAGGGTGAAAGGCATCCCACCCGATTCTGGGTACAACTCACAGACCCCAGGAAAATGGGCCCCCTGGCTTCAGTGCCGGAGGCCATGTGGGGACAAGCTGAGCCTCACAATTGCCCAGGAGGCCCCACCTCCCTTTTCCCCCCACTTCCTATAAAAGAGCGATTCTGGTCATGTTTCCCTGGCTGACATGGCTCTTCTGTTTGCCCAGCTTTTTCTCTCCCCGGAAAACCCGGTGCTTCTCTCACCTTATTTTACTCACTCATTATTCTGGCTTCTGAGGAAGGAAGATCCATATGGCCATCTTGTAGATAAGAATGCCAAGATGCCCAAGTTGACCGGCCCAGGATCATCAAGGCAGAGAGACAAAGAGAATTCATTTCAAGTGTCTCGATGCTGATGGCCTGTTGATTTCTGGAATTGTGGCATTCCGGCTGTTCTTTAGAAGCTCTTAGAGAGCCGTAGTTCTTGCCCCCTGAAGCACAGGTTTCTGAAAAGTCCCTGTGGTTAATTACACCCTGAGCAGGTCCACTCCCGGGTCCTCCTGCAAGACAGTTGTGTCTGGCCTCGAACACAGGCGCATGGCCAGTTCTGTAGAGCTGACATTGACATTGGAAAAACCACAGTGCTCCGTAAAGTCACGCATAAACCATGGGATTTATGGGTTGGGGAGGAATGGGGTTAAGGGCACGCTACTCAAACCTTCTCCAGTGACACCCCCTTTGAAGAGATAAGAATCTAATAAGAAGATGAGCAGAGTTTTACCCCTGTTAACTGGTTAGGAAGTGTATCAGTGCAACAATATATGGCATTTTACCTTGAAAGAGCCCTAAAGTTTGCATAGGGAAGCAGGTGTCACAAGGGCCTCAGCCTGTGAGTTCCCGTGAGGTGGTGGGCAGAGGATTGTCGGAAATCGGAGGGAAAGTTCTAACTCCAGATAGCCCATGCAGGGAACTGCTGGTAGCTGGTAGAGGCTTGAAGGGGGTGTGTGCATCTGCTTGTGTGCATGCACACTAATGTGCTCAGTCTTTTCCCCTGTGGCTCTGCTCGGCTGGGTGCAGGTTTCTGGATGCCTCAAATGGGAAATTCAAGTTGCATTCAGGTTATTCCATAATGTATCAATAGAATTGGAACAGATGCACACTTTTAACACCAGAATTGCCGTGGGACTGACTACATTTTGTCCTTCGGCCAGAAGGGATGCTCTCTTGTCCTGGGGCATGCCTGCTCAAAGCAGCTGAGGGCTCATTCCTTCTTTCAGTAAATAGTCACAGTCCCAGGGCCTCTGTGAGGCTCTGAGGATGCCACAATGAGTAAATAGCCATCCCTTCCTTTAAGAGGGAAAGAGAAGTTCCCTGTCCAAGGAACGTTTTGGTGCCAGGGGACGGACTCCTGCAGTAAGGGTCTCAACTGCGTGTAAAATGCAAAGGGCAAAGCAGGTAACTACCAGGATGAATCAAGGAGAGCTTCACAGAGGTGGTGACATTTAGCCCTCTTTAAAAAAGATGGGACATGGAGAAGAAAGGAAGAGCTTTCCCGGCAGAGGGAACAGCAAAAGCAAAGGCACAGAGGCAGGAGGTGAACAGGCCAACATGACAGACAGCAGGTGCTCTGATATGGCTTTATGGGGCATTGTGTGAGAGGCTACAGCCAAGGGGCTGGAGTCCCAAATGCCCGATTCTGTCAGTCCTTGCTGTTGTGGCTTTTCTAGAAGGCAGTGAGGGGCCATGCTGGATCTCCAAACAGGGCAATGACATGGTACGAGTTTGTTTTGGAAAGAAATCCCAGGCCTCAGCAAAGCGAAGAGTGCCCTGGAGGAGGGTGCTGGCACAGGAAGCCAAGCGTGAAGATGCTGGCTTCTGGAACCATGAGTTCCGTTCATGCCTTGATACTTCTGACTAGTCGTATTGCATAGAAACCGGATGCGTTGACTCTGTCCCACATGCTCTTAGAAAGAGCCTCCCACACCCATGATCCTGAGGCCTAGGCACAGGTGAAGTAGGTCGGCTCCTCCCCAGGATCTCGGGGATGGCTCTGGATTCTAGCTGGGAGGACTTTGGCTGATGGACACAACGTGCTGTGGTTCCTAGGACCAGCAATGGGGACGTGGCCAGTGAGTGCCTTGAGCTGGGAAGTGAATGCAAGGTAGAAGACCACCTTCTGGCATTGTCTGTCTCCTCTGGGGACCTCTGGGGCTATTGACACAGCATCTTTGGTCAGTCAGTATTAAACCAGAGCCCTGGTGGCATATTCCTGTTCAGAGCTCGTAGAGGTAAAGGAAGAAGGGGAGAGGCCATTCCACTGCCCTAGTGCAGTACCTGGCCCGTGACAGGGGCTCAGTCAAGTTTTGTGATCTCAGCCTTCCTGAACATGTCTTTTAGACAAAGATAATCCGAAGGCAGAAGGAGCTGAGGTATCTTGAGCAACTGTTATGTGCCAGGCAGGTTCTGAGGACTTTCACATCTCCTTAAGGTCATTTGTCTTCTTCCCAATGACCTAAGGGGCAGAGACTGTTAAACAGCAAAGAAACTGAAGCTCAGGGAAGTTCAGTCACTTCCCCAAGGTCACACAGCACATGTGTGGTAGAACCAGGATTTCAACCCAGGTTGCCAGGTTCCAGAGCCTCCCCTGCGCTCCTTCTCCTTTGAAGCGCTCTTCTGGATTTGTGAAATACCCAAGGACCTGGCCTCTCCTTCCTCCAACGAGAACACTATTCCTGGTGCATCGCCAGCAGATACCTTGTGATACACCTTCCCCCTCCTCACCCCCTTTCAGGCGGCTGCCTGATCCCGGAGCTACCTTCTCTGGGCCCAGAGTGATTCCCAGACTCCTGGGGAGAGGAGCACCAGTCAGAAAAGTCACAGGTGAATCTGGAACTGGCGAGCAGCCCCCTGCCTCGCTCCCACCACACTTGGGGGGCGATAGCAGCCCCCTCTCCCAGCGGGCTCAGAGATGAGGAAGCTGGGGTTCCCCCAATACACTGAAGGCAGAGCTGGGATCAAACAGGGATCCCCTAACTCCCTCCCGATGCTCCCCCTTAGTCAGAGGTCTAGGCCCACTGGTCTTTTAACACAACAGCCCCACCTTGACATTTCTCCTAGAATGAAGTTCTGCTGGGGGAGAAAATGAGGTTTAAAAACCACGGCAGCCTTGGGCTACATTGCCCGGGTTCTAACAAAGGGCTCTCGACACCCTTCTGCCAGGCTCCCTCCTAAAGGGAGGCTTTTGTTTCCTGCGGATATCCTTGGTTAATTATTTTTAAATAAATAATTATGTAGCCTGCGGTAGGGGAGAAGCCTCTCCGTGACCCATATTTGATCATCAGAGGACTGGCCCTCTTCCTTCGGCCAAATTAAATAGGCTAAAACCGGAGTCTGTTTGACTTGAGGCTGAATCGATGATGGGGACAGGCTGGGAGATGAACGCACGCCTGACTCCCAGCGTTATCATCGCTCTCTCCGGAGCAGAGCATCTTGGGGAGGTAAATAGCTGGCCCGGGAGTCAGAGAAAGCAGGAGAAAACAGGGTGAAGTCCAGTCCCTCCAGGAGGAAAGAATGAGAGCGGCAGGGGCCAGGCCTGCCTCCCAAGTTGCTTCCAGAGCAAAACCTCAGGGCTTCTGCAGGGAAGGATCCTTTGGGAGTCCTTCTCCAGGGACAGATCATTCCACTGGGTGCTTAGAATCTGCCCCAGGTTGTCTAGAATTCCAGAGTCTTAGGGCAGGTACCTTGGGGTCCCTCTCCATACCAGCCCCTCCCCACTTATAGTTACCCCTTTTTAGCATTAGGCTAGGAGACTTACAGATATTTTCTCCTATCACGAGATCACTGTGTTAAGGATGTGTTTCCTCCGTCATATGAGACGAGGCTACGGTACAGAGAAGTCATTTTCCCAAGATCATCTCCAAAGAGCAAAGTCAGGAGTTGAGCCCGAGTTTCTCTAGCTTCTGAGCCCACAGTCTTCTCACTGTCCGTCCTTGTCAGAAACCTCTTTCTCTTGCTGATGTGAAACCTGCCTCCCTCTTTTCCATTGGATCTGCTCTGGCTCCTGAGCTCACGAGGCACACATCTTTCTTCTTCTGCGTAATGGCACTGGGAGCTGTTGGGACACATCCTGCCAGGAGCCCATTGGCAAATGTGAGTGGAGAAAACCTAATGTGACCCAGTGGGGCAGAGTAGAGGGTCGTAAATAGGAGACTTCGGGGCTGCAGGTGGCTGTGGAGGACCGGGCAGGGGGTGCTGGTTTGGAGGCAGGGAAGCCTTTCCTCCTTTTAACTTCATGGCTCCTGTTCCCCCAAAAGTGGAGTGCCCTAGACCAATAACCACCAAATTCCAAGACTGTCCCATTGCCACCCCCACCAGCAGCCCCATGCACCAAAGGATGGGGAGAACCACCAATAGAAGAAGTCCGTAGAGCACACAGTAAGCTGCTCAGAGTCAGGCAGATTGCTTTTGAAGGTTGGAAGCCTGCCTTAGCATTTGTTTGTTTTCTTCCTAGTCCCCTATGGCTCTAGGTCATATCAGCCTTGAGTACCGTCCTTTGGATGGTGCTAGGAAAACTGGCTTGGGTCTCCTTTTGGCAAGCTTCATGTTAGTGATTTGGAGGCTCCTGGGGGTGGGGGGGCTTTGTAGCCTCGGGAGGGTAGGGCCCTGGGGGAGCAGGAAGGAGGGCAGCGGGAGACAGACCAACAGAACCAGTGTCCTTGATACAGTCAGAGTTAAAATGGGGAAAGCTGGCAAACGGGGAATTGCAGCCAGACAGTTGTCCCACCTCTCCAAGCAATGGCATGCCGAGAGCATTCCATCTCCCTACCTTGCAGGTAGACCCAGGGTCCCTCAATCCTTTTTGTTGAATCCAAAGTGAAAAACAAGAACATGGTCTTCATCAGCTTTGAGCTTATGTCCCAGAGACCCCCAGCTTTGTCTGTGGCTGTCTCATGGGCACATCCAGCGAGACTTTGACCCTGCAGACTGGAACCAGGATCTTTGCCCCCCACCCCCCTTGTGCTTCCTTCTGTAGGCCACCTTTGTGTAGCACTTTTGCCTTCCTGAGCACAGACCTCTGTCTTGGTTCCTGAGCAAGAGGGAGGGTCAGAGCAGTGAGGCTATAAGCATGCTTGGTTCTTCCCTCCCTTGCAGACTAATCCTCCACGTCCCGCCAGGATGTGCTCCTTGCCCCACCTCCTGGCGGCTGCGCCTTCCTCTGGGCCCTGGAAGTCAGCCAGATGGGACCCCATCAGAGGAATGTGAGTTACAGAGCCCAAGTCTCCCAGCCGCAGCCCCACATCCCTGTCCTGCTCCGCCCGTGTCCCCCCGGGGGCCTCTCAGGTTCAGCCAAAACCATGGTGTGCAGAGATGGATGCCTTCCACTATGGCTCGTGCAGGGGTCCCTGGGCAAGTGCCTCTCTGTAGAATGGGTCTGCTCATACTTTGCGGGCCCCACATTGCCATGAGTTCTGGGGAAACATTTCTAGAAGGCATTTCGAAGAGTAGAAGAAATACTCTTACCAGGAAGAGAAGGCCAGTCTCAGCACTTAAATCCTGAAACAACTATGGTAAAGCAACAACGGGGGGAATCCTCTCATGCATTCGAGTCCCTCCCTCCCTCCCTCCCTCCCTCCCTCTCTCCCTCCCTCCCTCCCTTCCTCCCTTCTTTCCTCTGACAGGTAGGTATTGAGTGGTTACCAAGTGACAAGACACTAGGGATACCACCATGAACAAAACAAAACAGACAAAAACGCCCTGCCCTCATGGAGCTTACATTCAGGAATGTGAAGTCAAGCTCAGGACACCTCTACCCTAGAGAAACACGGCCAGTGTTTCTTATGGGCAGACAGGGGAGGAAAAGAGGCAACTTGGCCTTCTTGGCATCCACCCTTGCCAACAAGGGGAGCCGAGCCCGTGTTCCAAGGCCCTGGGGGCACTCACGGCTGCTGTGGGGTCCGTCTTGTTTTGCAGGCGTCCGCTACAGCCAGCCGGGGAACAGTGAAGTCACTTCCGCCTCAACAATCAGCCACCATGGCAACAGCGCCATGGTGACCAGCCAGTCCGTTTTACAGCAAGTCTCTCCCGCCAGTCTGGACCCTGGCCACAATCTCCTCTCACCTGATGGTAAAATGGTGAGTACACCTGGGCCATTGTAGCTCTGGAGCTGATAAGATAAGAGGCAAAACAAACACAACTTCTCACAAGGCCTGCCTCAAACAATGAGCCATTGTAGCCCCTTCAGGGAAAATGGGGGCTGTCCAGAGTTGGAACGGAAAGGTAGGACCGGTGACCCAGCCTTTGGCGGGTGGAAGAGGTGTTCGGTTTGAACCTAGCCAATAAATCTGACAGAGTTCTGCTCTCATTTTATTGATTGAATGCCTCATAAAGGAGCAAGCCGGGTGGGACCCTGTTTGTTTTGGGGCCCGCCAAAGACATTTGCGTTGATAAAATGTTCATTCTTACCCACCCCCCCACCAAGGCCTCCAAAGCCAGTCTTTTTACCTCAGAAAGGACTTGACTGGGAAACAAGCCCCCTCTTTCTCTTCACCGCCCCCTGGTGCTGGCAAGGAGAGAAACTGAGTCAGGATTTAGAGGGCGGTAGGGATGGAGGGAAGCTTCTTAAGCTGGGCCATTTGATGTACGTCAGGGAAGAGCACAGCACAGAATGGTGGGGTGGGGCGATGCTTGCCCGGTGAGAAACACCGACTTTGAAGTTCCAGAGACCAGGGTTCAAATCCCAGCTCCCGCACTTAATAGCTGAGTAGCCTTGGGCAGGTTACTGAACTCTTCTAGGTCTCTCTTTCTCAGCTATAAAATGGGGGTGATAACAATACGGTAGCTGGGGGAGCAAGTGTGCTAACAAGTTAAGACTCCGCACCGTGTCATAGAGTTGAGAAATGCCTGTGGTGGTGTGATGTGGATGCCCGTGTCCCTCTCTCTAAATGAAGCTTTCTATGGCCATACCCACAGCCCACACCCAGATGTAAGTTTAGCACACTCGGTGAGGAATGGACTCTCTGAATTGACAAGGCTCTCACTCTCTAGCCACACAAGGGCAGGGGAGCGCGGCTGGTGAGAGAGACAGGCATTACGACACCGGTAAGGGCAGGAAATGGAAAACTTTATTCTTTGGGTCATGCTCTGTGTTTCGGTGGGGGAGGAGCTGCAGGTTCCCGGCTTCCACGCTCAAGGCGGAGCTGCACACGTTCCCTCAAGGTGCCTGACCCAGAGGCAGGTGGGGGCAGGAGTGGTGGAGGGGGGAAGGGGGGACGGGGACGGGGAGCAGATGCCATTTCAGACCTTGACGTGTGTGCACTGTGTAGGCAACACAGGAATGGTGAGTCACAGGTGACTGAGTCCCCAGCTCCCTGGAGGAAAAAACAGCGTGTAGTTTCCAAGGGGAGGGCTAGCCTGGGTCGTGGTCTATGCAGACGCACTGCTCTCCCCTGGTAGCAGTCTGTGCAAACGAGAGAGGCACAGGCAAGTTTCTGTGAGTCACTTGGAGACCCAGACAGGTTAGGGGTAAGGATCGCCTAAGCTGCTCTGGAGAAGGGGGGCTTATGGGAGACATAGCCCCCGAAACCCTTCTCTTGCTTGAAGGTCCTTGGGGTTTCTCTTTGGACCCCCTGGCTCTTTCTCCTCAGAGGCAAGTGGCCTCACCCCAAGCCAGGGCTGCTGCAGACAGGCTTTTTGCTTCCTGTTCTGCTCAGCAGTGCCCTAATGGGCAGCGTATTACTGGATTGATGATTGACCAAGAGAGCACACCTCAACGTTAGCAAACACCTGGAAGCTTGTTTGCGGGGACCGGCTTTTTACTAGTCTCCAACACCCTGGCTTACATGTTATGTCACTGTTACTGGATGCCCCAATGCAAGAATATGTTTTCTGTTAATATATAATAGGTCCATCCCAGAATGTGGTCCACCAAGGCAGGAGTGGAATATGGTTAAAAATAACGCAGGCAAGGGAACCCGTGTGTCCACGTCCTGGGCTCGGTTGTTTATCAGTGATAGGATGGAAGTTGCTTAACTTCCGCTTCCTCGTCTGTAACATGGGGGGGTAATCATGCCTGTGTCGTGGGATTGGTGTGAGGATGGCTTGTGGTGCAGCAGTTCTTTGGGTAAGCCCCAGGCGAGGAGTGGCAGTCTCTTGTGTACTAACGTTCACTGGGATGTGAATTCAAAATCTCCCCCCGGGGATCAGTTTTGGAAATATTGCTGATCCACATGAGCTTTCCTTTGCACTGTCTGTTCCCTCTCCTGAACCCAAGGGCGTAGGCAAAAAGCTGGCCAGATTTAGGGTTGCAGTTTGTGTGTGTTGAACATTGTGGTGGTGGTGGTGTTTTTTAAGCGCCTACTGGGGAACACCTGGGGGGCTCAGTTGGTTGAGTGTCCAATTCTTGGTTTCAGCTCAAGTCGTAATCTTGGGGTCGTGGGATCAAGCCCTGTGTCGGGCTCTGTGCTCACGCAGAGTCTGCTTATCCCTCGCCCTCCACTTCTCCCCTGACTCATGCTCTTTCTCAAATAAATACATAAAAATCTTAAACAAACAAACAAGCACATACTGGGGCTCCTGGCTGGCTCAGTCGGTAGAACATGTGCTCTTGATCTTGGGGTCATGAGTTCGAGCCCCACATTCAGCATGGAGTTTACTTAATAATAATAATAATAATAATAATAATAATAATTAAAATCAAAACACACATACTGGATACTTTCCCAGTATCAAAGCTCAGGCCTTGGAGGCAGATGGCCTGCTTTCAACACCCAACACGACTTGAGCACATTTCTGAACTTCTCTCAACCTCTGTTTCCATGTCTGCGGTGTGGGGGTAATAACACCACCCTTGTAGGTTGTACACAGTGAAGCACTTAGTAGAGGCGAACTGCAGATGGCAGCATTCATGTAATTCAGACACAGCGAATTATCATGTAAGAATCATGAGGGCAGCCCCTGGCTCCCTTCAGTTCTGGAGGCAAGTAGAAAATACTGGTTGCATTTTACAATGAGAAGGAGCTTGACCAAGGTTAACCAAAAACAGTAAGTGGAAGGGATTTGAACGCGAGCAAAACTGAGTGTGAATTCTGGCTTCCTCACGGCCTAGTCAAGTGACGCAGAGCCGGTGTGTCCGCTGTTGGGAGGATCAGTTTCTTAGTTGGTAACGTAGGGGCAGTGGTGAGAATGCCCTCCCTGTGTCATTATCTGTTGAGGACAATCAGTGGAAGCACTGGACAGACTCTAAAGCCATGGTTGGCATCTGTGTTTCTCTTTCACCATTAAAATCAAACATTGAAATGGCAGAGATTACTGTCACTTCATTGACTTTCTCCAAAGGACTGCATTACCCAAAGAAAGTCTGAAGGCAAGTTACTGATTTCTTTTCTTTTCTTTTCTTTCTTTTTTTTTTTTTTAAATGACTCTGACATTTTGAAAAACAAGCCCAGTGAACAGGCTGGTTCTCTCTTGTTTGATGTGGTCAGAATTCCTTCTTGGTCACGTGACACCTCCCCCACTCCAACCCCAACTGACTTCTTGATGCCCATTTTAAAAAAACACAAACAAACCCGTTTGGTTTTTTTCTTTCTTTCTTTTTCAAATTAACCTTGGAAGCTATGGGGTTGACCAGAAGGTCAGGGCGGGAGATAGTGTCTTACCCAGGTGCTGGTGTGAGACCTATCGTTTGACAAGCTCCAGAAGAAGGGCAATGGGACTATTCAGACATGAATGTATATATTCTAACCCTAAAGTATCTCCGAGTAGTCCTGATACCATCAAGAACGTCTAGAGTAGTTCCGAATGACAGGAGACATCTCTCTCCCTTCTTCCCCCCACCCCCGCTCTTTTCTTTCTTTCTTTCTAAGACTTTATTTTTAAGTAATCTCTATACCCAGTGTGGGGTTCGAACTTACAACCCTGAGATCAAGAGTCACATGCTCTACCGACTGAGCCAGCCAGGTGCCCTGAGACATCCTTTCTTAAAAATAATTTTAGAGGGACGCCTGGGTGGCTCAGTTGGTTGGACGACTGCCTTCGGCTCAGGTCATGATCCCGGAGACCCGGGATCGAGTCCCGCATCAGGCTCCCAGCTCCATGGGGAGTCTGCTTCTCCCTCTGACCTTCTCCTCGCTCATGCTCTCTCACTGCCTCTCTCTCAAATAAATAAATAAAATCTTTTAAAAAAAATTATTTTAGAAATTATTAAAACTATAAATAGTAAACTACTTTGTCACCAAAAAAAAAAAACAACTATGTGCTTGTGTGCATCTGCAGGGGTGTGTATGTGTGTGTGTGTAAAATTGATAAATTCTTATAATTAGTGGGGAACCATTGCAAGCATTTCGGAAAACATCAGAATCAAAACAAGCACATTATGACAGTTGTTTAATACTGTTTAGAAAGTTCTAACCAATGCAATAAGACCTGTACACATTTAGTACTAGCAAGGAAGAGACCCTATCAGCACGTGGGCTCGTGATGCCTTCACACCTTGGAAAAGTGAGGAAAATCAATAAGGAAAAGACACTACTAGGAATAAATAAAAGTACTTGATCCCCAGTGAAAGGTTGCAAAGTGGCCATGTGCATAATAAACATATTAAAATTAGTAGCTTTCTCTTGCTCATCTGTCATTAAAATATAATGCTGCCACAGAATGGGGGCCCCTGGGGCCCAGGGCTTATCATTTAGTAGCTTTGTCATTAAGATAGCAGCTCCTTGACCAAAAAAATAAAAATTGTTCATGGATAGTGGAGATTTAGAAAAGGTAGAGAAGCGCAATGATGGCTGATCTCCCCCAACCCTTAGTAGTAGTGGCAGGAGCAGGGTAAGGAAAGGTCCTCTGTAAAAGGTAAGAACTTGACTTCCAGAGTCAGGCAGACCCGGGTTTGAATACCACTTGCTGGGTTATTGGATCTTAGGCAACCTACGTATCTCCTCTGTGAAACAGTGATATATCTGCCTGATACCATAGCTACCTGCTACAGATCTACGTGAAGTTTCTGCCTCGCGGAACCACGGTGAGGTTTATCTGTTAATGTATGAGTGGTACTTAGTGGAGTCTGTAACGGCGAGAGCTTTCCTGCGCTTCTGCCTAGTCCCTAATCCACTCTCACTCGGGCAGATTTCAGTCGTTACTTTCAGCAGTCCCATGTCTTTAGCACCAGTAAGAGAGATGGTATGGAGCAGAACAGAGGATACTTCCAAATTGAGCAATGGACGGTCCCACAATACCCGGGAGCAGAAGAATCCCTAAGGCAGGCAGGTAACTCAAAGTAGTCAACAGACGGAAGCACCATAAGGGTCGGGTTGTGCGTTTTGCTTCTTGGTCTTTAGCACCTAGAATTGTGCCTGCGCCTCAGTGGATGCTTCATAATTGTTGAATGAACGAGTGTGTGAGTGAATGAGTGAATGAATGAGTGGGTGAATGAATGAGTGAGTGAATGAGTGGGTGAATTAGCTGTCCCGAGGACTTACTGAGCCATGTCATTTTGGACACTGCTCTTTGCAGTCCCAGTCCCACTCACATTGCTCTTGTTTCTTCTCTCCAGCAGATCTCCGTCTCCGGGGGTGGTTTGCCCCCCGTCAGCACTTTGACGAATATCCACAGCCTGTCCCACCATAATGCCCAGCAATCTCAAAACCTCATCATGACCCCCCTCTCCGGAGTCATGGCCATTGCACAAAGTAAGCTCCGTTCTTGGTCACAAAACCTAGGGGGCAGGGAGAAGAAGGGTGGGAAGTAAATCAACCTGATTTTTAAAAAACATTTATAAAAAGCCCCCTTCAAACTCACCCACCACTTATTGATTTGATTCCGCTTATGTTTAGTTCCTTATCTCTCTCAACAATATTTGGACTGTTTAGCCTAAAGAAAGAGGAACAATGGAGTCACACTGAATCTGGGTCACGGCTCACTGCATCCTGGGGCAAATCATTAACCTTAATGAGCCTCAGTTTCCTCATCTGTAAAATGGGTTGCCGAGGTGCTCCAATAACAGTGCAGAGAGACATGCTTGTAAATCTGTAAAGCATGAGTATGTGTAATATCAGAGCTTGTACTTTTGTCTCGTGTTCATTTCTACCTGTAAGGATATGGTAGATGTTCCAGGAAGTGATGCTGATATTTCTTTGTGTTGGCGAAGATGGAACAATGATGGGCTTCCTCCTAAACAGGGAATTTGGTGTGGTCATGGGACAGCTCTTTGGCCAGTGGTGAAAGTACAGTAAAAACTCCCAAGGGAAACTGTAGGAGCATCTCTGAGCCTTCAAGGAGAAACATGCTTGAAGATGGGGCATAGATCTGGTCCTTCCAGCTCTAGGAGGCTCTTGTTCTACGAGGAACCTCTAGCCCTCTCGGATGGGCCAGTTCCAGGCACGGGAAGGCTGCGGGGTCTGGGGAGGGGCGCATGCCGCTCTCAGAATTCTAATGCTGATGAGTAGTCAGTGTGTTTCCAGCTTCCATCATGGCAGCACGGGCCAAGTCATCACCCTGACCCTGGGAAGTCTTTCCTAGAAGTCTTGGGAGAGATCGGAGAATGGCGCACTGCTCTCCTTCTCCGCTGATTTCACCCCCTTGTCCTGGTAGCTTCCTTGTATCAAGTACCCGCACTTCTTTATTTTGTTCCTGCCTTTTCCTCCTCTCTCTCTTCTCTCTTTCTAAGTCAGCTCTAGCGGAGGTGGCTACTCAGATCACTTCTGCGGAGAGTGGCTCATGTGCTCTTGGAGGGTAGAACTGGGCTAGACCCAGGGCAGGCACCCAGCTTTACTGAGCGTGTCCTCAGCGGCTCAGGAATTGAAATAACAAATGCAGTTGTTTTGTTTTTGTTTTTTGTTTTTGCAGAGAGAAATGGGACTAGAGAAGCTTTTAGAGGACTGACAAAATAAAAAATTTTTAAACTCACTGCCTTTTCACAGGAATGTGGTAACCATACTAACAGCAGGGTTTGAGAGTGAGCTAGGATACCTAAAACCAGCTTGCTTGACTTCTAGAAGATTTGGTTAAAAGACCCATGGCTAAGCTCTTTTTATCACCTCTTTATTTCCACAACCGAAAAGATACACAAACCATCCCACTTACCTTCTTTCCTCCCACATCACGCTTCAGCTGACACACAGTTCTTAATATTTTCTTAGGCACTCTCTGAACTGAAATTTTCCTAGAAGCTATTCCATATTCAGCTTTGTTCCTCCTGATTTCTTCCACCCAGACTTCTCTGCCATCTTGCTGTATCCTTAATCTGCAGAGTATACATTGGCCTTGGAAGGGTGTTCATGGTGCGTGTGCAGGTGTGTGCTTGGAGTTGGGGGGAGTATGAAGAATGGCCAGGATCCCCAGAAAACTTGGCTGAAACTCGTGGTTCTAGCCAGTGGGGTGGCAGGCTGAAGACTTGCTTGCAGGCGTCCTCCTGTGGCCAGCTCTTGTCCCATCGAGTCTGAGGGTCCTGCCCCAGGCAGAAGTGGTAACAAAGTACTTGGTTGGCATTGCCAACCCCCATTCTCTATTCATCCACTGGACGGACAACATGCTTCTCAGGCAGGAACCAGTGCCCAGAAAACAGGTGAAAAGGCCAAGAGTCACACTCCGTGGGAGCTAGAATGACATCAGTGGCTCACGATCCTGGAATTGAGGCACACAGCAGGATCACAGACTGTGTTGAAAATAAGATTCCTGGGCCTCACCTCTGAAGGCTCTGACTCATTAAGTCCTGGGTGAGGCAGAGGAATGTATATTTCTTAAAGAGCTCCCCCAGATGATTCTAAAGCACAGGCAGGTTTCAGAACTGTGCCCTCAAATGTCATCCATTCCCGACAGGGTAATTGACTTTTCTGGGCAGAGATTTCTCAAAAGAGCAGCAGTAATAAGCCTGGGAGGACAGCGAGTCCGTGGGGCCTCGCAGGAGACCCCAGGGGAAGGTAGGAGAGGGAAACAGGATATCAGGATATCAGGTGAGACTGGGGCTTGGGGACCTGAGCCCCTAGGGAATAGGAGATAGTGCGAGTCTGTATGGGATCAGAGGACCCGGTCCCAGCCCCCCTCCCCAGAAGACCCAGGAGGGGACTTATTCTCCCTTCACTTCTGCTCAGGGGTCCTCACCTTTCAGGTTTCTGATAACAGTATCAGCTAAAGCCCTGAATAAGCACCAGCTGAGGTCTTCCTGCTATCTCCACGGAGGACTTCCCACAAACCCGCTTCTGGAACCCTCTCCGTTTCAGGAAAGGACCTCTAGGTGTGGCTTCCACACTTGCCTGAAAGAGACCTTTTTTTCTGGATTTTCTTCTTCATCCCATCCTGCCCCCCCCATGCGCCCCCCCACTCCCCCACCCCCCCACCCCGTTTCACAGAAAGCAAGCTCAAAGGAACATTGGCAGCCCCAGGAAAGAGGTCGGGGTGTCTTGCCCCGATCCTCTCATCCCCACTCCCACCCTGGCTTGGCTGTCTCCCCCAGATTCCCGCCCAGGGAGCACATGGAGTGGGGGGGTGGGGGGTGGACCAGGGACCCAGTCTCTGCAGCGCTGGCCCCGGTTCTGAAGAGGATATAGACACAGAACAGGACCACAGAGGCCTGACACCTCCAGAGCAGAAAGATGGCAAGAGCCCCTATAAACAGCCAGCCTTTAACCTCCCACTACCTGGACCTTTTGATGCCACGAGCTCTGTGCCGCCAGATAAAATCCGTCCACTTCCTAGATGGGCTGAGGTCTGGTGTTTCCCCCCTCTCTGCTACAGTCAAGAGAAGGAGCATCTGACCTCTGCCGGGGTCTTTGCACCAGTTCGCTAAATGATGGCTTCGTACTCCTAGGGACAGTGCAGGTTGGGGGGGGTGGTGGTGGTTTTTCGCTTTTTGGTTTTGGTTTTTTAATCAAAATGTGAGTTCCTGAACACTCCTGCCCTCTGCTGGGCAGAAAAGTCTGGGCAGTAACCTGTGCCTTTGAGTGGCTGCACTAAGCTGCCCTCAGGGCACCCAGGTAGGCCTCTCTCAGAGTCAGGTCTGGAGGGAGCGAGCCAGTTAGAGGCCACCTTCCCAGGCAACCTCAAGGGAGCCAAGTTTGGGAGAATGACTCTCAGGCCTCGGATCTGTGTAAGCCCAATTCTATCCACAGCTCACTGTGGAATGTGAGTGAGCAAGTCAGTCTCTCCAAGCCTCAGTTTCTTTGTCTGCAGAATGGATCTATAAAACCATTTCCCAGGCAATCTCTCACACGAGGCCCAGCCGTGCCAGGCACATGGCAGGACTCTGTCGGTGACCATGCCGGGGCACTCGCCTCTCCGCATCCCTGAAGCCACCTCTGATCTTTCCCTCTTGTTCCCACAGGCCTCAACACCTCCCAAGCACAGAGTGTCCCTGTCATCAACAGTGTGGCCGGCAGTCTGGCAGCCCTGCAGCCTGTCCAGTTCTCCCAGCAGCTGCACAGCCCTCACCAGCAGCCCCTCATGCAACAGAGCCCCGGCAGCCACATGACCCAACAGCCCTTCATGGCGGCCGTCACGCAGCTGCAGAACTCCCACAGTAAGGACATGGGGCGGAGTTGGGGGGAGCTGGGGGAAGTGGGGCGGGCACCACCAAGGGCCCTAAGCAGCCCACCTCTGCCGTCTCTGGATCCATACTTGCTTGGAAGTGAATTGATTTGGTCACTTTTCCCTACCTGTTATCAACCCAGACAATTCCTCAGCATGACCCTTGTGTGGTCTGTGCCTTTCCTAGACCTACTCTCTACCTCCATGACTCCTGGGGGAGGTTTGAAGAAGACAGTTGAGCCTACGGGTAAAGGGGAGCTAGAGATAGAGAGCAGAGTTGGCACCCATGGATGATTTCGCTAGGCAACCAGAGCCTTTTCCCCGTGAGCCCTTTTGATCTAAAATTCCAGGTAGTCATTACCAAATGACAAGAGTAGGCATGCAATTTGTGTTCTCTGAAAATGAAGAATTTTCTAGAATCCCCATGCTGTCCCGTTGACACACCCCAGACATCTCTAATCGAGAACCACGGACATAGGTGGACAATACCACCTCCTCACCATCTTGGATAAAGAATAGTAGTGCTTCTGCTGTTACCCGCCTCCCTCCCCACTCTGGCCCCCAGACTGGTTCTCATATCCTGTCTTTCAACCAGTTAGTTCCCACCCACTCCAGCCACTGTATCCCTGCCCTCTGTCCTGAGCCCCAGGCCCACAGCCAGCCCTCTGGCCAGATCAGGATACAGCCCCTGGCCTATAAGTTTGGCAGGGTGCCAGAGGAACACCTGAGAAGTCTCTGGAATAGAGTGATCATCTTGGAATCGGACAAACATAGGATTTAAATCCTGCCTCTGAGGCTTACCAGCTATGTAGCCATTGGTAGAGTTTCTTAGCCATTCTGAGCCTCAATTTCCTCATCCATAAAATGGAATGTAGAGAGGTTATGGAGATGAGATAAATAATGGAGAGTGATTATGGAGAGTGATTATGGAGATGAAATAAGACTAGGTATGAACCGTATCTGGTAAACACAAGAGTTACAGAAATGCAGGGGATGATTTATTAAGGGACTTTTTAATAGGAGGCAGGAATGGGGAAGAGGGTTTTTGTTTCTCCCCTGGCTGCACAGCTCACCCTTCTTCTATCCTCAGGGCACTCTCCCCTCCTCAGGCCTGCAGAGCTGGTTTCCAAGCACCATCTCACATTCCAATCACATTTTTTTTTTTTATGTGGCTTCTGGAAAAATCTGCCATAACCTGTAGCAGAGTCTGGGACCCCACATACCCACTTTCCTTTCTGTTTGGGACCTGATAATATGACCCTGCTTGCTGCTGCCCCCTGCCAGGCCCAGGTGGGACTGTCAGAGAGTGGTCCCTAGTGACCTGTGAACTGCAGAGGCCCAATTGGGGGCCCCAGGACCAGGCAGCAGCCAGCCTCCCTCCACAGGAAGGACTGGCTGGAGTGGCAGGTCCTTCTAGGACCTCTAGAAGGTGCTGTGATGGATAAAATGGTCTGCTCCCTCCCTCATGGCCAAACAGCCCCATGCTTCTGTTAGCTGGTCATGTGACTTGGAATTTATATGAATCTAATGGATAAATCACATGAGTCCAAAAGTTGACTTGTTGAAACAAGTATGGGAAAAACTGAAAAATGAGTCACCTGCTCCTAAAGGTTTTATTTGCATCTAGTCTTCCCTTGTCTGTCGTCCTTCATCTTTCTGTGACATCATAATATGACCTGTGATGTCATTTTAGGCCAAATTGGAACAACCCAGAATCATACAATGAATTATACCCATGTCTAATTATAATTAATCAGTTTATAATTGCTTTGCATAAGACCTGGCTCTTGAGTCATGGCAGATAGGATAAGCTTGTGCTGGCCAAACTCGTTATGTTTGCTGGCTACTTAGAACTTTTTCTGACTTAAAATCTCTGATGCACCACATATGCCTAAGGCCCATTTGTTGATGTTAAGCACCTAACATTTAACTGAAGAGTCAGGAGAACAGAAGTGCCGTTCACTACCGTCAGCAAGACACTGTGCAAAGCTGTTTGTCTCTTTGGTACAAAGTACTTTCCACGTGATGTTTTCCAATCTACAATAGCTATCATTCCCATTTTACAGATGAGGAAATTGAGGTGACGTGACTTAATTGAGGAGCCAGAATTGAAACACATGGCCATTCTTTTGACCACATCAGGCTGCCTTCTGAAACATCACCAGCACCTGCCCCCTTTTCTCTGCCTCGGGATCATAGGAGCTTACGGTGTGGGATGGGGGCGGGGTCTGTAGGTCTGTAGCTGTGTACATACCTGTGTGGTCATACCAAAGTGGTCTTGACTTTGTCTTCCCTCTGTTTCTCCAGTGTACACTCACAAGCAGGAACCCCCCCAGTATTCCCACACCTCCCGGTTTCCATCTGCGATGGTGGTCACAGATACGAGCAGCATCAGTACGCTTACCAACATGTCCTCCAGTAAACAGGTAAATGCCCAAAGGAAGTGCAGTGGGGGCCTCGACCCAGGCTAGTGATGTGCAGAGAGGGTGGCATGTGGGGCCTGAGCCTGGTCCTTCTCAGGCTTCTGGTTACTTGCTAAAGGAGTCCCTGTGGTCAGAGGCAAAGAAGATGGGCCACAGGCTAACAGGACTTTCTGCTCCCTCAGCTTCCCCAGCAAGAACACTAAATGACCAGGGCTTGATAATCCACTGAAGACTGGATTACACAGAGCCTTTAGGTATTGAGACTGAGTATTTCCCATGGATTGATCGGTGGTCCGTGGAAAAGGTGTTTCCAAGGGCAACTCAAGACAGTCATGCCCTCTGTAGCATTTCTTGCTTTGCAAGAGGGATGCCTGAGGCTTTTCCACAAATTAATCAATGGAAAAAGGGAGTAGTAAGGCCAATTACCCTATCCAGGACCCATGCTGGACCCGGAACACTGCAAATTGCAGAGAGTGACCCAGCTCTCCCAACCCATGGAGATTCCCCAGTGCACAGTTGGGCCTTCCAGGGGCCTACGTTTACTTGGTGTTTACTTCGCAGTGCACTAAAAGTGGGGAATCCAGAGGCTTCGTCACTCTTTCAGTGGGTGGCTGGTTCCCACCTCCAGGGAGAGCTGATGGAGCAGTAAACCCAACCAAAGACAGGGCTCATCCCTGCGGCTTGTCCCTGCCACGGGACACGGAGAGTAAGGAAACAGGACAGGGTGTCTGAACACACACGACAGTTCCAGAATAATACAATAGGACCTTTTAGGAGCTGGGGTCTGTGCAGCGTGGGAACTGTTTGGCCTCTATTGATTACTAGATAAGTAGGTGACAGCCTTGAACTTCATGTCAGAGGCGCTCAGCAGGGTTTGGTCTTGTTGATGGTCTTTTTTCTGAGTCCTGGGACTCAAACCTCCTCCAGAGCTGTGTGCTGCCAAGCATGTGCTTTCATGGGCTCGGGTTCTCCACTCTTCCCTTTGCCCACATCTCCTCTTGGTCCCACAGTATGGTAGAGCAGGTGGGTTCTGTTCCTGGGTTTGCCCACCTTGACCTCTCTGAGCCCTCATTTCTTCACCAAGAGTCATAACATGGACTTGTCCTAGGGATTCGATGAGGTCATGTGGATTTAGGGCGCACACACGGCCTAGGCAGCTGGGCTCTGGAGTTGGGAGAGGGAGGAGGTGTGTGGGACCTGCTCTGCCACTCTTCTCTCACCCAATGGAAGATGAAAGGACACCCCCTGTGGCCCTGCCCTTCGACTCCCGTGCGATTTCCCACTCTTTGTAGTGAGCAGGGAAAACATTTATCTGTGCTCACAAATCTCAATCAGGGAACCAGCCAGGCGCAGCAGCCCTGCTTGGGAATACCTTCCCCCTTTGAAAGGTTTATCAATCCATCTGCCGCTTGGTCAGCCCTAGACAAGGCTCTGATTAATTATTCCTGTCTTCCCCAAGTTGACTTTGATGCTTGCTTGTTGAAACAAGCCCTCTGAATTCAGGAAATGGTCTCTTAATCAAAATTCTCCGAGACGCTCTCTGAGACGCGGCACTGGCCGGCAAATGGCTTCTCCCCTCCTGTGGACAGAGTGGCCAGCCGACCTTGAAGCTGCACGAACAGCCCTCCAGAACCACCAGGAAGTTGTCCCTGGGCGGTTCAGGAGTCTGGCGGTAGCCTCATCTCTGGGGTGATGAGAAGGATGTTGACATGTAGGATCAAACTGTGCACGGAGCCCTTTAGGTTTATACTTCTCGTGAACATGATCTCATCATTTTCTTTCTGTTGCAACTTCCTTGGTACAAAGGAATGAACTGAGGCTCAGAGAGGCAGAGTGACCTGCCCAAGGTCTCACAGCTGGTCAGTTCTAGAGCTGGACCTTCAGACTGTGGGCTTGTACTTCTTCCATTTAAGCAATATTGGCCTTGCGATCTCCATCTCAAAAATGCTCAAGCATTTGCTGCTATTGCAGTCTTAATGGTCAGGAACAAGCATGAAACTCAGCCCCTGTAGGTGTCCCAGTCAGTCAACTTTCTTCTTCCAAACTGAAGGAGAAGAGGAATGTGGAAGGAAGGTAAAGGTACAGTCAGACAGAAAGAACCAAGGTAAAGAAAATTTTGTACGAAATCTGTTCCCCAGGCAAAGGGTCAGAATGAATGCTGAAAGAGATGTGGTACAATGTTGCTTTCTCTAACTATTATTTAACAAAACAAGTTTTAAGAACGTTGCTGGGAACTGGGCATGGTGTAAGGACAGGAGGATTCCTTGGTCCCATATGTTGGGGGAACGGCTGGGTTCAATAGCTAAAAACCACAAGGCCAGGCTTCTTCAAATCTTTAGTTAGGCTGCTGTGTGCATGAAATGGGGCCATTAGGGTGCACAGATGCTCCAGGCCAAGGGACGCATCCCGGGCAGCCCTCCTTGAGAGGCATCACAGAATGCTTGGAAAAGCCAGCAGCCTTGCATTCACCCCAGTCCCTTCCCCGCCCTGCCACAGGACCTTGGGGAGTTAATTCATCCTGCAGGACCATTTCTGCATCTCTCATGGGGAAAATCCTAGGATATTCATAGGATATTCGCATGCCTAGAAGAATGGCTGGTACATGGTCAAGTACTCCGCGTGCTAAGTCCTTCCCTCTTGCTGCTTTCCATCTGTGATCCTTTAGGAAATGCCTTCTGTCGACTCCTTCAAAATTTAACTCATTGCTTGGTCTATATGCTTCCTATTTTTATGCTGACTCACAGATGTGCTCTCATCCCTGGACTCCCAGACTCCCAGGAAAAAAGCAAATCGTGAAAGGACCTCTCAAAGCACCAGAGCACTTTGTGCTTAGCCAAATGCCTGGACTATAGTAGATGTTCAGAAAATATAAATGGAGGAATGAATGAATGAATGAGTGAATGAATGAATTCAGAGCTAGCATTTTTTGAGGCCTCTCATTTGCATAGCAACAGTCCAAGTGCTTCATCATTCTTACCTTTCCTGGCTAACCCTCTGACCCATTCAGCAAGGTAGATATTTTTTATGCCCAACCTACAGAGCAAAACACTGAGGCTCAGAGGTGGGGAGGGATCTGGCCAGACTCACACAGATGATAAATCTGGATCTGGACTCCCAGACTTTGGTCTTCTCTCTGCAAATCCATTCCACCACACTCATCTTCTCCTATCCCTTTTTCAGCACTCAGAAAAGTGACCCAGGTTTGTGCAGCCATCAGGCTCAAGACAAGATTTGAACTTGTATCTGATCGCAGTGTTTTCATTGTCAGGACAGACATGCCCTGGTGCCATGTGGATCACATTTCAGGAACCTCTGGGCTGGGTCGCTCTCACCGGCAGTTCCTGTGGCTCTGTGTGTCTCCCCTCCTCCCCCAACCCTGCGTACTGGCGAGCTACCATCTGAGTGGGGCTGGGCCCGAGTTCCAATAAGACAGGGCCCTGCCAGTCTGGAACAGGACTGCAGCAAGCACTGACAAGGGTTAGAACAAGTGTGGGCTGGCTGCCCGCCGAGTCCTATTTCCACAGCCTCTATACCCACTGCTCCACTCCCTAGTTTACAGAGAGGTCAGGAGAGGACCCTCCCCTCCGCCCTCCTCAGGAGAGGACCCTCCCCTCCGCCCTCCAGCAGGCACTGGTAGGTCGGGGGGCTACTTAGGAGGAGGCAGACAGCCTCTTGTAAATCCTGGGCAGCTTCCACGTTCCAGCCTTCTCCACTGGTGGTCAGGCAGGAACTGTGTGATGATTCAGAGCACCAACTTGGCAGTCCTAAGATCCTACCACTTTCTACCTGCGTGACCTCAAGGAAAAGTCCTAGCCTCTCTGAGCATCAGGTTCCTCACCTGTAATACGGAAATGATGGTTCCTCTTCCAGGGATCATTAAAAAGACTAAACACAGTATGTCTTGTAAGATACCTAGCTCAGTGCTTGGCTCAAAACCCCCAACCCATGGCGGCTGGGGCAAACTTGACCTCCCCTCGCTGGCAACCCTGAGTGTCTCTCAAGCTTTGGAAGGAAGACTGTAAATGGCAAAGGGCATTTATTTTCCAGTGGCCATACTCAGAAGGTAGAAGGAAGTCATCTTCCTTGTGTTGAGGAGCACAGACTTTTCTCTTGTGAGATTCTGGGCAAGTTACCTACAGTCTCTCTAGGCCTCAGTTCCCTCATCGGTAAAACTGGAAGCATAATCATTACATACATTTATTTATTTATTTATTTGAGAGGGAGAGAAAGGCAGGGGAAGAGCAGTGGGAGAGGGAGAGAGAAGTTTAAGCAGGCTCCATACCTAGCGCAGAGCCTGACACGGGGCTTGATCTCATGAGCCTGAGGTCATGACCTGAGCCAGAATCAAGAGTCCGACGGTTAACTGACTGAGCCACCCAGGTGCCCCATCATTGCTTTTAATTAATAGAACCATAATTAATCTAATCTCGTAAGAAGAGCAGTGAGTTATCGGCGTCCACTGTTTCTACCGGCTCAGCCCCAGTTCTGTCTTGAGGCTATTCCTGACGGTCGTCGGTCCTCGCACAGCGTTGGAGCCTCTCCTGTCCAGCTCACTAGTACCGCCGTGTTGTCAAACCAATGGGTAACTTTCCACCTCTGCCTCTGACATAGCTGATCACGCCTGCCTTTTGTCACTTGGATTTTAGGACGATACCCGTTCCTGGTCCTCCCCGTTGTGGCACTCGTCATTTCCATAGCTGGCAGCTTGTCTTCCCAACATTGAGTTGTTGGAGGGCCCTCGCGCTCATTCTCTACTGTGTTCACTCCTGGGTGATTTCCAGTCCCATGGCTTTGGATCAGGTGTCCGCACTGACGGATCCAATAGTTCTGTCTCCAGTACAGACCTCGGTCTTGAGTGCCCATTCGCAAATCTGCCGCAGCTTTGGCATGACAAGGCTCGCTAAAATAGGAGCTCTTCATTTTGCCTCTATTTCTCCCTACTCAAACTGCCGCTTCCTTGGGCTTCCCCATTTCCAAAAATGGTACCAGTTGTTCGGGGAAGAATCCTTAGAATCCCCTTGATTTGTCTCTGTACACCCCATAACCAGTCCCTGGATAAGTTCTGCTAGGAATTCTGCAGAATGCATCCCACATCTGAGCTCTTCTCTTCACCCCACCAGTCCAGCCCCTTCCCTCACTGAGTCCCTCCAGTGCCCCCAACTTCCCACTCCTGTCCCACGATGGTGGTTATGGTCTGCTCACTATGCAGCAGCCAGAATTATCTCTTAAAGCGGGGGACCAATCATGTCACCCCTGCCCCATCAAAACTTTCCAGTGGCTTCCCATTGCGACCAAGCTGAAATGGAGGCTTCCTAGGCCCAATGTGATCAGCCCCTTGCTGACCCTGTCTTTCTCACCTCCCTCCCCTCCTTCTTCCAGTCAGCTTCAGCTGAGCCAGGATCAAAGTGATCCCACTTCAGGACTTCTGATTTGATTTGTGGTCTCTTCTGCCCTGAACACTCCATAATACACATCTTTGCATGCTTGCTCCCTCATCTCATTCAGCTCAAATGTCACCACCTCAAGGAGGCCCCTCCTGATTGCCCTGTGTAAATTATTCCCTTTTCCTTCAAATCAGCCTAACCTGTTATCATGTGTATTTTTTAAAGATTTTATTTATTTATTTGACAGAGAGAGACTCAGTGAGAGAGGGAACACAAGCAGGGGGAGTGGGAGAAGGAGAAGCAGGCTTCCCACCGAGCAGAGAGCCTGATGCAGGGCTTGGTCTCAGGACCACAGGATCATGACCTGAGCTGAAGGCAGATGCTTAACAACTGAGCCACCCAGGCTCCCCTCGTGTATTTTTTCTACAGAGCGTTCATCTCCACCTAGAATTTTGTTTTATATATGCACGTACAATGTAGATACATATGTATACACACACACAAACATATTCATTTACTTATTTGTTCAAAACTCTAGAATATAAACTCTGTGACGATACGGACGGGGTCTTTGCTCCTGGCTGCATGGCCCGTGCCTAAAGAAGCACCGAGCTTCTTTATATAGGAAGCATTCAGAAAAGTGTTCAGTGAATGAATGATAATTACCTTCAAAGGATTGATGTGTGAATCCAGTACAAGGATGCATGTAAAGCCCCCACTTAGCGCAGAGCCCGGCACACAGTAGGACCTCAGTAAACGTTAGCTCTTGCCATAGGCAATCAGCCCCTGTAGAGCGAGGATGTCCTTAACTGTCACCCTAGCTACCACCACCCCTTTCAGAGAGAGGGTCCCCTCAGAGATCCTCTGGCCAGGGCCCCCTCGGGGCTGGCTGTGCCAGGCCTTGGTTCTGAGGGACCCCAGTGCACCCCTTATCAGCTGTTTGTGTTTAGACTCTGAAGGGGACAAATAACTCCAGTGCCTTTGACAACATTTAGGGCTCTGCCACCATTTTATTATGTGAGCAAACATTTGATAGCTGGGAAGCCCATCCCTAATGACAGGTCATAGAATCTCGCTGGCGTCTCCTTATCTGCCCTTCTTGTTTGCTCTTCTATTGAAACCTGCAAGGTCACAAGCCATTTTCTCTCTCCTCACCTGAAATCTGAAAATTGGAAAAAGGCTGATAGTGGGAAGTAAAGAGACTCAAAAGTGGGGGTGGGTGGCGGGAGGAAGAGGAGGCAAAGGGTATCAGAGGACCCTGACCAGGGCCTCAAGAATTTAAAAGGGCCAGAACATGTCCTCTCCAATGAATGCACAGCTCAGTGATAGAGGGCTCACGGGCCGGGGCACCCTGCGCAGCCCAGTGTTAATTCTGAGCAAGTCCCATGTATTGGCTCGCCTGACTCAACAGCCTCCATTTCACCAGTGATAAAACTGAGGCACAGAGAGAGTGCCACGACTAAGAACACAAAGCTAGGAGAAGACTTTTAATCTCTGAGCATACTAGAAAGAACACGTGCCTAAGGGCACCCAGAGCCAGTTTGAATCTGTCTCTACACTGTCCTGGTTCTGAAACTGTGGATGATTCGCTCTTGGAGCTTGTCTTCTTAATCTGTAAAATGGGTGTAATGGCAACCTTGTACAGGAGTATGGCTGGGAGCACTGGTTAATGAGATAATAATGTGAAAATGGGCCTTTAGTAGTAATGATAGGGGTGTGTACGCATGTGTGTGTGTGTGTGTGTGTGTGCATTTACGTACATGTAAGCTCCTGAGTGTTGAAGGAACGGTCTTTTTTTTTTTAAGATATTTTATTTATTTAATTGACAGAGAGAGAGATCACAAGTAGGCAGAGAGGCAGGCAGAGAGAGAGGGGGAAGCAGCCCCCCCACTGAGCAGAGAGCCCGATGTAGGGCTCCATCCCAGGACCCTGAGATCATGACCTGAGCTGAAGGCAGAGGCTTAACCCACTGAGCCACCCAGGCGCCCCGAAGGAACAGTCTTTAGAGAAGGAGCCATTAAGCCAAAGACAGAGAAGACTTTCCCTTTAGATGCCAAAACAAGTGAAAGGGAAAGAAGAGACAGAGGGAAGCAAGAAGGGTCTTCCTGGAGAGAAAAGGATGGGAATGATGTTCCATGACAGCCGAAATGAATGAGGCCCAAGGTCCTAGAAGGAGAGGCTGCCCAGGAAGGGGCCGCATGGCTCCTCTTGGAGGGTTTCTCCATCCATTTTGGGGTCTCCTGCCCCACCTCCCCGCCCACCTGGAAGTCTGGCATCAGAGGCTGTCAGCCAGAGTTCTTGTCTTAATAGGAACAAGCCTGTAGAAAGCACTTTGCAGTTTCCCAAATGCCTTCCCTGATGGGTCATTTGAGCAAGGGGCGATTTTCTCATGTGCTTAAGTAGATCAGCAGCTCTGGCCCAATCTGGGAGCTCATTAGAAATGCGGGTGCTTCAGCCCACCTCAAGCCCACTGGATCGGAATCCACCTTTTCACAGGCTCTTCAGCATTCATAGGGCCGTTAAAGTGTGGGGATCAGTGGTCTAGGGGAACCCTGCCTGCCCATAGAGGTGTTAGGAAAAGGACCCTTACTTCCATGAGAGGCAAGAGCTCCCGTCCAGCTGCTGTTGCAACCACACACTCCCAGAAAGAGGAGCTTGACTTGAGGACAGAGGCCAGTGAGTTAAGACTATTTCAAGGTCCGCAACAGTTTGCTGCTGCCTTCGGAAGTGGCCGGGAAACCTGGCTGAATGCACACCGCTGAGCTCTCTTTCCTCTCTCTGCAGTGCCCCCTCCAAGCCTGGTGATGCCCACATCACTTACTTTGTGCACAGCAACAAGGAACCTGTTTTCTACACCATCCCCCTCTGGGCTGCTGTCGCGGAAAAGGCCAGTGGCCTGACAAGCACCTTCAAGAGAGGTCCCCGCCTACCTGCCATCCTGCTGGCACCTCGGACAAGGACAGCCCGCTGGGAGGCGCAGCCCATAGTGCAACTTCCCTCCCCTTCTATGCAGTATTGTCGCCATGCCTCTCCCAAGATGGCAGGTACTCCCATCTGGCCCACGGGTGGGAGGCGAGAAACCACGGAGGAGGAAGAGAGAAATCTGTCGTGTCGATGTCGCGCTCCTTCATCGAACAAACCGATGCGGAAAAAAAACTTGAATCTGTTACTGAAATGAGGAGGACACGTGCTATTGAACTGAGCCAAACACACTGTAAATATGAGCAGCCTCCCGCACCCCCCCACCCCATCCCAGCTGATCTTGAGATTTCTTTTGAAGAAGTAAATTTCTCCAATGGGTGTAAACTATAACCTACTGTAATTAAGTGCAATTTCCCCTCTGTTCCCTTCCCCCCCAGCCCTGTATATAATACTGAAGTGTCTATTAGTTTTCTTTGTAAAGGTCAGAGTTGAATTTTCCAAGTGATTGGCCCCCTCTCCCTCCCTCCCCTCTCCCCCCATGGAGGAATAGCCCCAGGCGGAAGTGAAAGCTCCTGCCCCTTTCCCTCAGGCCTGGACAGACACCAGGATGTTTGTGTGGGACCGCCAGCTGACTCCAGTCTCCTGTTGTGGAGACACAGCTCTGGATCCTGGAGGGGCTGGACATGGCGTCAGACTAATATCCTAGCTTCCGGTGGGGCCTGGGGGTTCTGCCAGCCCACCACCGAGACACTGCAAGGCAGGAAAACTGGCTGCTTCATAGCACAGGAAAGCATCACCCTCTCCGAAAGCCTCCCATTAAAACCATTTATTTTACCACTGCCCAGAATCTCATATCTCTGTCTCTGATGCTTCCTCTGCCAAGGTTCCACCAAGAACCCCCAGCCCCGACTCCCCTTGGAATTTTCCATGTTTTCCACTGGGCTCATGGCTTCGTGTCCCAGTGTCTCCGTGCCGGCTGTACTGCTAAGGTAAGCATTGATTCCCCCAGCCAGGCTCCACAAGCCCCTCCGAGGGGCTCTGGCCAGAGTGGGAGGCAACACCTTGGTCATAGCTGAAGGTGAAATCCTAGGTGAAGGTCAGAGTGAAGGAACAGAGCCAGCTCTTGGTGACTCTTGGTCATAGGAACTGATACAAAGCGATAAGAATGGAAACCCTGTGGGTAACTTTTTCTGCCTCCTCCTAAGCATTAACCCCAGGCTTTCCTTCCTTCTGTAGAGCCGTTAGTCACTAGGAGAATGGGATCCTGTGAGTGTTGCCTCCTGCCTGGGTTTCCCCCTCTGGCAAGGATGCTAATGAGCACAAATAGTCCAGAAGGCGAAAAGCCAAAGGCCTGGACTCTTCACCCAGTGAAATAATAATCCAGCGTTGACTCCAGGAAGAAAGAGGATGTATCCATCCACTTTGCTGTGTCCTCTTGTATAGCATAGACCCTACCCGCGTGTGGTTTCTTGCTTCTCGTCTGAGTGTTTCCCAGGCAAGGTGTAGGCCAGGGAATTCTGCTGAGCAGACCCCAAGAAACAGGTTTTTCAAAATCCCAGAGCAGGGGAAGATGCTTTTCACAGTGAGCTGTGCAGATTTAAGGAGAACCTACTCTGCTGGGTGCCCAGGACAGGGATGGCTAGATAGGGAAATGCCAACCTCCTCTGGTTCCTGGCTCCTCTACACAATGTAATTGGAGCTGAAGGGGTCAAGAGAAAACTCAAGGTTGGGTAGAGAGGAGTGGGGGCCAAGGCCAAGCATCACAGGCCAAGAGAGACCAAGATCCCCTGTCACTAGCTGGGATGTCCTATTAGATGGCTCCTGGGAGTTTGAAGAAGAACAGATTCCAGGCCTCAAGCCCCAGCCTCAGCTGGAACCCTATAACTGGACTCATGTTGTTTCTGGGACAGTAAGTATCAGCTTTTGACAGATTTAGATCTTGCATTGTTGTGATAACCCTGAGGACCCCCCCAGAAGGCCTTATTCATCAAAGAGATTATGGGGGCAGAGCTGGAGGCTGAGAGGAAGCGAGGATGGACGGATGGGGCAAGTCTCTGGGCACTTTTCCTAACCAAACCCTATAGAAACAGGACACACAGGAAAAACTGCTGGCAAGGTTAGCACCTCCCTTCTGAATAAAGCAGGGACCTCCTCCACTGGCTCTAAGCAGGGCACGGGGTCACCACATAGGCTTCATGTGGAATTCTCCATGCTGAACATTCACTTGCAACTGAAAATCCCCATTCTTCCTCCATTCCATCCATCCAATTCCACTGACATTTCCAGGCTCTCTCCTTACACCTGGAGCCTAGACTAACAGACCGATGAACCTGTTTTTTTCTATGACCTACTGTCATTTTCTAGGGTGAGCCCTGGGGAAGCAGACACCATTTTAACACCCATGGACAAGGAACAAAAATCGGTAATGAAGACCTGCCTTAACCTATTCCATGCTGAACACGGGAGCATTCCCCACCAAAAGCAGAGATAACTAGGGGGTTAGCTGCTAGATTCAGGTGGATAAGAACACAATGCAGACACCCAGGGAATCTCAGCTCTTGGCCCACAGCTGGTGGGGGGGGGGGGGGCAAGTCTTTGATATTCCTTTTGGAGCCAGAATGCCTTGATTAGAATCTCTAATGCTAGCCCTTAGCACCACCCTCACTGTCCTCCTGCATAAAATTGAGTGATCGTAGTTCCTCCTGTATAAGGTTGTTTGAGGAGTAAATGAGGGGATACCTGCCAAGCCCTTGGAGGCGGCTGTGCCTGCTACATTGCCTTAGTATCCTGTCATCCCCTGGTGACTTCTCCTGCAGGCTTCTGGGCTTTGTTGCTATTTCCAGATATTTCTTATCACAAATTTGATGCTTGGTCAAGAAAACCACCAAATTCCCGGGAAACTGATGTGGTTCCTTTCTATGGTACATGGCAAATCCAGCAGGGAACCAAGGATGAGTCTGGGAGAGCGGTCTGAGGAGAGGGGGAAGGCTTGGCTGATGGGAGTCTTTGTCTCCTGAGGGAAAGAAGAAGGTAAAATGTGGTGACTTTGCAGGAAGTATGAGAGCCAGGGGGCCCAGAACAAAGGTGGGTGGGGGCCCGTGGAGGAGGACTGCCCAGAGCAAGGAATGGCGTGGGTCAGGAGGAAACAGGAGCAGACGCCTTCCCAAGGAAACTCAGGGCTGATGTGTCCCCTTTGAATTAGGAATTCATTCAAACACATTACACCGTCGAAATCTGCTCCTGAATTTAAGATGGCCAGTGCAGTGCCATATGACATGGCCATGTTTTAATACTTCAAACACACCCCAATTGCCTCAAACAATTGCGTGTTGAATATTCATTCACTATTCATGTTGGCTGAATATTCATGAGAAGCTGTAATCTGCAGAAGCAAATTGTATAAAGCCTGCCCCTCCCACTCCGGTTCTCCCTCCTTCCCCTCCCCCCTCCACTCCCTTCCCTCCCTCCCCCTCCTCTCCCTCTCCCTCCCTCTCCCACTCTTCCCCCCTCTCTCTCTGCCCCCAGTTATGGTGCAGAGGTCATTCCGACTAGGCAAATACTAGATTGTCAGCCAAGATTTATAACATGACCGTATTTTTTAAATGAATCTTTGGGGTATGCAGGACTTCACACACACCCGAATGACCATTTTTTCCTGGGTGTGCGTACAGTGCTGTGCGCATAGAGAGAGAGGAAACACATTCTAAGGGAAAGCAGTGCAGAGCAAAAGGGGGGGGGGGTTAACATCAAAAGCAGTAATCATCAAAGCAGTTTTCCCACAGTCCACACGTGTATGTTTACACCAACAGATCCCACAACACAAACGAGATATTTCTTTAGTCTTCACCTATTTAATTTTCTTAATACTGTGGCATTCCCAAAAGGCAGGTTTCTCTTCTATGCCCTATTGTGCAGACAACCTTAATAAGCCAATTATGTTCAATTCTCAATTACAAAAGAGATAAAAAGAGAAAGCTAATTTTTTTTAAAGACAAATTCCAGTATAAGGAAAACGTGCCTAATTTCCTGAGCTACTGTAAGACCTTCTGCGTATCCCTTTGCTTTTGGAAACATCATCTAGTCCAAAATAATGTCTCTCATTTATTTATTCAAGAAATATTGGGGGGGGTGCCTGGGTGGCTCAGTGGGTTAAAGCCTCTGCCTTCGGCTCAGGTCATGATTCCAGGGTCCTGGGATGGAGCCCCGCATCGGGCTTTCTGCGCGGCAGGGAGCCTGCTTCCCTTCTTCTCTCTCTGCCTGCCTCTCTGCCTACTTGTGATCTCTGTCAAATAAATAAATAAAAAATCTTTAAAAAAAAAAAAAAAAGAAAGAAATATTGGGGCACCTGGGTGGCTCAGTGGGTTAAAGTCTCTGCCTTCAGCTCAGGTCATGGTCCCAGGGTCCTGGGATCGAGCCCTGCATCGGGCTCTCTGCTCTGCAGGGAGCCTGCTTCCCCCTCTCTCTCTGCCTGCCTCTCTGCCTACTTGTGATCTCTGTCTGTCAAATAAATAAATAAAATCTTTAAAAATATATATATTTACTGACACCCTTGTGTGCTGAGCACCGTTGTTCTGGACCCTGAAGATACATCAGTGAACCAAATACATAAAAATCCTTCACCCCTTGGGGCGCCTGGCTGGCTCAGTCAGTGGAGCGTGTGACTCTTGATCTTGGCGTCGTGAATTCAAGCCCTGCTTGGGGTGTAGAGATTATTTTTAAAAAATCCTCCTCCTCCTGCAGTTCATTCTGGTGGGGGAGACAAGCAGTAACTGTGAATGGTGTGTGATGACAAACCAGGAAAGATCCAACAGGGAGGCTAGAGGAGCTGGAGCTGAGTGACAGAACTGTGGGTCAGGGAGGAGAGCAGGTGTGAGGTATGACAAGTGACAGAGGGCCTTGTTGCCACCTGAAGGAGCTGCTGTAAGTTGCCGTGAGGACCCAGCTTTTACCCTGAAGAAGCTGAAAGCTGCCCATTATGAATAGAGCAGGGACAAGATGGAACGTCCGTTTTCAGAGGATCCCTCTGGCCGCTGAGTTGTAGGGAGGGGCCAAGAGTGACAGCAGAAAACCAGAAGCTGTTGCTGTCGTCTGCCTGAGAGCCAGGGCGGTGGTGGAGGTAAACAGAGGTGGTCTGATTGTAGATGTCCTCTTGAAGGGAGAGGATTTGGAGGCACTAAGATTTCCTGGTGGTTTGCAAGGGAGTGTGAGAAAGAGAGGTGCTGAATGCGGTTTCTAGGTTTGGGGGCTGAACAAAGGAAGAAATAGTGACTGATGTTGTAGAAAATGAGACAGGGTTGCCAGACCATAGACTCTACCTCAGATATTCTTTAAAGTGGTGCTTTAGGAAGCAACTTGGTAGTAGGTTATGGGGTCGTGCCTGCTATCATCTGACCCTGATGCGATGTCAGAGCTCTCCAGGGGCAATAACATGACATTTAGGCATTCATCCTACCGATGTTTATTGAGTACTTACTATGTGCTGCATGCTCTTCTAGGTGTGGGGGAGGAAAACCATTAAAAAGGTCACTTTTAGGGCATCTGGGTGGCTCAGTCAGTTGGGTGTCCAACTCTTGATTTCGGCTCAAGTGATGATCTCAGTGTCCTGAGATCGAGCCCCACATCGGGCTCTGCACTGAGTGTGGTGCCTGTTTGAGATTCTCTCTCTCCTTCTCCCTCTGCCCCTCCCCACTTGCTCTCTCTCTCTCTCTTAAAAAAAAAAATTCCCTTTTCCTATGGATGTTCAACTGGGAGGAGCCAATGATGATACACAGACATACACTATGCCGGGTGTGGATGGGTACTAGGACGAAACAAATATCCAAGAAAGGGGGTGGGCAAGGAGGAGGATTCATTGGTCGGGGGATCCCTGTGAGAGACTATATTTGTCTCCTGTGGCTGCTGTCACAAAATACCAGAAATATGTTCTCTCACGGCTCTGGAGGCCAGAAGTCCAAAAGCAGTATCACTGGGCCAAAACCAAGATGTCAGCAGGTCGTACACCTTCTGGAGCTTATAGGGGAGGCTCTGTTGCCTGCCTCTTCCCGCTTCTGGTGGAAGCATCCCCAGCCCCCACCCCCGAGGTCCTGTCCCCTTCTCTGCAGCATCCAATCTCCCACTTCCCCTTCTCATAAGGATACATGTGACCCCATTCAGGGCCCACTGGATTATCTAAGTCTCCTTAAATCACATCTGCACAGACTCTTTTTTTTTTCCTTTTAAGGTAACATTTACACCTTAATTAAGACCTGATATATTTGGGCATCATCCTATAGCCAAATACAGAGACTTTGCCGCAAACCCAGAAGAGAACTTAAAGTGATAGTTTCTTTTGTACAACTTTTTCAATTAAAATTCATGATTTTAGTTGAATGGGTGGCTCAGTTAAGCGTCTGCCTTTGGCTCAGGTCATGATCCCAGCGTGTCCTGGGTCCTGGGATCGAGTCCCGCCAGGCTCCTTGTACAGCAGGGAGTCTGCTTCTCCCTTTCCTTCTGCCCCTCCCCCTACCTCCACTCTTGGTTGATCTCTCTCTTTCTGTCTTGCAAATAAATGTTTTTTAAAAATTCGTAATTACTTCTCAATACATATAAATCAAATTACCATGCTACATGCCTTAAGACAGTTTTATATGTCAATTATTTTTCAATAAAACTGAAAGAAAAAAAATCATATCCCTAAAACAGATTGCCTTGCCCAGGAAACATGAATGGTCAGGAGAAAGGTGCTTGTTTCTCAATCTTCAGGAAATCTGTTTTCAGCAGGAGCCATACTTGGGAGAAGCTTGACTTAATAAGTAAATGGAAAACTTATGCTCACGTTTGTATCACGGAAACAAAGCAACAGGCTACCACTGTAGTTAGGGTTAACCATTCACCCACTTCTTTGTTCATCTAATAAACATTTGTTACTGCCATATAAAGTTGTGGTGGAGAGCTCAGGCTGGAGGACAGTAAAAATCTAGGTTCAAATCCTGGCTCTGCCACTTACTAGATGTGTGATCTTGGGACATCTACTTAGGCTCTCTGTTTCCGTATCTGCAAATAAGGTTGTCATAAGGATGAAAGGAGATGCAGGGTGCCTCAAGCCCTTTGCCTGGTATAGAGAAAGTATAGAGAAAATGAAATAAGTGTTCATTATTAACCTCCAGTCTGGGCCCAACCCCACTGTCCCTGACTGTCTTCCCCCCACTAGGATCTAAGTTCTATGAGAACAGAGACTTGGTGTTTTTTGCTTTTTTTTTAAAAAGATTTTATTTATTTATTTGACAGAGATCACATGTAGGCAGAGAGGCAGGCAGAGAGAGAGGAGGAAGCAGGCTCCCCGCTGAGAAGAGAGCCTGATGCGGGGCTCGATCCCAGGACTCTGGGATCAGGACCTGAGCCAAAGGCAGAGGCTTTAACGCACTGAGCCACGCAGGCGCCCGAGACTTGGTGTTTTGTTCACCATTTGGACCCCATCCTTCAGCACCTGGCACCTATTAGGTGCTCAGTAAATGTTTGAATGAATGAACGTGTGCATGTATGTCAAGGAGTTTACTAGTCAAATGTCTGGAAAATGACCCAGTGTCCACCTACCACTACCACAATCTCAAACTCCTCAAACTTCAAAGGAAGGATCAAGTCATTTTTACTATTATTTTAAGATTTTATTTATTTATTTGAGAGAAAAGGAGAGAGAGAGAGAATCTCCAGCAGACTTCCTGCTAGGTGAGGAGCCCGACATAGGGCTCAATCCTAGGAGCCTGAGATCACTATCTGAGCCAAAACTAAGAGTCAGACATCCAACCAACTGAGCCACCCAGACGCTCCTCATAGTTATTACTTCTATAAATGGAGATAAGAGAGGAAATAGATAAAAAAAAATGGAGGTCCTAGGTATGTCTCATGGCTAATGTAGTAGTTAACTAGGGCTGGTTAGGCCAGCTTGGAGCCCCTTCTGGCTCCTGACTGCGGCACTCAAGAAGGAAAACCAACAATAAACCACTACTATCTTTCCATGGGCCCAATCTCTGTACCTATCTGCAAATATTCCTGTCATCCACGGAAAGATGACCAGATTGCAGCCTTCTCAAGCATGGAACTCCTAGGCTATGCCTTTCTTCACAAGCCCAGCCCAGGTCTTCATTCCTCTAACTGTATTCTTTGCATGTTTTCATTACCCAAAGCATCTAAGTATGGTGGAGAGACGTGTAATAGATTCCCATTCGCTCATTCATTCAACAAACCTCTTGCACACTGACTTTGAGCCGGTTTAGTGTGATGGGTACCGGGGGTTCCAAGATGCCCCGAGGGTGTTCTCAACATGGCTGGGGAGACAGACAAATTAGTGGTGATTGAACTGCAGTGTGTAGGTGTGAGAAGGCAGAGTGGTAGGACAATGGAAGCAATTCTGTTTAGATAGAAATCAGAGAAGGTTCTTTGAAAGACACTTGAACTACGTCATAAAGAATGAGTGCCAGTTCACCAGATGGAGGGAGAGTGGGGAGACTTTCCACATCGAGGGACCACAACATGCAAAATGAGTGTCCAAATCAATGAGTTCCCAGTGTTGTCTGAGCCCAGACCTTCTGTCTTCTGCATGCCTGGGACACCTGCCTGAACTTCTCTTGCCCTGGTTCTGTAAATGATGATCTGACACTGTGAAATATGTTCTCCAGGCTGTAAGGTCCTCAGGTCAAGGTAATGGGTCACTAGGCAGCCAGTGCCTCCAAGGAGTGGACCAGAGTCTGAAAATCAAATATGCGGACCCCACATCTCAGATGAGCAGATGGAAGGCATGGGGTAAGGCATGTGATGTTTGCGTTCAGAAACTGCAAAGCCACTAGCTTGCAAAGTGTCATTACGTCTGCAGGTGGAGGGTAATTTTCTCATTACTCAAAGACTCTTGATCGGGCTCAGATTGGTCTCTGGGGAATTGCTTTATGACCCAGAGCCGGGCAGCAGTAGATAGGAGATGTGGTTTGCTGGGCAGAAGTTTACAAGGCAGGAAATTGCTTCACTGGGCACAACCATTCATAAGAAACACCTCTGGGAAAAGGAGACTGGGCTCCTGACAGGTCTGGCCCTGGCCATGTGTTTACATCAGCAACAGCCCATGTTCCTGGTTACACAATGTGGCAGCGTCACTTCGAGTGGGGGGATCTTTGCCCCATGGAGGAATAAACACATTCCTCACTCGAGGTGGAATTAGCAGACCTCACAGACTTTGCAGGGACTCTCCCAGAGTCCCTAATGTCATAGGTAGGTGACCCTAAACAGGATTAGCTAGACACCCGAACTTGAGTCCAAATTTGGTTGAATTCCCCTATAAGTGGTAGCACAGATTCAGATGAAGATACTGAAGAACTGAAGGGTAGAAAAGTGTGACACTCTTGTCAGGCAGTTACCAAAGCCACACTGAGTGTCTTAGGAACAATCCAGGTGCTGGCAGAGGGGTCATTGGTCAGCTTTTGGGGAGGAGGGGGACAGGGCTATGGGTTGTTTGCATACATTCCAAAGCCCATGTGTCCATTGTCCCACGAGCTCAGAGCTGAGGTTCGGAGCCCAGAGCTTTTCTGCACAGGAGCCATCAGATCTGCACCTGTCATGGGGAGGGAAGATAAGGGGCAGTGGCCAGTTGTCTCCAGAACCGTGGGGGTCTGTCTGGCAAGTTGCTGGAAGCCTCCAACCCAGCACTGCTCATTAGAATCAAGGGTCACACCCTCCTCGGTCCTACTCCTACCCACCCCCTTGGTGACCCCATCTCGGTTAGGTGAGCACCAAGGAACTGCTTCCCTCTCTGAGGCCTCAGTTTGTATATCTGTGAAATGGGGGACTTCCGGTGCTACTAAGTGTCGCAGCTTCAAAGTGAGGATCCAGTGAGACTCTGAATTTCCTTGCCCTCAAGTGTGTTCGCACACTCAGGGTTTGGTGCATTTTTCTGGCACAGTTGGGCAGGCGGGCGGACTTGGAGAAGAATCTTGTATTATGTTTTCTTACCTTCATAGGAGAAGGTGCAGATGGTAAATCCGCCATTACCTCTGACTTAGTCCAGAACCTGCTGTTCGTGTACTTATCCTTCCGGACAGAACATTCCAGGGCAGGAGCAGCTAGCAGGCTGCCGAAGGCCCTGGGCTGGCCCTCTCTGAGGTTCTTTTACTTCCTTGGAGATTATTTGTTTAATTCTGCCTGCCATTTGTAAGTTCCTCTTTTTTTGTAGCTTTATGGTTTTATTAACATAAATATGACATGTACATAAGTTGTCTATTCATTTTCTTGGCTGCATAGCCTGGCATTGGGATTGGTGACTCCTGATGGCCAGCTGGGCTGCTCCTTCCACGGTGGCTTTGCGGTTCTTGGAGGAGATGTTGTGAGCAATCTCTGCACAGTAAGATTTGTTCCACGTGACATTGTAGAGTAGGAACTTCAGAAGCCACTGGGCAGTATGTGCTTTGTTTTCCTGTGGCTCCCATTACCATCGCTGGGCATCAAGATCTGGTCCTGACTCTTCTGTGCACCCTATTGTCAATGCCTCTGGATTTCCACCAGTTGAACTTAATTTTGACATATTGGTCTGACTGGTGCCAGACAAACAGCTTGGTCCTCTTTTTAACAAGCTTGGGCTTCCCCAGAGGTCTGAGGCAGCCATGTCGCCCTAAAGAGGCCCAGACCATGTCCCTCTTGGTCACTGTTCTAGCTCCACTATTTCACAAGAGTGAATAAACACGTGTGTAAATGCAGGTATGAATAAGTCAATGGGTTGCATTTTTTTTTAATCTGAAAATCACTGATATCCTGAATCTATAACAACGTACAGTGGACTTCAGATCACCTAGCTTCTACCTTGTCAGATAAACAGCAGCCTTGATTCCTGGTTCCCTTTTACAGATGGAACAGTTGTGTCAGGGAAAGCAAGGTGGGTACAGAGCTAAAGCCCACCAAGGGCACAAGGGCAATTCCTAGCCTGTTAGGTAATTAGGTCCTGAAGTATCCACTTTAGGAGTTGTTTTCAAGCCCCTCAGGATCTCTCGCTGCTGTGGCCTGCCCTGCCCATTCCTGGTGAAGGACACTGCAAAAAGGTTTGGAGCCACTGTCCCTAGACATTTGGGGAAGAGTGTTACAGGCCACCTGACTTCCAGATCCTGCAAGAAGAACCAGGATAAGTCCAGAAGGGAAGGGATGATCCTGTGGGTCAGCCGGGAGGGGTGTGTGGCCAGGGCAGCATAGGACAAACTCAGAGGAGTGTTTTGGTATCAAGGGCATGGCCATGCAAGTATGTCAGGGACCCACCTCAGGATGGTACCCCTGAATGTGGTGTGTGTGCTTATGGGTCTGATGTCCTAAAAGGCATGCTTCGCAAACTGGGACACAGGGCAGTGAGCCATAGGGAGTACAAAAGGCCTTAGGAAAAATAGCTCATCTTCTCCAGGCATCAATTTTATTCAGAAATAAATAATTGTAACTGCATTTTTTTTAATAAAAAAGCAAATGCATGATCATGGTGCAAAACTTGCACACATTTTTGAGATAAAACATGGGGCTTCAAAGAAATCTCCTGTTTGCAGTGATCTGAAACCCCACACCTCTTGTGAAGCGTGAATTCACTCTTTTCTGCCATTAATGGGGCTTCAGTAGAAACAGTTTCAGAAGCACCCCCCCCAAAAGAGCTGTGCAGAAAATGCTACCCATTGATGATACCCCCACCATCCATGCATGATGCTAGATACCCACTCCAAGCAGAGAGGGTGACCTTGATGAGACAATGGCATTGCTACAGCAACAGCCTCTCCCATCATCTGGGCTGACCCTCGGATTCCAAGAGATCAGCTTGCTGTCCTCCTTCTCCCAGTTCTCAGAGACATACATTGCCTGTCCTAGAAGAGGAGTTACACTCCCATTATCATTTCCTCTCTTTCCCGAGGCCAGCACAGATGAGCCACTCCGTTAAGATGGGTTAGGATGGGCTGAACTCCAGACGGACACCTGCACCTCCTCCTTCCTTCCTCCTGAGGGCAGTGGCAGCTCTGGCTGCAGATCCATAGGGAGCCCAAACCAAACCACAAGGCCCACCTAACATGTGGTGGGGGCAAGTTTTACTTCCTCTGTGCCCAGGCTACCAGCTTAAGGAATTCATTCCAAATAGAGACACTACTTTTTTTACTTTCATTCACCTTTTTGAGACAAGGACACTGGCATGACACAGGAAAAAGCTAGACAGGCAGATAGCCAGTGAATTAATATCTCTACTCTGAATATGCAGAGATCCCCAGTGAACCGGGTCTGGGTCTGGGGTTATCTGCTTAGTTTATTCTTTGTCAAACTTTAGTTACTAAAGCAGATTCCCTGGGGCCCCCAGCTCCAGTTCCCTCCTGTGACCACCTGGCAAGTGAACTCCTCCAGGTCTCCCTGACTCCGGGGCAAGCCCCTAAAAGTGGGAATGATGTCTAATTAATCTTTGTGCCGCCTCCTGCTTAGCGGGGTCTTTGCACATGAGACTCCCCCAGTAAATATTTCCTGGTGATGAGTATGACAGCAATTTACCAGATTGTTCTTATGTAATTGTATTCTGCGCAGTCTGCTGGGCATACAGATTCAATGACAAATAAGAAACACTCTCAGGGCACCTGGGTGGCTCAGTGGGTTAAGCCGCTGCCTTCAGCTCAGGTCGTGATCTCATGGTCCTGGGATCGAGTCCCGCATCAGGCTCTCTGCTCGGCAGGAAGCCTGCTTCCCCCTCTCTCTCTGCCTGCCTCTCTGCCTACTTGTGATCTCTCTCTGTCAAATAAATAAAATCTTTAAAAAAAAAAAAAAGAAAAGAAACACTCTCTTCCCTCAAGGAGCTTGTGGCTTAGCAGGGAAAGCTACCCTCCCAGACAGTACAAGCACTTCCTGCGCTGTAGCCAGAGGACCCAGCAGCTAACCTAGAAACTTCTAAAGCCATTGAGGTGGGCTTGGCCTCCCACAGCTGCAATCAGGGGGGAACCAAAAGGAGAGTGGCGTCGGCTGTCCTTCCACAATCACAAGAATGCCCAGAGCAGGTGGGCTGGAGGGTGACCTCCCCATCACCCTGTAGGAAAGTGAGACCAGGCTCACACCTGTTGAGACAGGTACCTTCCATTGGCCCATTGGCCCATGTTTGCAGAGGACAATTGGAGAATGCCGGGGAGGAAGGGGATGGGTCACAAGCAGGTGAGCCTCCTTTCTGTGGCACCACAAGCATCAGCATGGAGATAGGGCGGCTGTGCTAGAAGGATTTATAACTCCAGATTTCCAGGTCTTATCAACAAGCTCTTTCTCAATCATGAGATTGGGAGGAGGGCAGGGGAGCAGGAAGGCAGGGACTGTCCTTCCAGGACAGACTGGAGAGGTGCATTGTGGGGAGAGGAGAATCTGGCAGAAGTGTGCACATCTGGGTGTAGCAAATAGAGGAGTTCAGAAGGGAGGGAGAGCAGGAAGAGTGAGGAGAGAGGCAGGGGCGGGGGAAGCTGTTCATGGCCAATATTCATATGGGATATTGAACCGATTAATAATAATGCTCGATCCCTTGTCTTGTTCCCTGTGGCCCAGGCCTGAAAGGCTGTAAACCTGCTTTGGAACACAGTGAAATCCTGAGGCAAGCCCAGAGAGCCAGCCCAGGTGGAGCACTATCTTACCCAGGTTTCTACTCTCCAGAAGTTTCTCCCCACCCCCAGAGGTCCTCACTCAGTGCATTTTATTGCTTGGGGGAGGGGCCAGGTGGTCAGGGTCTCTGGTCATACCTGTAGCTTCTGAGGCAGAGGCACAGCAGAATGGGGAAAGGCAAAGTGGCCACCTTGTGCTGCTTTGGTGGTCAAGGGGAGAAGAGAAGGAGACTCTGTAAGTGGCCATGGTGGGCCCATGGCCACTGAAGGCACCAATGCTGCCTCTAGGTGCCTCTTTCTCCCTCCAATCTTCCCCTGCTGTTCATTCTTACCTGATGCCACCTGAATAAAAAACATGGCCCAAGGGAAGTAGCACACTCTGCAGTTTGCCCCTGGCCACACCCCAGCTGACTACCTGGAAGGGCAGGGACTTCCCTGGCAGGCCTCCTCTGGACTCAGCCCCTAGTCTGCATTCAGCTCCCAAGTAGGACCCCAGGCTTAGCAAGACTTGAAAACAGCGCTCCAAGGACCCAGGGAGCAAGCCTCCCTCCTCCGGCTTCCCCACTGAAACATCAAATGCAGCAGACCTGGGTGGGAGGGTGGAGTTAACAAACACAGCCAGGCTTGGGGGAGGCTTGCCTGCAACTCCTTCAGACTCACCACTCCAGCCTGAGCACATCCCCCCTGGGACTTCAAAGCCAGCGGCTTGTTTGCCTGGCCACAGAGCAGCAATAATGCTTTCCCTTTTGACCTAAGAAGGCATCCCTCCATTGTTGCAAGAGGACGGCTGGCCAGAGGGGACAGCAGAGAGCACGGGACCCTTCCATGGGGGCTGAGAAGTGGGCAGGGACCTGCCCTGCAAGTCCCAGACCAGGGGATGTGTTGAGAAGGCCTGAAAGGACCCTGGATACACCTCTGGAAGGACGGTCCCAGCCAGGAATTGGTCTGAGAGGCCAGGCTCCACCCCACCACAGGCTGGTGGAACTGGCCATACAAATGTCCCCGGGAATGGAGACTGCAGCCCCATGCACTAGCTGCTCACTTGAAGGCAACCCTTGGTTCCAGGAACTGCTCGCCACGAACGTGGTGGTATAGTGTGTGTGTGCTTGTCCATACCGTGTATACATGTGTCCATACACATATGTGTGCTCAGGAATGTGCATAGCCCAGTGATCCCAGACACCAGCCTGTGGTTCTCTAGGAATCACGCCCTTGACTCACATTCTGAAAACAAACATTTATGCTTGATCTGAATGTAAGACCAGAGAATGGTATATGAGAAACGGTAAATTAATCTAGCCAATCAGCTCAAGAAATGGAGAAACCCATCTTAGGACTTGCTGAAGCCTTACTTATCCTTTAACTTCCTTCTGCCAGGTCAATGATGAAACATATTTTCAGGGATCCTCAAAGAGGTGTGAAAAGTCTTCCCAGACTATAGCATCCAGCATACTGGTAGACCTTTAACAAGACGGTAATAATGATGACAAAGATGAGTTTTGGTAATAATGATGGCGGTGATGATTTTTTCCCTGAAGAATGCCCCACACCCCCACATTCTCCATCCCCTATGGAAGAGGATACTGAGAGTGTCTAGGCTTTATCTGAAGAGATGGCCCCACAGTAGACGCACTGTAGTGTAAGGGAAGTTGCAGGAACACTAGAGTCACCCAGAGCTGGGTTCACATCCTAATTCTGTCACTTATAGCCTGCATGACCCTGAGGACATGATTTAACACTTAGATCTCACATTTCTTCATCTATAAAGGGGCTGAATCCTACTGGAAGATCCTACCCTTGGAAAGGAATGTCGCTGGTGATTATGACTAGAGGAAAGTATTTGGTGAAGGAACCAGCTGGGGTGGGAACTCAGGTCTGGAGCTGCAGGTCCCACGCCTGGGGCATCCACAGAAGGTCCCTTCCCCATCTAAAGATGCAGCATCTATGGTGGTTCAGAGCCCAGACACCACAAAGAGGCTGCCAGAGTCCAATTCCACACACGGCTTTCAGCTGCATGACCTTGGGCAGGCACTTAATCTCCATGCCTCAGTTTCCTTACCTGTAAAACAATAATAATAGTGTCTACCACAAAGGACTGTTGCCAAGACAAAAAGAGTTAATATATATCAAGTACTTAGTACTTAGAAAATGGATGACAGGTACCTTTTTTTTTTTTTTTGAAACTATGGCTCTTTGTTTTCATGTGGACAGTTCAAAGGAAGTCAGTAGTAGCTTTTGTTTAAGGCAAAAAAAGAAAAGAAAAAGAAAAAATTGGGGGTTTAAAGAAAAGCATCAGTAGGAGCCTGGTTGAAGGATTTATATTTTTAGAAGGGAAATATAGTGCAGATATCTATATCTGTTTTTAAAGAAGTTTGGGGAGGCTAAGTTTTAAAGCTAGCTTGGGGCTCATTTCCCAGATTTAAAGTAATTTGGGGGTGGTGTCACAGTGCTAAGTGTAGGGTGATAGGACAGTGGTCACTGCTCAGGGCCTTGGAATGGATCTTGCTGCCACACAATGCAGGTAACAGAGAGTAAGACAACAAAAAGTAATCAAGGTGCCAACTGACATTTTTGAATCATCATGTAGGTCCAAAGGTATAGGCATAGGCTGTGTTGGGGTAGGTGCCGGAAACTGTCAGCCAGTGGCATAGCCTGTAGTAATGCCCCAAAGCCTTGACACTCTTGTGGAGTGAAGCCAGCATTCTTTTTGTTTCCCTTGGGGTTGCGAAGGTTGATTTCTTCATGAGCCACATTGAGGTCCCCATATGGCACAAGGGGCTTCTGGGAAGCCAAACCCTTCAGGAACTTGTGAAAGCCTTCATCCCAGTGCTGCCAGTACCCCAAGCGTAACAGACCTTGGCCTGCATTAGGTACATAGGCTGTTACCAGCACAAATGCGTCAAATTCAGCCACAATCACTTGGACTTCCTGCCATCTCATGTTTGCAGTTTTCACTATTGTATTGTCAACATTGGAGTCACACGAGGCTGTCCTCGTAAATACCGTCCAGGCAAAAAACTATTTGGCAGAGACGAGGAACATAGGTTGGGGTAGGAGGAGGCTTATTGATTTGTAAGTATGGGTTTGTAAACAGGACAGGAGCAAGGGAGATTTGGGCAGCTAGGATTTCCGTCCCAAAGGCATGTTCCTGAAATTCATTTGTGTTAGGTAGAAGGATGGATGGATGGTAACCCCACTAAACCAATGTTGGGTATTCCATCCATGAACATGGTATGTTGCTCTATTCATTTAAACCTTCTGGCCTGTCAATAAAGCTGAGCAGAGAATTCCGATTCCTGCTATCCCTTCCCCTCCTGGGGTTCTTCTATCATCTCTTAAGAAGGTTTTACTTTTTTTTTTTTAAGATTTTATTTATTTATTTGACAGAGAGATCACAAGTAGGCAGAGAGGCAGGCAGAGAGAGAGGGGGAAGCAGGCTCCCTGGTGAGCAGAGAGCCTGATGCGGGGCTCGATCCCAGGACCCTGGGATCATGACCTGGGCTGAAGGCAGAGGCTTAACTCACTGAGCCACCCAGGCGCCCCTCTTAAGAAGGTTTTTAAAAAATCATGAGATTTCTGGTTTCTTGTTAGAAATTTAAACTCTATAGCAAAAATCTCAAAGTACTGATGCTCTGAAATTTGACTTTTATTCTGTCCCAGGACAGCAGCCCCAAATGAATTCACCTATTCCTGACTAATCAGGTGTTTCTGGATTACCTGTTGGCAGCCTCCAAGCTGCAGATCCTTCCCCTTTTGTCTCTGTCACAGAGTAGATTTCTGTCCTAGCTGCCTCCCCACAGACCTTGCCCTGACCTAGAGAGCTCTGAAGTGCTGCAGGAAAGGATACAGGGGATAGAATGGGAAAAAAAGCCAAAGAGTGAACCCTAAACTTAAGTCAGCAATGTGCCATAGTTGCTAAGAAGACAAAAATCTAGAGTGCATCAATAGAAGTGACTGTGTCCGGATCATGTGACAAAAGAGCACCACTTGTTTGCAATCAGACCCCACCTTAAAGCCTGGGTGTCAGTTTCAAGAGGGACAGTGAGCAACTGGAAAGCATTGAGAGGAGAATAATCAGAATAATGAAAAGTCTGGAAATAATCTCATGTAGACAAAGCAAACATTCTAGAGATGGGTAGTCTCACAGAGAAGATCTAAGGAGAACAAATACTTGAAGAGGTGTAATGTAGAGGAGAAAATGGGTTGCTCTCTGGACCAGATTGTGGGGAGAGTGTGGATCCACATGACCATTGTTCAACTGTCTGTCAAGGAAGCAAACCTACCCTAGCAGTAGGTAAAAGCTGGAGGGTGATCTCAGCAATGGGGTATAGGGATAACTACATTAAATAGAAGGTTGGAAAAGATAAGAAGCCATTCAACTCTAAGAGTCTGTGAGGTTTTATGTTTTTGCTTGTTTGTTAAGTTATAAGTAGGACAAGTCTTCTGTTTAGGCAAAACAGTATCTGCCTAACACTCCCACTATTAGCACCTAACTGGGTAAAAGCATTGGTTGTTCTGAAATAATCTCTTTTAAGATGCAGTGTGTTGTCCGAGAAAGGTGACACATTAGCACGGATGGGGAGCCAGAGGGAAGTTTGGAATCATGGAAATAGCGTTTGACTGTGAATCAGAAGATTTTGGTTTGAATCTTCCACTTATTAGCTATGTGGTCTTAAGCAAGTTATTTACCTCTTTGAGTTTCTGTTTCTTTGTCTACTAAATGAGAATAAAAATGCCTATTCTCAGATACCAAAGACATATACCTTTTGCTGGTACAGACCTACCAGGCACAACATAGTTCCAGAGCCAGCAGCTCTAATGACATATCATAGTAAAGGTGACATGTTCCTTTAACTAACATCTATCAACTTTCACCACTTTCATCCATATTCTACTGGCTATCCCAGGCAATGCCACAAGGCAAGAAAAGAAGTAAAAGGTATAATGATTGGAAAGGAAAAAATAAAGTTGCTATTTGTTAACAATATGATTGTCTTCATAGAAAATACAAGGAAATTTATACACCGATTATTGTAACTATCACAAGAATTGTGAGAGATTGCTGAATTCAATCTCAGCATATCAAAAAACCAAAAGCATTCTTATATACCTTCAAAAACTGATTAGAAAGTATAATCTTTAAGAGTTCCTGTCACCATATCCACAAAAACTAAAAGGTATATAGGTACTAGCAATGGATCTAATAAAAGAAGTGTTGATTCAAATGGAGAAATTATAAAACCTCATTGACAGTCAGAAGGTCTAAATGAATAGAGCAATATATCATGTTCATGGATGGAATACCCAATATTATTTTTTAAATCCCAAATTACCCTATAAATTCAATAGAGTTCGAATAACAATCTCAACCTGGCCATATCTGTGTATAGGAAACTTTCAAGCTAATTTTTTAAAAGATTTTATTTATTTATTTGACAGAGATCACAGGTAGGCAGAGAGGCAGGCAGAGAGAGAGGAAGGGAAGCAGGCTCCCTGCTGAGCAGAGAGCCCGATGCGGGGCTTGATCCCAGAACCCTGGGATCATGACCTGAGTTGAAGGCAGAGGCTTAACCTACTGAGCCACCCAGGCACCCACTTTCAAGCTAATCTTAAAATATGACAGAAAAGAGCCAAGAATAGTAAAAACAATTTTGAAGAAGGATGAGGCATTTGCTTTACCACAAGTGAAAATTTTTAATAAAGCTATAGTAATTAAAGTAGTGTGATTCTGACATAGAAAGAGAAAAGTAACTGCAATGAAATGGAATAGAGAGCTCAGAAATAGACCCATGCATTTAAGAATTATGGCAATGGCATCACAGATGACTGGGAAAATGATGGATAGTCAGTAAGTGATGCTAGAACAATTGATTATCAATATGTAAAAATAAAAATAAAATTACCTTCTTATCTTACACCGTATATAAGGAGTAACTTAAAGGCTTTGATGTGAAAAGGCATGATTTTTAAACTGTTAGAATAAAATATCAGAGGATAGTTCTGTGGCCTTGGAGTAGGGTAGGATTTCTTAGGTAAGACCTTAAAATCACAATACTATGAAGAATACACTTGACTATATTAAAATGGAGATTTAATATACTCAATGTGCTTAATATATTAATTATATATATATATATTTTAAGATTTTATTTCTTTGAGAAAGACAGCATGAGCACAAATGAGCGGGGGGGGGGCGCAAAGGAAGAGAGAAAAGCAGACTCCCCACTGAGCAGGGAGCCCAACAGTGGGCTCATTCCCAGGACCCTGAGATCATGACCTGACATGAAGGCAGATGCTTCACCGACTGAGCCACCCAGGCGCCCTATATTATATTGAAATAGAAAAAAAAAAAAACAACACACAACAAAGTGAAAAGCCAAGCTCCAAAGTGGGAGAAAATCTTTTCAAAGAATACTACTAACAAAGGGCGAGTTCAGGTTATATAGACATTCTAACAAATCCATTTTTTAAAAAGCACCCACAATCTAAGAGAAAAAATACACAAAGAATATGAACAAGCAGGTCACAGAAAAAAAACAAACAAACACAATAGACAAGAAACAAATGCAAAGTTACTTGACCTCAGCAGTATTTTGAGAAATGTGACTTAAAATCACAATAAGAACGACTTTCCGGTAAAGACGTAGCATATTGAGCATTCTGCCATTTCCTCCAAAAACCTCACAAAGATGACAGCAGATTCTTTTTATAAAAGGCATAAACTCACAAGGATAAGGAGAATGGGAAAGAAGGCTATAGCACTAAAACTTTGGAAGCCAGAAAGCAAACAAATGGGAGATAACTGACTCAGAAAACCAAAGAAAGCTGAATCTCAATCTTTAAGTGGAGAGAACCAGGAAGTAACCCAAGTTGGTCTACCAGATACCTCAGGCAATGAGGATGAAGATGGAGTGATAAATAAGACTGGGTAGAAGTCTTTAAAAAGCCAATAGGTTCCTAGATTTCCTTTCTTGCTTCATGCAGCCAGAACTTTCAAGAGATTAAAACAAAGAGTCTGTGGAAAAGAAAAAAGCAGACAAATGTGAGAGCAAGTTATTGCACAGAACAAGAGAATTAAGTGAATGTTTATATAGTAAATCCTGATAAAGTGAAGGGAGCCTGTACCCTCCGGGAAGGAGATTGGGAAATGCTTCTAAGGGATTCTGACTAGTCCAAGGGAAAAATCTTAGTACTTCTGACATCAGGGTTCCCCCAAGGACATGGCCCAGGCAGGTAAGTGAGCACCATAATCTCAAACTCAGAACTTTCAGTTTTTTAGTGCCCCATGTTTAAATACTAGTGAGCGTTTAGCATCACCAGACTCCTAAGGAAAGACCTCTAACAAAGACAATAAAGACAAAAAGAAACAGGAAAAAGCAACCTGGAGAAAACAGATTCTAAGCAGGAAAAGAAAACTAAGAACAAACAAAAAAAAATCGAAACAAATAATAAATATATAATAAATATATAAATAAACAAATAAATAAATATAATTACTATTCTTAGAGGGGTAAGAGTAGATATTACTATATCCATAAAATAAGATGGGGGAAACGGGGCGCCTGGGTGGCTCAGTGGGTTAAGCCGCTGCCTTCGGCTCAGGTCATGATTCCAGGGTTCTGGGATCGAGTCCCACTTCGGGCTCTCTGCTCAGCAGGGAACCTGCTTCCCTCTCTCTCTCTCTCTCTGCCTGCCTCTCTGTCTACTTGTGATCTCTCTCTGTCAAATAAATAAATAAAATCTTTAAAAAAAAAAAATGGGGGAAACGTTAAAATGAACATTTGAGGAATAAAAAAAGTTAGAAATTTAAAATTAAAAATATATGACAATTTCAATGGAAAACTTAATAAATGAATTGGAAAATAAAGCTAAGAAAATTCCCAGAAAGTTGAATTAAAGACAAAGAGAAAAAAAATAGGAGAGAAAATAAGACCAATGCAGGAGGCCCAATATCTAAATTATAGGAGTTCCAGAGAGAGCCAAGAAAGCAGAAGAGAGGAAATGCTCAGAAAAATAATCCAAGAAAAATTTCCCAGATGTAAGACCTGGCCCTCTGGATGGAAAGGGCCCACCAAATGGCCACCACATTAGATGAAAACAGATCAATCCATACATACATATTCTTAAATACATAAAACCACAGAATGAATTCAAACCAGCTTCGGAACAGTGGATACTGGTGAAGTATGAGAGGGTAAGAGGAGTGGGGAGGGATACAGAGTGGGTTTCAACTAAATCTATAAACTTTCTTCAAAAAAGAACTGGCTATGGCAAAATGTTAAGTTTTATTAAATATTGGAAGTAAACATGAGTATCTGTAATATTCTCTAAACTGTTGTTTCATAATTAAAATATAAACGCAATGAGGCTCAGGAAAATATATAAGACTAATCTTAGCAAAAAAAAAAAAAAAAAAAAAAAGAGAAAAGGACACCTGCGTGGCTCAGTGGGTTAAAGCCTCTGCCTTCGGCTCAGGTCCTGATCCCAGGGTCCTGGGATCGAGCCCCACATCGGGCTCTCTGCTCAACAGGGAGCCTGCTTCCCCCTCTCTCTCTTTCTGCCTACTCTTCTGTCTGTCAAATAAATAAATAAAATATTTTAAAAAAAGAATAATTCTAGCAGCCAAAAACTGGAAATAAACTAAATATCCATTCCAAGAAAATAAGTTGTGGTATATTCATACGAGGAGTATTATTCAATAAAAAGGAATGAACAGCTAAGTCATGAACAATGTGAATGAATATCAAAAATATGTTTAAGAAAAGGAGCCAGATACAAAATCTGTGAGGAATCCAATAACAAGCAAAATGAATCGGGGCACCTGGGTGGCTCAGTGGGTTAAGCCTCTGCCTTCAGCTCAGGTCATGATCCCAGCATCCTGGGATCGAGCCCCACATCGGACTCTCTGCTCAGCAGGGAGCATGCTTCCCCCCTCTCTCTGCCTGCCTCTCTGCCTACTTGCGATCTCTGTCTGTCAAATAAATAAATAAAATCTAAAAAAAAAAAAAAGAATCAAGGGTGATAGAAGAAGGAGTTGCCTAAAGAGAAGAGAAGGATTAAGGGATTGACTGAAAAGGACAAAGAGAGTGATAGACCGTTCTATACCTTGCTGTAAGTGAAAGTTACATGAGTATATGTAATTATCAAAACACACTGAGCTGAATACTTGAGATATGTCATATTATTGTCTGTAGGTTGTACTTCAATGATGAATGAGTGAATGAAGTGGAAAGAACAGGTGACCCAAGGGAGCTTCAAAGTTAAATTTTGGGTTGAACCAATGGAATACTAGTCAGCCATCAAAAAATGAAAGCTTGGTGCTCGCTTCGTCAACACATATACTAAAATTGGAATGATACAGAGAAGATTAGCATGGCCCCTGCACAAGGATGACACACAAATTTGCGAAGCGTTCCATATTTCAAAAAAACAAGAAAGAAAGAAAAAAATGGAAGTTTTCCATTTGCAATGACATGGATGGAACTAGAGGGTATTAGGCTCAGTGAAATAAGTCGATCAGATAAAGACAATTATCATATGATCTCACTCATATGTGAAATTTTAGAAACAAAGCAGAGGATCATCGGGGAAGAGAGGAAAAAATAGAACAAGACAAAACCAGAGAGGGAGACAAACCGTAAGAGACTCTTAATCATAGGAAAAAAACTCAGTTTTGTTGCAGGGGAGGAGACTGGAGGGATGGGGTAGCTGGGTGATGGACATTAAGGAGGCCACGTGATATAATGAGCACTGGGTATTACATAGGATTGATGAATCACTGACCTCTACCTCTGAAATCAGTAATACATCATATGTTAATTAATTCAATTTAAATTTTTTTAAAGGAAAAAATTTTAATTTTTAATTTAAATTTTTTAAAAAAGGAAAAAAATAAGTAAATTTGGGGTTGAAGCTCATGCTCTCCACTCTGTGACTCCAGATGTTCCTAATGTAAAGTCCCAGGTGGGGTTGGATAGCCCATTGTTTATAGAAGGTCCACATCTCTTCTGTATTTTCATCTTTTAACCTGCTCCAGAATCCCCATGTAATGGTATCAGAGTGATGGTCTGCTTCAGAGCTCTGGAAAGAGGTAGGCAAAAAGGCTACGAAGAAAATTCATCAAGCTCAGACCTCATCTTGGCCAAACTTCCTTCCCATCTGTGAAGCTCCCTGACAACGTTCTTGACCACGGGTAAGCCAGTCTTCACGCTTGAACCTCTGCAATGACAAGGAGCTACCCACCTCCCCAGTAACAACACCAGTAGTAACCACGAGCTAACTTGAGTGAGTCCTCTCCATGTGCCTGGCGCTCTTCTCAGCCCTTTGCATGTATTGACTCACCGCAAGTCCGCTCGATCCAAATTTGGACAGATCTGTCTGCAGAAAGTTCAGACGGGACTCCCCAGTTTCCCTCTGATCCTCATGAAGTCTCTTAACTGAGGGGGAATGAGGAGTTCCACTTTGGAACAGGTTGCCATGGAGACCGCAGAGGAAGACAGATGGGTGTGCAATGGGCTTCATGCTTATCATGGTAAGCCCAGTCTATCCCGGGCTCTCAAGTCATGGCAGTAGTAATAGTAATAGTTAACATTTATTGAAGCACGTGCTTGCTTTACATGCATTTGCCTCATTTAATCCATAGAACAACCCTCTTTTTCCACAGATGGGCCAACTAATGCTTTGAAATGTTAAGTCACCCTCTGAAGGCCCCAGGGCTGGTTGCCAGAGTTCTAGCCCCTGTTGTCTGGGCAGAGGCCGGGCTGTTAGCTATACCCGTCGGTACAAGTTTTCAAAATTAATGTGTTTCTGAGAAGAGTGTGATAGAAAAATCGCTGAACAGCGTTAGAAGGCTGGGGCTCTGCTCCCCCTTCTGCTACCGCTCTGTGAGCCTGAGCAAACTGCTCTCCCCTGTTCCTTCAGTATGAAACATGAGAGCGGTGTCAGATGACCCTGAACGCCAGGCCTCACTCTGATCATCTGTGTTCTAAACTGTAGGTGTCTACAGTTCTTTCCCGTCGGGAGTGTGTCCTGAGACACACTCTAGTTAACATATGGAGGTGAGGAGGAAGGAATGTGTGAATGAATGCATGAGTGGTCGGATGGGGTAGAATCTAGCATTTTCCTTTGCAGAGGGCTGTTCCTGGTCAGCTGTTCCTGGAGAAAAAAAAAAAGAGGGTCCTGATCTCACTTTTCAGTTTCATTGCTTTTCTCCAGTCAGCTTCAAATCTTGGCCGATGAATAAAACCCGCTTCAACCCCAGGGCTTTCTCTCAAGGCCCAGCTGTAGGCTGGAAGCAGAAAGTGAATATGCACAGAGTGGCCAATTAGTTCGCTCACTGCCCTTATGACCTCTGACCCCTGCTGGGCCACCCCATCCATTAGCTGTCCTCTTCCCCTCTGCCCTCCTCTCTCCCAGTTTGAGCGGTTGTCGGACCATTCTCTTTCAGCAAAGAAACATGCTCAGGCATTCAGCCAGCCGTTTCCACTTGTTGTTCCTTTGTCTCCTCCCTCTGTTGCCCTTGTTGCTAACCTGGTCACCACTCCTTGACCCTTGGCTGGGCTCTCGCCCCTCCTGCGGACAGGGAGGGGCAGTATTGCAAGGCAGGGCTCGCCAGGAAGAAGAAGGCAAGTCCTTGCTTTTCCTTTTTGTTTGGATTTCATTCCACATGCTTGAGGTTTTTTGTTTTGTTTTTTTTAAGAATTTATTTATTTATTTGACAGACAGAGATCACAAGCAGGCAGAGAGGCAGGCAGAGAGAGAGGAGGAAGCAGGCTCCACTCGGAGCAGAGGGCCGGATGTGGGGCTCGATCCCAGGACCCTGAGATCAGGACCTGAGCCAAAGGCAGAGGCCTTAACCCACTGAGCCACCCAGGCGCCCCTCACATGCTTGAGTTTTAATCCTAGTCCTCCTCACAAGAGAATCCCTGTAATGCTTTCCCTGGGATGATGGTTTCTTTTAAAGGCAAGTGTTTTGAAGGTTTCTGTGAGTTGGGAAGTCAGCAATATTTTCCTTTGAGATGCTGGCTATTCTATGAGTTTGGGGGGAAAAAAAACTATATTAAATACACACACACACACACATATATATAAAATGTATGTGTATATGCATATATAGAGATATGACATATATATAGTTGATTAGGACAGGAAAGCCTAGTTCAAGATTATGGGTGTGTGAATACCTATTTGTGAAATAAGGTAAAGCAGTCATCAAAAGAGGAATATAAACCCATTTTATTGCACTTGAGAAAAGCCTTCCAAATGTTCATTGCATCTGTTAATTCTTTAGAATTCTAGCTCAGACAGCGAGGGAGCTGGTGGTGAGTTTATTAGAAAAGCCCAAGGTTGGGGGAGTCCGACTCATTGCATTTAAATCCAGGTCCTGCCATTTGTCATCTGGGTGACTTTGGGTAAAAAATAGTGGCTTTCAATTTTCTGAGAGCATCCTATGTGGCAAGCTCTTCACATCCATCATCTCCCTTAATCCTCATAATATAAGCAGTGGGACGGATGTTCGAAGTCACCATTGTCTTCACTGAACAAACAAAGAAATGAAGGCTAAGAAAAATGAAATGATCTGCCTCAGGGTTGTCTACGTTGTAAATGGCGGGAAAGGAATGTGAGAGAGCAGCGCCATACTTCCTCCCCGCAGCTAAGTTATTGAAGCTTTGTGAGCTTTGGTTTCCTCACCTGTGAAGTACCTAACAGTAATGACGAACTACTCCCAAGTGCTTCTTATTATATCCCAGGCACTTTTCTAAATAGCGACACACCATATCTCGTTTCATCGTCATAAAGTTCTAAACATAGGAACTAGCTTTATTCCCATTTTACAGAGGAGGAAAGTGAGGCTTAGAGAGGTTGAGAAACTAACCCAGATTGCACGCGGCTGATAAGTCGTGGAGCCGGGATTCTATTTTGAGCCCGTTTGGCTCCAAGCCCAGGCTCTTTCTACTTTCCACCTTAGGACGGTGACCTCCAAAAGGCCTGCTGACGGAGATAATGTATGTACACAAAGAGAGGATGACAGGAATGTGAGGGAGGAGGAAACGAATTCCAACCCAGAGGAACACGGACGGCTTTATGGAGAATGTAGAGGAGAATCGCTGAATGGAAATTGACTTTAATGAGGTAGGGCTCAGAAATCCATCTGTTTTACAAAGGGAGGCACACCCTCATTATGGACCAGTGTTTATGCTAAGGGCTGGACAGAATCCTTGCCATAGGCATGTCTAATAAATACTAAGACAGGTCCTGTATCTTATCCATCTCGGTCCTACGTCCCCCCTCCCTTCCGCCTCCCACCCCAATAGCATCTAGCATGGGTGTTTGGACTACAGTACATACTACACAATGGAGATGTCCTTGTCCCTATCATTCATTCCCTAAGTGAATAAATGAATAACCTCAGGAAGGATTTGATTGTGGTTCTCCTGGTTTGGGGGGTGCTGCTGCCCCACAGTGGGAAGACCCTATCCCTCTTCTCTTTCTCCCTGTAGCTCCTCTGACAAGAAGCCCACAGGCTGAATGATAGGGGCTCACTGCACCAGAGATGATTTACCGTTCTTTGTTCTACTAACCCTTTCACATTCCTCTCCATCCTCTTTTTGCAACCAATTCATCATGACATTTAAATGAAACTTTGGATGGGGAACTATGGCTCAGTCCTGAGACAATTGTTCAAGACACCTGAACAACAATAGGTCTAGCATTCGAATCTATAAAAGACCACTTCTCCATTGGGATTATTTTAGACTTCCCTGCTTTCCCCAAGGACCCAGGGAAATGCCTTTCTTTCTTTCCTAAAGAATCCCAGGTACTCAATCTGAACAGTGAAAAGAAAGGAGTGACATGGAGCTAAGTGGCTGTCGGAGGCAAGGTTCTGTAGTTTCTCCATAATTAGAATAAAGGAAGCCCCAAGGAAGATCTCAGTCTGGGCTGCAGAATAGCTTTGCAAAGATGCTTCGGAGTTCTTTTACTCAGTGCTCTGGGAACCCCAGGCTTGTTGGGTCAATCTGCCATCAAAATGGTGATGGCCCAGTGAAGCGAAACTTCCTTGGTTCTTCATGCTATTAATATACTCTGATGTGACACTAATCAAAGTAAACCCATTATCATGGCTCTAGGAGTGATCTAACGGTGAGCATTTCCCTCCTCTTTCATTAAGCATACGTCAGTCACATCATTCATGGGATACCCAAGGCTGGTGTTATTTTGACTATGTCTGCATAGTCAGAATCAAGAGTTAAATTATTGAGCAAAAAAACCCACATATACTGAGTTTAATATAAAAATCATTGTAAAAATGGGCATTTAAAATTTTATTGATTGTTTCATATCATCACCTTACTGTGAAAAGAACTATGATGGTTAGAGACTAAGATGCTATACATGATTTTTTATAACACAGATGAGTAGGTGATGCCTTCTAATTTTTTACGGTGTGATGCTAAACTCTTCTTCTCTGTGTCTCATTTTCTCTTTTTTGTACACAATTAGGAGATGAATGTTTTGCTTCCTATCCTCCTCAAGACAAAACTCAAATGCAATGCAAACAAGATATTTTCTATAATAATGTGTTCAAAAAAGTTGGAATACATCTTAAGTTCAGGTAACCACATCAGACTTTAAATGCACCAAGGAATGTCAGGGCACCTGGGTAGCTCAGTTTTAAGTGTCTGCCTTCAGCTCAGGTCATGATCCCGGGTCCCAGAATCAAGCCGTGCCCCACCCAACCCCCTCCCTGGTGCACCCCCCACAGCTCCGCCTGTCAGGCTCAGCAGGAAGTCTGCTTCTCCCTCTCCCTCTGCCCCTCCCCCTGCTCATGCGCAGGTGCACTCTCTTAAATAAATAAATAAATAAATAAATAAATAAATAAATAAATAAAATCTTTTTTAAAAATATAAATAAATGAATGAATAAAAATACTAACTTCATATACAATTTGTTAACATTCACACTAAGTAATATAAAACATGAGAACCAGGTTTTATTTTTCCTCAAGAGTTTTGTCCCTCAAAATAATTGTCCCTGAAAATAATTCTGTGTTAGATCCATAGTTCTCAAACTGTGTCCCAAGGCACCACAGGGTACCATAGCAGCAAGCCTATGGAGGAAGATAAAATATTTTTTTATTTATTTATATTTTTTAAAATAATATAGTTAACATACAGTGTTATATTTGTTTCAGATGTACAATATAGCAATTCAATAATTCCATAGATAAGCCAGTGCTCATCACAACAAGTACACTCCTTGATTCCTATCACCTATTTCACCCATCCCCCTACCCACTTCCTCTCTGGTAATCATCAGTTTGTTCTCTATAGTTAAGAGTCTGTTTCTATTTGCTCATTTGTTTTGTTTCTTAAATTCCACATATGAGTGAAATCATATGGTATTTGACTTTCTACTTCGGACTTATTTCACTTAGCATTATATTCTCTAGTTCCATCCATGTTGTTGCAAATGTGAAGATTTCATTCTTTTTCATGGGTGCATAATATTCCATTGTATTTGTAACCATCCCAGCATCTTTATCTATTCATCTATTGATGGACGGCTGAGCTGCTCCCATACTTTGGCTGTTGTAAATAATGCTCCTATAATCATAGAGGTGTATGTATCTCTTTGAATTAATGTTTTTATATTTGGGGGGTAAATACTCAGTAGTGTGATTACAGGATTTTAGGGTAGCTAATTCTATTTTAATTTTTTGAGGAACCTCCATACTATTTTCCAGAGTGGCTGCACCAGTTTGCCTTCCCACCAACAGTGCAAGAAGGTTCTTTTTTCTCCACATCCTCACCAACACTTGTTTTGGTTTTGATTTTAGCCATTCTGACAGGTGTGAGGTGATATCTCACTGTGATTTTGATTTGCATTTCCCCAATGATGAGTGACATTGAACATCTTTTCATGTGTCTGTTGGCCACCTGGATGTCTTCTTTGGAGAAATGTCTGTTCATGTCTTCTGCCCATTTCTTATTTGGATTCTTTGTTTTTCAGGTGTTGAGTTGTATAAGTTCTTTATATATTTTAGATACTAATCTTTTATTGTTATGTCATTCGCCTCAGGAGACATATCTAGAAAAATGTTGCTACAACCAATATCAGAGACATTACTGCCTGTGCACTCTTCTAGGATTTTTATGGTTTCAGGTCTCACATGTAGATCTTTAATCCATTTTGAGTTTATTTTTGTGCATAGTATAAGAAAGTGGTCTAGTTCCATTCTTTTGCATGCTGCTGATCAGTTTTCCCAACACCATTTGTTGAAGAGACTATCTTTTCCCATTGGATAGTCTTTCCTGCTTTGTCAAAGATTAATTGATCATATAATTGTAGGTTTATTTCTGGGCTTTCTGTTCCATTGATCTATGTGTCCATTTTTGTGCCACTCCCATACTGTACTGATTACTACAACTTTGTACTATAACTTGGATGTCTAGAATTGTGATACCTCTGGCTTTGTTGTTTTTTTTTTTTTAACTGCTTTGGCTATTCAGGGCCTTTTGTGGTTCCACACAAATTTTAGGATTGTTAGTTCTAGTTCTGTGAAAAATGTGTTGGTGTTTTGATAGGGATTACATTAGATCTGTAGATTGCCTTGGGTAGTATAGACATTTTAACAATACGTGTTCTTCCAGTCCATAAGCATGGAATAGCTTTCCATTTCTTTGTGTCATCTTCAGGTTTTTTTCACCAATGTTTTATAGGTTTCAGAATATAGGTCTTTCACCTCTTTGGTTAGGTGTATTCCTAGGTATCTTATTATTTCTGGTGCAAGTGTAAATGGGATTGTTTTCTTAATTTCTCTTTCTGCTGCTTCATTATTAGTGTATAGAATATGCAACAGATTTCTGTACATTGATTTTATTTTTTTATAATTTTTAAAATTTTTTTATAAACATATAATGTATTATTAGTCCCAGGGGTACAGGTCTGTGAATCACCAGGTTTACACACTTCACAGCACTCACCATAGTACGTACCCTCCCCAATGTCCATAACCACCCTCTCCCAACCCCCTATCCCCCGCAACCCTCAGTTTGTTTCCTGAAATTAAGAGTCTCTTATGATTTGTCTCCCGCCTGATCCCATCTTGTTTCATTTATTCTTTTCCTAGCCCCCAAACCCCCCACATTGCATCTCAACTTCCTCGTAACAGGGAGATCATGATAATTGTCTTTCTCTGATTGACTTATTTCGCTAAGCATAATACCCTCTAGTTCCATCCACATTGTCGAAAATGGCAAGATTTCATTTCTTTTGATAGCTGCATAGTGTTCCATTGTATACACACACACACACACACGTGTGTGTGTGTGTGTGTGTGTGTGTATATATACCACATCTTCTTTATCCATTCATCTGTTGATGGACATCTAGGTTCTTTCCATAGTTTGGCTATTGTGGACATTGCTGCTATAAACATTCGGCACAGGTGCCCCTTCAGATCACTATGTTTGTATCTTTAGGGTAAATACCCAGTAGTGCAATTGCTAGGTCGTAGGGTAGCTCTATTTTCAACTTTTTGAGGAACCTCCATGTTGTTTTCCAGAGTGGTTGCACCAGCTTGCATTCCTACCAACAGTGTAGGAGGGTTCCCCTTTCTCCGCATCTTCGCCAGCATCTGTCATTTCCTGACTTGTTAATTTTAGCCATTCTGATTGGTGTGAGGTGGTATCTCATTGTGGTTTTGATTTGTATTTCCCTGAATCCAAGTGATGTGGAGCTCTTTTTCATGTGTTTGTTGGCCATCTGGATGTCTTCTTTGCAGCCATGTCTGTTCATGTCCTCTGCCCATTTCTTGATTGGATTATTTGTTCTTTGGATGTTGAGTTTGCTAAGCTCTTTATAGATTTTGGATACTAGCACTTTATGTGATATGTCGTTTGCAAATATCTTCTCACATTCTGTCAGTTGTCTTTTGGTTTTGTTGACTGTTTCCTTTGCTCTGCAAAAGCTTTTGATCTTGATGAAGTCCCAATAGTTCATTTTTGCCCTTGCTTCCCTTGCCTTTGGCGATGTTCCTAATAAGAAGTTGCTGCAGCTGAGGTCAAAGAGGTTGCTGCCTGTGTTCTCCTCCAAGATTTTGATGGATTCCTTTCTCACATTGAGGTCCTTCATCCATTTTGAGTCTATTTTCATGTGTGGTGTAAGGAAATGGTCCAATTTCATTTTTCTGCATGTGGCTGTCCAATTTTCCCAACACCATTTGTTGAAGAGGCTGTCTTTTTTCCATTGGACATTATTTCCTGCTTTGTCAAAAATTAGTTGACCATAGAGTTAAGGGTCTATTTCTGGGCTCTCTATTCTGTTCCATTGATCTATGTACATTGATTTTATATTCTATGACTTTACTGAATTCACTTATCAGTTCTAGTAGCTTTTTGGTGGAGTCTTCTGGGGTTTCCTATGTAGAGTATCATGTCATCGGCAAATAGTGAAAGTTTTACTTCTTCCTTGCCTGTTTTGATGCCTTTTATTTCTTTTTGTCATCTGATTGCTGTGGCTAGGACTTCTAGTATATTCTGACTAACAGTGGTGAGAGTGGACATCCTTGTCTTGTTCCTGATCTTTGGGGGAAAGCTCTCAGGTGTTTCCCCACTGAGTGTGATATTTATTGGGGTTTTTCATAGATGGCCTTTATTAGAAACATAGAATATTTTAAAATTTTAAGGGCATCACAGTGAAACTCAACATCTGTTATAAATTATGTGAACTTCTGGGGTGGGGTGCCTGGGTCTTACAGTCAGTTGGAGGTCCAACTCTTGGCTTTGGCTCAGTTCCTGATCTTGAGGTTGTGAGATTGTGCCCCATGTTGGGCTCTGTGCTCAGCATAGAGTCTGCCTAAGACTCTCTCTCCTCTGTCCCTGGCCCCCACTCTCTCTCTCTCTCTCAAATAAATAAATCTTTCTTTTTAAGATTTTATTCATTTGAAAGAAACAGAGAGAGAGAGCACAAGCAGGGAGGTGGCAGGCAGAGGCAGAGGGAGAAGAAGGCTCCCCACTGAGCAGAGAGAGCGAGAGAGCACAAGCAGGTGGAGGGGCAGAGGGAGAGGGAGAAGCAGGTTCCTCACCAAGCAGGGAGCCCAATGTGGGGCTCAATCCCAGGACCCTAGTATCATGACCAGAGCTGAAGGCAGATGCTTAATTGACGGAGCCACCCAGGCACCCCAATAAATAAGTCTTTTTTTAAATCACGTGCACTTATTTAAAAAAAAAAGTTTAAAAAAAGGGGGCACCCAGCTGGCTTAGTCAGTAGAGCATATGACTCCTGATCTTGGGGTTGTAAATTCAAGCCCCACATTGGGTGTAGAGATTACTTAAAAATAAAATCTTTTAAAAAAAGAAATTATATCACCTTCTAGTATGAGGTAGATCATGGTTTTGGTGTCATATCTTTGCAAAGCTGGGTTCCCTGCAGTTGCTCTGATGAAATCAAGAACTGCATGCATATCAGGACAGAGCAGGAAGTGAGAGCGGCACTTTCTAATCTGAGCTCTGAAGCTGTGCAGTGCACAGCAGGCTCACATATCCCATTAGCAAGTAATTTGATTATTTAAAAATGAAATACTAGGGGCGTCTGGGTGGCTCAGTGGGTTAAAGCCTCTGCCTTCAGCTCAAGTCATGATCCCAGGGTCCTGGGATCGAGCCCCACATCTGGCTCTCTGCTCTGCGGGGAGCCTGCTTCCTCCTCTCTCTCAGCCTGCCTCTCTGCCTACTTGTGCTCTCTGTCTGTCCAATAAATAAATAAAATCTTTTTTTAAAAAAATGAAATACTATTTGCTCTTTTAGTTTGTATTTTTAATGGCTACTAAATTGTGAAATCATAAATATATGTTAAGATATTTGGATCTAACAGGGCACCTGGGTGGCTCAGTTGGTTGAACAACCAACTCTTGATTTCAGCTCAGGTCATGATCTCAGGGTTCTGAGATCAAGCCCTGTGACGGGCTCCTCGCCAAGCGTGGAACCTGCTTGAGATTCTCTCTCTCCTTCTCTCACTATCCCTTCTCCGGCTTGCGCATGCTCGCTCTCTCAAAAAAAAATTATTTGGATCTAACAACGTATGAATGAAATTATTAAGTATTTCATTTGGTGTCAATTACCATGAAAAAATTGCTGAGACACTAAGACCACAATGAATCAAGAAAGTTTGAGAACCTTGATTTTCTCAACTGTAAATGGAGTCTAATAACAGTATCTACTACACAGGGTCACAGTGAGATTAAATGGATTCATATATGCAAATCACAACTAGAATTTAGAATATAGAATAGACTATAGAATTTAGAATAGTATCTGGTTGGGATGCCAGGCTGGCTTAGTTGATAGAGCCTGCAGCTCTTGATCTCAGGGTTGTGAGTTCAAACCCCGCGTTGGATGTAGAGATTACTTAAAAAAACAATAACATCTTTTTTTTAAGATTTTATTTATTTATTTGACAGAGATACACAGAGAGATTGGGAACAGAAGCAGGGGGAGTGGGAGAGGGAGAAGCAGGCTTCCCGCCAAGCAGGGAGCCCAATGCGGGGCTCGATCCCAGGAGGCTGGGATCATGACCTGAGCCAAAGCCAGACGCTTAATGACTGAGCCACCCAGGCGGCCCCCCAAAAAAATAAATAAAATCTTTAAAAAAAAAAAAGAAAAAGAATATCTAGCAAGTTGTCACAGTAGTATTAGTACCTCATTTCCAAGTTACCAAGATGGTTCTCTTTTTCTTTTCTTTCTTTCTTTTTTCTTTTTTTTTAAGTTCACATCTTTTCATCTATTATCAGCATTTAAAAGCAAGGAGGCTTGAGGCACCTGAGTGGCTCAGTTGGTTAAGTGTCTGCCTTCGGCTCAGGTCATGATCCCAGGGTCCTGGGATCAAGCCCCACATCAGGCTCCCTGCTTGGTGAGGAGCCTGCTTCTCCCTCTCCCTCTGCCCCTCCACCTGCTTGTGCTCTCTCGCTCTCTCTTTCTCAAATAAATAAAATCTTAAGAACAAACAAAAACCAAGGAGACTTAAAACAAAACAAAAACCAACAAGAAGGTTTAATGAACATAAGCAGAGAAACTATTTTCTGTTCTTTCCCAAACCCCCCAAGACATAAGGAATAAGGCCTAATGGGTCCCTCATCCCAACAAGTCTAGGATCACTCATACAGGCAGCCCTACACAAAGCACCATGATGAAGGGTATGAACAGAAGCCACGATTATATTTCTCTGTCACGTTTTCTTAAGTTATCAATGCATTTCAAGAATCTCCTGTTTTCCTTGCAATGATTCGAAATCCCTAGAAGGCAAATGGCTATTTGCAGCAAAAATGTGCTCCATGTGCCAAGCTTCCACACTATGTCCCTTTTTTGTTTTTTCAACCTCAGAGCTTGCCAATGCAAGAACCTCATCTCCAGAGCCAAGGTCTGGAGAGACTTTCTCAAACTGGCCAAGTAGAGCACCTGCATTTGCTGACAAGAAGGCCTCGTCATCTGCAGTCAGCTTCCCTCCACGTGTCCTGAGAGCTGTTAGTATCTCCCCTTTCTGTTGAGAGTAGAGGCCTCTTTCCACCTTTCCCACCACGAGATCTCTATCCATCTCTGCTAACCTTGTCTGAAGCTGACCTGTTTGTTTCTTTCAAGTAATCTGATGACCTCTGGGGTTTAAAAGGCCTGGCTGATCGAGGCCTGGTTAGCCAGTTGCATTCAACTTGGCTCATCTCCCAAAGTCATATTTCCAGGCATAATTTTCTTCAGTAAATCATTAAATTCACTTAGTTGCTGCAGTTTCCTTTTGGTTTCTTCATAGCCGTCTGTATCAAGTTCCTCTCTGCATTTCCACCAAATCTTGTAATTGCTGTCCAACCATTCTTCTAAATTCTCCTTTAATTTACTTTTCTCTGTCTTTCCTCTGGAAGCCATTTGGATCTCTTGTCTCCCAGCACTTTGAACTCTGCACAGTGTTGACTGGTCCCAAAGTGCGTAAACCTCCAACTGTTGAAGTTTCGAGTGTCATAAACCTGAGGAAAGTGAAATTGTTCCTCAGGGATACAAGAGGCTCAAAGTTCAAACCATTTGGAAGTGCCGTTGGTTCCTCAGGCCCTCAGGGTCCCCTGTCCCAGGACAGTTCTTTTTAATATCTTATATTTACTAATATGTAATAGAATAATATGTAATAGAAAAAATAGAAAAAAAAACAGTTTTGGAGTATGTCTATGCATCAGTCACATGAAGACTTTTATAACTGCCATAATAATCATAAATTTCTATTTAAATTTACCATCTTGGAGCACAGAAATTACTCCATTCCTTTACTGTTTGATATCTTTGATTTTTAGGTCTCCTGGGATTGAAATCTTCATCCAACTGGGTTTTTTTTTTTTAAACAACTAGAAATAAATTTGTGCCTGGTACATAAGAGGGAGTTTTAAAAATTGCTATCAAAAACTCTCTTCCAACAGACTTATATCTTTTTAAAAACAAAATATTTTTAAGGGCACCTGGCTGGCTCAGTCAGTAGACCATGCAACTCTTGATCTCAGGGTTGTAATTTCAAGCCCCACATTAGGTGTAGGTAGAGGCTACTTAAAAAATATAGTAATAACTTTAAAAAAAAAGAAAAAAATTTTTAATTTTGTTCAGGAAACATCTAAAAGGGTTTTTTTGTTTTTTTTTAATGGAATTTTATTTTATTTTTTTTAAGATTTTATTTATTTATTTGATAGATGGAGATCACAAGTAGGCAGAGAGGCAGGCAGAAAGAGAGAAAGAAGCAGGGTCCCCGCTGAGCAGAGAGCCCCATGCGGGGCTTGATCCCAGGACCCTGGGATCATGACCTGAACCGAAGGCAGAGGCTTTAACCCACTGACCCACCCAGGTGTCCCTCTAATAGGGTTTTTGACCTTGCACTACTCCTTTCCCCCCAAATGATGGCTTTTCATAAGCTATTCTGCTAAGGAGACAGGCAGAATCAACTCACTGTACATCGATGACAGTTTTGTCTTGCTGTAGCTTAGGAAACTCCTTAAATACCACTTCTTTTTAATTTTTAATTTTTATATAATTAAAAATTTTATATAATCTCAAACTTACCAAAAATTGTAAAAATAGTATAAAAGTATTCTTGTACACCTCTCACCAAGATTTCATTCATATTTTACCACTATATAATTTATTACTTTTCTCTTTGTAATTAATAAATATCTTGTGAGAACATACTTTGTGACTATGTATATATCCTGTTTCTCATCCAAAGTTCACCCACTAGCTTGGTAAAGCTAAAAATCATCCAGTAATGATTCAGTTATTACAATGATAGTTGCCAAACCATGATTTTCTTTTTTTTTTTATTTATTTTTTTTTATTTGACAGAAAGTGAGAGACACAGTGAGAAAGGGAACACAAGCAGGGGAATGGGAGTGGGAGAAGCAGATTTCCTGCCAAGCAGGGAGCATGATACGGGGCTCAATCCCAGGGCCCTAGGATCATGACCTTAGCTTAAGGCAGAAGCTTAACAACTGAGCCACCCAGGCACTCTGCCAAATAGTGATTTTCTAATCCCATCATTCCTTATACATTTATTAGCTGACATTCTAGTGCTCGCTTCGGCAGTACGTATATTAGCTGACATTCTACTGTAAAGACTTACTTTCCCTTCTCACACATTTCTTATTTATTTGTTTATATATTTTTATTTTATTCCATGGGTAATAATGCATTACTATCATTTTTATTTTTATGCTTAATTGTCCCAGATTTGGCTGTTAGGAGACTTTCAGTATGACTCTTTTTTTTTAAGATTTTATTTATTTATTTGATAGACAGAAATCACAAGTAGGTGGGAAGGTGGGGGGAAGCAGGCTCCCTGCTGAGCAGAGAGCCTAATGCCAAGCTTGATCACAGGACCCTAGGATCATGACCTGAGCCAAAGGCAGAGGCTTTATTTAACCCACTGACCCACCCAGGAGGCCCTCAGTATGACTCTTTATCATCTGGACATGTCCCACCATTCTTCGAGCATTTGCTAACTCAGTAGCTTAATATGAGGCATAATATGACATTAAACTTATTCTTTCCCAGCTCTAGCTCTGGAATCAGCCAATTCGCCAGAAAGCAAATGGAATTTAGAAACCATGTTCTGAGTGCTAGGTGTGCTTATTGCTCCTGGGGTATCATTGCTTCTGCGCTTTTTCAGTAGACAGAGCTAAAAATTATATGCATGTATACACACACCCATATCTATCTATATTAAAAGCCATGAGTTCAGGGGCACCTGGGTGGCTCAGTGGGTTAAAACCTCTGCCTTCAGCTCAGGTCATGATCCCAGGGTCCTGGGATCGAGCCCTGCATCAGGCTCTCTGCTCAGCAAGGAGCCTGCCTCCCCCTCTCCCTCTGCCTGCCTCTCTGCCTACTTGTGATCTCTCTCTCTATCAAATAAATAAATAAAATCTTTTTTAAAAAGCCATGAGTTCATACTGTCTTGTCCAATTCTAATCCAGTACTATAGGATATATTCCACTCTTCTCTCTCTCCCTATTTGTACCTCTTTTCTTTCAGTGAGAAGTTTGAATCCCATTGTCTATAATATTTTTACTCATTTACCCAACCCCAGAATACACAGAAAGTAGTTTTAGAATTGCTACCAAAAACAAACAAAGACAAAAAACAACCATTGTTGGTTTTATAGTTCTTTTTTTTCTTTAGTCTGAGAGTATATAGTTTTTAAAAATTATATTCTCAAGTTATTTGGCTTGAGTTAGTTCCTCTTCCCTCCCACCACACCTGCATTTTAGTGTGATTATATTATTCATTCAAAACTTAGGTTGATTTGTTCATATTCCATTATTAGGATTTTCCCCTAGTTGTGTGTGTATATGTGTTTTTTAAATATATGCATCATTAACATGGCTCTAAAAGAACTGTACAAAAAGTAATATGCAGGAAAAACATCACTTTCCAACTTCTCCTCAGTACCCACCCCCTTTACCCTTTCAGCCACATTCCCACCCACCTCCTGTAAATAACCAATCTCATCTCTGGTTTATCTTTCCTGTTTTTCTTTTTGGTCAAAAACCAAGCTCATGCCTACTTTCTCACTTCCCCCCCCCCCCCCCCGCCCCGCTCTTTTTTTCCTTACAGAAAAGGTAGCATACTATATTCTTCTGTTCTTTGCTTTTTTCATTAAACAGTATATCTCTGGAAATCATTCCATATCAGTTTGCAGACATGTATCTCATTCTTTCTCACATAGGTGCTCTGCTATGTGCTTGTACCAAAGTTGATTCAACCACTCTCTTCTACATGGGCATTTAGATGGTCCCCAATATTTTGCAAATACAAACAATGTAGCAATAATTGACCTTGTGCCCATGTATTTCCATATTGTTGGAGATATAAATTTAGGGTGAATTCTTAGAAGTAGGATTACTAGGCCAAAAGTAAACACTTTTGAAGTTTTTAGATAGCTAATAAGTTTTTAATGTAGAGATTTGAAATCATTTTTGTGATAATATTCATTATGTACTTATCCATATAGATATTCTTATGTTAGATTCTGGGCACTAGACTTTTATGCCTTTTATGCTGCACAATTATATCTTAACAAATGTGTTCTGGTGATTATAAGCAATTGAATGACAACATTCTTCTTAAGTAGTATTAGATTTTGTATGTGTGTATTTAATTAGATTTTTAGTACCAAGGGTAGTATCAAAAATAGTCAAGGAAAAAAATCCCTTAGATCTGAAAAACAATAGGTATATAAGGATAGATCACATTCTGTCGATGGGTGTGACATAATATTTTTACATCACTAAGGAGGAGGGGTTTCCTCCCAGCAGAGTTGATGATCTGAAGTCACTGGGAACATGATGAATCGTGAGGGGAGCCAGTTTACTGATGCTGCAAGGCTGGTTAATTACACTGTAAATCATGCAAACACCGACATTTCGAACAAAAAGCTCTCCAGACACCATTTCCTTCTCACTAGAAGAAGAGTTCTTTTAAAAGTAGGCAGATTGGTAATTATCTTAGACTGAGAATATACAAAATGTGGACATGAATGCTTAGAGATGCAGAGAAGCTTTACGGCTTTGAAGTCTGTAAGGCATTTTAAAAATGCTTTATAAATATGATTTGATACTCTTGATTAAGCACTGTAGAAGTCAGGACAACCAACTCCCACCTCTGTAGTCTATGGTCAGTATAAAACCATTATTCTGGAGTTTTATTATTTATGTCTTTCTTTTGGGAGTCTTCCTTTATATAGAGTCTAGGATTCCTCAATAATTCTCTACCCCTTAAAAAGGTAAATGTTTCATTTGGAAACCTTTGTGGGATCTGAGCTTTCACAGATGAAGATCAAAGATAGAAATTAGTCCTCTGCTCCACTGCTGACTGATGTCAACAAATCCTCCCTTGTCCCCCCTCTTTTTTTCCACTATAAAAGGAAAAGAATTTCTCTGTGGCACAAATATTGGTATTTTACCACATGTGCTGAATCATTTATACTTTTATGGTTTTGTTGACGTAGTGTCCACAAGGATTCTCCACAGTAAATTTATTGTTTGTCTCTTTATAATTAATAAGTACCCTGTGGGACACACGTGGGGCTCTAAATATCCTTGTATGTTTCTCATATGTGGGGAAGAGTTTCATGAAGAGGCTTCAGATTCACAACAGGGGTGCTCACCAGACCCCCTTAAATAGGGTATTCCTAAAATCACCTCATGCAAACATCTATACCCAAAGAAAACCACGTTTCATTTGTTATTGTTCTTATCTTGGCATCACTAAGATGAAGGAATGCAGACTTGCTTAAAGAGCTCAGGTTTTGAAATCACACTGATTGGTTCAGATCTGTAGATACATACAATATGGTGCATACTATCTATAAAATTTCAGATGCCAGCTATTTAACATCTCCGAGCCTCAGTTTCTTCTTCAGAAAAACAAGAATAATTATTAATCTCACAGGGTTGTTGTGAGGCTTCAGTGAGCTCTTCTAATATGAAAAGTACCAGAACTGTGTGCAGCCTACAATAAGCACCGATCAATGGTAGCTATTAAAAACGAATAATGTGGATATTATTTTGCTTTGTTGTAAGGACTGATGGAACTTCTGTTTTTGATGGCTACCTTCTGCTACATTATACACCTATATTATTGATCCAACCTCAGGTCAGAGATGATTTAAAACCAGAAAAGCAGGGGTGCCTGGGTGGCTCAGTCTGGCTTCGGCTCAGGTCATGAGCACAGGGTCCTGGGGTGCGCCTCCCTGCTCAGTAGGGAGTCTGCTTCTCCTTTGCACCACCCCTCTCTCGTGCTCTTTCTCTCTCTTTCTCTCTCTCTCTTTCAATTACTCTCTTTCTCTCAAATAAATAAAATCTTAAAATCAGAAAAGCATATCCTCCCCTGTAAATTCTCCCCAGGAAGTTTGACTGTGGAGTCTATGAACCTAGTGTTTATGCCAACTCTTGACTTCAATGGGGACCATCCATTTACAGGTTAGTGACGTGATTCCAGAGGCCTTTATTCTGATAAGTCTGGAGTGCCACCGTGAGGTCAGCTTTGGTCCTGGTGATGTTTACTTGAATTCTGTCCTGCCTACAAGAATATTTGAGTGGTTGCATTTACGTCGCATTATACTTGCATTAAAGCCTGAAAAGTCACTCTGTTGACCCTTGATGGCAAAAAAAAAGGACAAAAAGTATAAAAATTTGGATATCTTACAGTACTTGATTTGGATTTCCTTCCTTCCTTCCTTCCTTCCTTCCTTCCTTCCTTCCTCTTTCTCCCTCCTTATCTCCCTCCCTCCGTTCCATCCTTCCTTCCTTTCAACTGGGCTTCAGTCCCAACTTGGGGCTTGAACTCACAACCCTGAGATCAAGAGGTCCATGCTCTGCCAAGTGAACCAGCCAGGTATCCCCTTGATTTGGATCTCTAACCTGCTATAGTATTATTGAATCTTGAGAATTGAACATTGAAAATTTAGCTCCAGGGAAAGAGAGATTTTCATCTAAATGTGAGTGGCTGCTGATTTATTATCTTTGTCCAATCACCATCTCCCTAACTTTTATTTTATTTTTTTCTCCCCCCACCCCAACTTATGTTTTAATTAAGACCCTGAAGCTGTGATTTAGAAGTCTCTAGTTCCCTTTGCAAAGAAATAATTCCCATTTCCACATGACCTTTAGAAACTCCACTCAGTTATCCCACAAAAATCTCACAAACTCAGCCTACTCAAAATTAAACTGATTATATTGTCCTTACACAAACCTAGCCCTCCAATATTCTCCATTTCCACAAACAGAACCATTCTCACTCAGTCACAGAAGTTTGAGACATGGAAGTTATCTTAGGTTTCTCCCTCTACCCATCTTCCTACATCCAGTCACTAAGGGATTCCTATCAATGTTACCACCTTATTGTCCCTTAGTTCTGCCCCTTTAACCTCTTCCTTTTTGCTACTGCCTTAGCCCTTCACTAGACTAACTATAGCAATATTCTTCTGGTCTCTGAGTTCAGACTTGTCTCCCTTCCATGTTGCTGCTAGAGTGATCTTGTAAAATTAAAAATCATTTATATCACTTGCTTAACATCCTTTAATGGCTTGGTGCCTACAAGATCAAGTCAAAACTCCTTGGTATCCTATAATGGGTATGGAACCAAGTCCTTACCCACCATCCAACTCCATCTTTTGCTGCATTATCTGCTTCTACCTTTTTTACTTAAATTAACACAAATGCCTGCAAATTATTCACATGAACTTCTTCATTATTAGAATTTATTTATTTTTTAAAGATTTTTATTTATTTATTTGACACAGACAGAGATCACAAGTAGGCAGAGAGGCAGATGGAGAGGGAGAGGGAAGCAGGCTCCCCACTGAGCAGAGAGCCCTATGGCGGGGTTCAATCCCAGGACCCTGAGACCATGACCCGAGCCAAAGGCATAGGCTTAACCCACTGAGACACCCAGGCGCCCCTCATTATTAGAATTTATAACCTCATGTCAATAAGTGACTTATGTCATGTGTCTTTCCGTCCAGAAGTAGGGCAATTTAATATATTTAATATTGATAGCAAAAAGATTTGTTGTTTGTTTTATTTTGGTCCCAACTATGAAATTTCTGTGAAAAACGTAAAGAATGAAATGACTTCTAGGATAGCCCTACACTTGAGATTCATGGGAGGAGGAGTATTAGAAAGTAAGAGGCTGATCACTTTCTTCTGTTTGACAAGCCACTAGATCTCTGCACTAAGCTTCTATTTTTTTATTCCAGTATAATTAACATACAGTGTTATATTAGTTTCAGGCATACAATATAATGATTCAACAACTTTATATGTTACTCAATGCTCATCATGATAGTGTAGTCCTCCCATTCACCCATCCCCCAACCCACTTCCCTTCTGGCAACCACGAGTTTGTTCTCTGTTTTTATTCACTTCTGGCTTTGTTGAACCACTAGCAGATCCCCAAACACAACAGGCTTTTTCTTTCCATACCTCTTTATATTTGTTCCTTCTGTTCCCCTTACTTAAAATAACTTGACCTGTCTTGTCTAAGGGTAGGCCAACTTTGTCTCCTCTATAAACCTTTCCTGACTTTCCAGAAAGCCTGTCCCATCCTGCCACCACAGAGAGGCTACTGCCTTACCTGCTATAATTTACACTACTGTACCTATGGAATCTTCTTGCATTGTCTGAAAAGAGCTCTCTACCTTTAGCAGACTTGAAGCTACTGGAGAGCAAGGACTGTGTCCAGTCCTTCTGTGTATCCCTAAGCCCTCGTCCATGCCAAGCACACTGAAACAACAACCACAAAGTTTGGGGTATGATAGGTGGGGAGTGGAGAATTAAAAAAATATTTTTTAAAAGATTTTATTTGTTTATTTGACAGACAGAGATCACAAGTAGGCAGAGAGGCAGGCAAAGAGAGAGAGGAGGAAGCAGGTCCCCCGCTGAGCAGAGAGCCCGATGTGGGGCTCGATCCCAGGACCCTGGGATCATGACCTGAGCTGAAGGCAGAGGCTTTAGCCCACTGAGCCACCCAGGTGCCCCTAAAAAAATATTTTAAAAAACATAATTTTAAGGCATGGTGTGATCATGCTGTTCATAAAAACAAGATATCCCAAGTAGCTCCCACTATAGTGCTGTCCAGACTTCGTGTTCTCACTTGCTACAGTTGAGAAACCATGTGTGTCTACCAGTCAGACCATACTGGTTTTTGGAGAAATTCCAGTTATACAAAACATGATTCAATTTCCTTGCCACTTTTATTGACAATGGTTCTAAATTGCTTTGTTTTGTTTTTTTTCCCAAGAGGAAATGGTCCCTTAATGAGTCACCTGGACATGTCAAGATCAGAATTGATAGAAGTCCGACAATTTCCATTTGACTTTATTTATTCAACCCCAATTTATTACGAAGCACCAAGCAAAAGACATAGGTCCACTCGTAAATCCGCAAGGTTGGCAATTTCAGGGATCTTTGTCTATTTTATTTCACCTCATTAACTCAACAAGATTTATTGGGCACTTACTATGAAACAGGCTGCATGCCAAGCAAACATAATATGAGAATAACTGAGATACAGGCCCAGTCCCCCAAAAAGCTTAAAGTCTGGTGTGGGATAGATGTGGAAGCATAATTACAACGCAACAAGAAAAGAGGTAAAATAGAGGTATTTACGAAGTAGCATGAGAACTTCTGGAAAGAAGATAGACTATGTCCAGGAGGAGACATTCAGGGTAAGCTTCACAGAGGGGAGGAGATATAAAACTGAGTTTTATAGAACAAGGAGTTTGCCAGGGAGGAAAAGGAGAGAGGACATTCCAAAAGGAAAGAAAAATATGTACAAAGGTTCTGAGTTAAAAGAAGCAAAGCCAAAATAAGAAGATAAAGTTAAAGCTTAGAGAGGATAACTTGCCTAAGGTCATATGGCTAGTAAGTAAAGTGGGGGGAGGGAGGGAGTTGAACCCAAGCTGAAATTATTCATGGGAGTGTGTCCTATTTCTTGAGAGTATGGAGAATCATTGCTCAGGGCCTGGTATACAAGTTACAGGAGTACAGACCACATTCAGTAGGCAATGGACAATTATGAGAGGTTTTTAAGTGGAGAAACAACATGGTTGGGGCACCTGGGTGGCTCAAGTTATGATCTCAGGGTCCTGGGATTGAGCCCTGCGTCAGGCTTCCTGCTTGGCGGGTAGTCTGCTTGTCCCTCTCCCTCTGCCCTTCCACCTGCTCATGCTCTCTCTCTCAAACAAACAAACAAACAAATAAATAAAATCTTAAAAAATAAAAGGAAACAACATGGTCCCATTTGGGCTTCAAAAAGATAATTCTAGCAGTGATTATTTTTTCAAACATTAAATGTAAATTTATTCATTAATATTTTTGAGCAGTGCTATTATGAACTTGCATGTACATGTATATATTTGAGTAGCTGTTTGAGTACCTGTTTTCAGTTACTTTAGCTATGTATCTCAGGGTAGGATTTCTGGGTCATATGGTAATTCTATGTTTAGTGTTTGGAGGAACCAACAAATTTTTTTCTACAGGCTGAATCATTTTTATCTTTTTATTTTTAAGATTTTATTTATTTATTTGACAAAGAGAGAGAGCTCACAAGCAGGCAGAGAGGCAGGCGGGCGGTGGGGGGGGAAAGCAGCCTCCCCACTGAGCAGAGAGCCCAATGTGGGGCTCGATCCCAGGACTCTGAGATCATGACCTGAGCCGAAGGCAGAGGCTTAACCCACTGAGCCACCCAGGCGCCCCCGTTTTTATGTTTTTAACACAAATCCCTATATTTTCAACACAGTGCATGAGAGTTCCTATTTCTCCACGTTCACTAATTTGGCAAATACATACCGATTATTTAAATGTTCAGAATAAAGTGTGGGGCTATAAAGAGAAAAGAAGTGGAACTAGTATTTTAAGACATAATGAGACCAGATGTTATCTACTTGATTGAATTATGAATGTATAAGGTATTCGATTATATTACATATATTAATATTTCTTTAGATATTTTAATATATGTTACATATATAAATAAATATATATATTAAATTCTTCACATCTCATGATTTTTAAAAAATTTCTTGAAAATAGTTGACACACAATGTTATGTTAGTTTCAGGTATAAAACATAGTGATTTCACAAATTTATGTGTTACCCTGCGCTCACCACAAGTGTATCTGCTGTCTGTCATCATACAGCACTGTTACAGTATCATTGACTATATTTCCTATGCTGTACCTTTTATTCCCATGACTTATTCATTCCATAACTGGAAGCCTGTATCTCCCACCCGCCTTCATGCCTTGTGCCCATTCCCTCCACCCCAGGAGTGAGTCTTAACCCTGACTGCAGTTAGAATCACTTGAGAAGAGTGGGCACCTGGGTGGCTCTGGCTTTGGCTCAGGTCATGATCTCAGGGTCCTAGGATCAAGCCCTGCATCTGGCTCTCTGCTCAGCAGGGAGCCTGCTTAAACCCCCACCTTTCTCTGCCTGCCTCTCTGCCTACTTGTGATCTCTATCTCTTTCTCTCTGACAAAAAAAAAAAAAAAAAAAAAAGAAAAGAAAAGAAAAGAATCACTTGAGAAGCTTTCAGAGATTATAGGCCTACTACACTAAAACAATTAAACCAGAACTTCTGGGACCTAGTTTTCTTTTGTTTTTCCTTTTCCTACTTTTTTTTTTTAAGTAGGCTCCCAGTGAAGCCCAGTGTGGGGCTTGAACTCATCACTTCAAGAACAAAAGTCCGACGTTCAACCAACTGAGGCACCAGGCACCCCATCTTTTGTTTTGTTTTTTAAGTTCCTCAGAGGATTCTAATGTGCAGTGAGAGTCAAGAGCTACTCAACTAGGAGAATGGGCCAAAAGATGGGAAAGAACTAATATTTATTAAGCACCTACTGTATTTGAGATTTTGTTCCAAATGCTTTATTCAATGGCTATAATCTCTCTACATTAGGAAATGTATATATACAGTATCCTGACCCACTTCTACCATTTTGAGCCCTGTGTGGCAAACAATCATATTATCCCTAGCCTTCAAGGTAGATATTATAATTGTATAATCCCTATTTTACCAATGAGGAAACTGAGGCACAGACCAGTGAAATAACTTGTCTAAGATTATCACATCAGTAGCTACAACTGGATTCACCTATAAGTCTTTCTGATACTCCCAGTTCATGCTCTTTGCCCTATACACCATTGCCTAGTAGCCTAGCTTAATTCTAGAAGAATCCTGAAGTAAGTCTCATGATCCTCATTTTACAGATGAGGAAATGAGTTCTGGACAGGTTAATTTGAATAAGTCACAGCTATTAGGTGGAGAGGCTGGGAGGTCTTTAAACTCAGACTTGTTTAACACCAACTACATGCTCATGAAAGTAAAATATATAGCATATACTCAACATTCAATACAATGCATTGCTCTGCAAGAGCAGAGGTGTGAAGGATTATTAATATAATCCAGAATAATATTCTTTTCCAAAAAAGTATTTGTTTATTTGTTTATTTATTTATTTGATAGAGAGAGGGACAAAGAGAATGGGGGAGGAGCAGAGGGAGAGAGAGTCTTAAGCAGACTCTGGTTGTGGACCCTGACACTGGGCATGATCTTACGACCCTAGATCATGACCTGAGCAGAAACTGAGAGTTGGAGGCTTAACTGATTGAGCCACCCAGGTGCCCTCAGCTAAACCTTTGTAAAGAGTTGGCTTCATCACAGTCTCCCCCCACCACCGTTATCAACTCAATCATCTCCATCTACCATGCCATTAAAACTGATATTATCTGGGTCACTAGTAACCTTCTCAGCCTCTCAACAGCCTTTGAAACAGCTTATCACTACCATCTTCCTGAAAGTTTCTTCTGGCTTTGGTAACACAATATTCCTTGTCTTCTGTCACTGATTGCTTCTTCTCAAACTTTTGTTTTATAGGTTTATCCTCCTCTACCTGATCTCTAAATATTGGAGTACTCTTAAGGGTCAGTCTGGAGTCCCCTCCTCTTCTCTATTCACACCATCTCTCTAAGTGATTGCCTTTTCATAATTATGCTTTTTTATGTTTTATTTTATTTTTTCATCATGACGAGTTTACTCTTTAATCCCAATCCCCTATTTGTGCCATCCCCCTCAACCAACTCCCCTGTGGTAACATCAGTTTGTTCTCTATAGTTAAGAGTCTGTTGGGGTGCCTGACTGGCTCAGTTGGTAGAGCATGCAACTCTTTTTAATTAAAAAATATACCCCAAAATTTAAAATATATATTTAAAAAATAGAGTCTGTTTCCTGGCTTATCTCTCTGATTTTTTTTCCTTTGCTCGTTTGCTTTTTAAATTCTAGCATATAAGTGAGATCATATATATTTGTCTTTCTCTGACTGACTTTTGTTGCTCAGCATTATACTCCTTAGCTCCACCCCTGTTGTTGTAAATGGCAAGATTTTTTATGTCTGAATAATATTCCATTGTGTGTGTGTGTATGTGTATCCACATCTTCTTTATCCATTCCTCTATCAATGGACACTCAGACTACTTCCATACTTTGGCTATTGTAAGGTTTCTTTTTAAAGATTTTATTTATTTATTTGACAGACAGAGGTCACAAGTAGGCAGAGAGGCAGGCAGAGAGAGAGGGGGAAGCAGTTCCCTGCTGAGAAGAACCCCCCCCCGATGCGGGGCTCGATACCAGGACCCCGAGATCATGACCTGAGTGGAAGGCAGAGGCTCTAACCCACTGAGCCACCCAGGAACCCCAAAACTTTGGCTATTGTAAATAATGTTGTTATAAACAGGTGCATGTATCCCTTTGAATCAGTGTTTTTGTATTTTGGGGGGTCAATACTCAGTAATGTATTCCTGGATCATAGGGTAGTTCTATTTTTAATTTTTTTAAAAGATTTTATTTATTTATTTGTCAGAGAGAGAGAGAGAGAAAGCACAGGCAGACAGAGGCAGAGGGAGAAGCAGGCTCCCTGCTGAGCAAGGAGCCCAATGTGGGACTCGATCCCAGGACGCTGGGATCATGACCTGAGCCAAAGGCAGCCGCTTAACCAACTGAGCCACCCAGGCGTCCCTATTTTTAATTTTTTGAGGAAACTCCATACCTTTTTCCACAATGACTGCGCCAATTTGCACTTCTACCAAAAGTGCACGAGGATTCCTTTTTCTCTACATCCTCACCAACACTTCTTGTTTCTTGTGTTTTTTATTTTAGGCATTCTGACAGGTATAAGGTAGTATCTCATTGTAGGCATCTTCACATGTCCAAATCATAGCAATTGATTCCTCACCACCACCACCACCACTCCCATGCCTCATCCTCACCAAAAGCTGTTCTTCCATAATGGTTCCTAGCTCAGTAAATGGCATACCATCTACCCAGGGTTTTAAGCAAAAAACCTAGGAGTGGTCTGTGTGATGGTCTGTGTGATTTCTCCCTTTCCCTCACCTCCACTTAAAATCAATCTGGTGCATTTAGCTCTACCTCCAAATATTATCCCAAATCTATCCATTCATTTCCATCAGCACAGAGACCCACCCTAATCCAAGCCAACATCATCATTTCTACTTTGACTAGCTTCCCTCTTTCCGCTCTTAGCCTTTCTACGATTCATTCTCCAAATAGCCAGAGTAAACTTTTATAAAACATTCACTCATTCAGTCACCAAATACTTATGGAAGAGTGCACAGAAACTGGGAATACAGCAGTGAAGCAAATTAGATCCCCGTGCTCATGAACTTTCATTCTAGAATGGAGAGAGGCAATGCCTAAGTGAATAATGTTTTACAGTACAAATACAGTGAAGAAAATAAGTATATAGTGATATGCTAAATCATGTTGTTCTCTCAGTACAAAAAAAAATTAATACCTTCATAGTGAGCTTAGATTAAAATCCAAATTCCTTACCATGATGTTGTTGTTATTCTATGAGATCTGATTTCTATTTGCCCCTCCAACCTTATCTGTACCACACTTCCTCATTAGAACTTGGCTCCAGTCACCTTGGCCTTCTATTTCCTCACTGTTCCAAACCTTTCCCCCTCTTATGTGTTTCCTCTTTGTGGAATGCCATTTCCCATATCTGAGAAAGGCTGCCTTCTCTTAGCTCAAATATCACTTCTCCAGAATGAACCTGACTAATCAACCTCAAAGTGGATCCCCATCCCTTCCTCTATCAATAACACCATTATTTGTTTCAAATCACTTTCCACGGGCATCTGGGTGGCTCAGTGGGTTAAGCCTCTGCCTTCCGCTCAGGTCATGGTCTCAGGGTCCTCTGATAGAGTTCTGCATGGGGCTCTCTGCTCAGCAGAGAGCCTGCTTCCCCCTCTCTCTCTGCCTGCCTCTCTGCCTACTTGTGATTTCTCTCTGTGTCAAATAAATAAATAAAATCTTAAAAAAAAAAAAAAAAGCACTTTCCACTGTCAGAAATGATCTTGCTTATTTAACAGTATCTTTGTCTCCATTAAAATGCTAAGTTTCCTCAGGCGAGGAATCTTAAGGTGTTGTTCACCGCAGTACCAGTCTAGAATACTGCCGGGCATTAGAGGATCTTGATAAACAGTTTTTGAAAGAACAAATAACTACAGGGTAAAACCGCTCGGTTTCTCGAGGCCGCCAGACTCCGCCCCCAGAACCACTTCCGCCCACGGCCCGGCCCCAGACCTTTTGGGGGAGGAAGTCCTCTGCGCCGGCGCCGTGGGACCCCGGTGCTTTCTGGGTAAAAATGGATGCTCACGATCTCTTTCGCCGGCTTGGCGTGGGGGCCAAATTCGACGTGAAACGTTTCTCTGCGGACGCCGCGCGATTCCAGGTACTGTACGTAGGAAGTCAGAAGCCCGAGTAACTGCGAGGCGCAGGAGCCAGAGAATGACCCGGCTGCTGGGAGAGCCGGCACTAGGAGACCGTGGCCTAGTCGTGGGACATGTTCCTCTGCGGTTGGGCTCGTGCGCAGACCTACCTGGTCCTGTCCTGCCTTTGGAGTGAACGCTTACCCTTGTTTTGTAGACTTCGGTGGGCATAGCACAGAAATTCTTCTCCCTCCCCAATTTTTAGTTTATTCAAAGCACAGTTAGAATCCTTTCAAAAAGTAGCTTTTTCTCCAAAACAGGTAGAAAGGAATCTCGAAAACAGAATGAACCCAAAATGAAGAGAACAGATTCTTTCACTGTAGTGTACCCAGGTTGGCTTGGCATATGCATATACCTTTAGTGGGCATGGGTCTTTTTATTCCTGTAACCTCATGACATGTTAAGTAACCAATGAGAAGAGAGACTTAGAAATGGGGACTCTTACATAGGAAAATAGTGGGTGAATGATAAATCGGGAGAAGTTAGTTTGGGGCCCAGTCATCATATCCTTTGAAGGAAAAATCTTCAGTATCAACCCTGATACTGAGCAGCACGTCTGTTTCTCCTTTCCCTGGCGGTAGGTGTAGTTGTTAAGAGTCTGAACTCTGGAGCCAGATTATTTGGGTCCAAATACTGGGTCTGTCAGTTACAACTTTGGAGACCTTAGACAAGTTATTTGACCTTCTAATGCCTTGATTTTTTTCATCTGTAATATCCCTATTTTTTTTTTACTTTTTTTGTAATTTTTTTTCAGTGTTCCAAGATTCATTGTTTATGCACAATACCCAGTTCTCCATGCAATGCTAACCCACCACCAGGCTCACCCAACCCCCGCCCAAAATCTTCAGTTTCTCAAAGTACACAGTCTCTCATGGTTCCTCTCCCCCTCTGATTTCCCCCAACTCACTTCTCTCCTTCTCCCGATGTCCTCCGTGTAATACTGCTATTTGCCCCTTAGCACTGTTGATGAAGTAATTTAATATATATAAGCAAGCTTAGAAGTCTGCCTGACAGCATGTATGTGTTACGTTAATAAGCATATAGATGGTAATTGCTTTCATGATTATTACTACTTTGAAAAGGTCAGAAAAGTTGTTGTCTTGTATTTCATTTACTCAAACACACTTGGCAGCTCAACAAATACTTGGTGAAAGGGTTAAAAAAAAGGTGGGGAGTTATTAGATCCATGCCCCTACTGCCAATACTGCTTGGGTGAAAGCAATGTCAGTCTGTCAGTAGATTGCATTTTAAATTTTTTGGGTTTTAGGTAGGAAAAAGGAAACATGATTTTGATTCTTCAGAGATTCTGCAGGGACTGGACTTCTTTGGAAACAAGAAGTCTGTCCCAGGTGAGTGTGGATTATCAAGAACTCATCAGGAGCTTCAAGATGAAGAGAAAAAAGAAGAGAGTCTAACTGAAAAGAAGAGGGAACAGAACAAGAAAAAGAGGAAAATGATGTTATCAGGTTTGTTCTTGTTTTTTTTCCTTTTTATTTCTTTTTCAATTACAAAAATAATACAGGCTTAAGGTTACAAATCAGACAGTATTCTGTCATTCATTAGTTAATGGCATTCAGATTGTTTCTAGATATTTGCCATTACAAATACAGCTACAATAAAGATATTTGTGTATATATCCTTTTGTACAGGTCCTCTTATTTCTGTAATTAGCATCCCCAAAGTGGAGTCACTGGCTGAAAGGGTATGCACGCTTCTGTCTTTGAACAGATAATGAAAAACGACTTCCCACGCCTGTCAGTGCTGGATAGTACTGGTCTTAAATTCTTTGTCACCTAATGAATGAAACTAATTTTTGTTTATATTTTCTTGATAACTGGTGAGGTTGAGCATGTTTTCATATGCTTTAGTGAATATTTACATCTCAGCATTTGTGAATTGTCTATTCTTACTCTTTACCTATTTTTCACAGGATTTTTTTTCTGTACCTTAGGGATATTGATCTTTTACTTTGTTTTATCTATTACGTTTCCATTTATCATTTTCAGTAAAGTAAATACTTACACCTGGTTTTTAAGTTATAAAGTGGTGAAAAGCAAGTTTTCTTCCTACTACTTCTCGTCCCCTTTTTCTCCAGAGGCTACTGCTATTAATAATTTTCTTAAATATTTTTAGAAAGATACCTATTCACTGTATTTATACCTCCCTTAAAAAACCTGAACAATAGCATACTATATGTGTTGTTCTATTCTGAACCTTCCCTCCTCCTCCACTACACACACACACACACACTCACTCACTCACGCACACATATATATATATCTTGGAGATTGTTTGGAATCAGTAGGCAGTGCCCTGCCTTTTTCATCTTAACGCAAAATATATCCCATTATACATTCCATAATTGATTTAACAAGTTCCTTTGTGATGGACATTGTTTGTTTCCTCACTTTTGCTTTTTTTTTTTTTTTAAAGATTTTATTTATTTATTTGACAGACAGAGATCACAGGCAGGCAGAGAGGCAGGCAGAGAGAAAGGAAGGGTAGCAGGCTCCCTGCTGAGCAGAGAGCCAGATGCGGGGCTCGATCCCAGGACCCTGGGATCAGGACCTGAGCCGAAGGCAGAGGCTTTAACCCACCGAGCCACCCAGGCGCCCCCCTCACTTTTGCTATTACAGTGTTGCAGTAAATGCCATTCCATTTATCTTTGTGTGTATGAGGGGGTATATCTGATAAATTCTTAGAAATGGAATTTCAGAGTTAACCAATAAGTTTATTTTAAGTTTAGGTATTTTAGAACTGTCCATCAGGAACACTGTATCAGTAGAAAGTCCAGTGCTTTGTTCATTGAATCATAGTGTAGTATACCATTACACATTATGGGAATGTTCTGTAATTGACTTGACAAGTCCATGTGTTATGGACATTGACTTCAGTTCCACACTTTTGCTGTTACAGTGTTACACATTTTACTTCCCTGACTTTGATAAAGCCTTCCACCAAGATTAGGAAAAACAAAACAAAACAAAACAAAAACCTGCCACAAACTTGGGAAAAGGATTCAACTATTGGGCAACCAGAAACACACAGATATGTACTATAATGTAGCACATATGTGGCATAGAACAGAATAATGTGGCATACCATGTTTTGATTGGTCAACTTTTCTCCCTAACGTGATCTATAGAATCAATGCAAATCAAACTCAAATAAAATTCCAGAGGCTTTCAGAGTAGAAATTGACAAAGGACTTTTTTTAAAGTTAAGACATACACCTACCATATAACCCACGTATTCCATAAGAATGTACCTAAGAGAAAGGAAAACCTGTGTCCTCACGAAGACTTCTACACAGTTGTTCATAGCAGCTTTATTCTCAGTAGCAAAAACTGGAAATGACCCAAATGTCCTTCAGTAGGTGAAGGGTAAACAATGTATATATCCATACAGTAGAATACTACCTTTAAATTAAAAGTTAACTATTGATACATGGTCCAACATGGATGAATCTCAAAATAGTTATTCTGAGTGAAAGAAGCCAAACTTAATTTAGTACATACTACATGATTCCATTTATATAAAATTCCAGAAAAAGCAAATTGATCTACGATGACAAAAAGCAGATAGGTGGTTGCTTAGGGATGGAGAAGTGCATTACAAGGGGCTACAAGGAGATTTTGGGTGGTGATGAAAATAAACTTGAATGTAGTGATGATTTAATAGATGTATACATACGTCAAAATTCCTCAAGTTGTATGCTTTAAATAAATGCAATATATTGTGTATCAGGGGTACCTCAGTGAAGTGAAAGAAAATTTTAAAAGAAATACCAGAAGTAGTCTTGCTTATTGCTCTTCATAGAATTTTTAAGGTTATTCTTACATATTTACTTTGCTGCTTGAACTTTTTTTTTTTTTAAGATTTTATTTTATCCATTTTAGAGAAAGAGGAAAAAAGAAAGAAAAGTGTGAGTGGGGAGGGGCATAGGGAGAGGGAGAAAGAACCTGAAGCAGACTCCATACTGAGTGCAGAGCCTAACTTGGGTTTCAGTCCCATGTGATACCACGATCTGAGCTAAGACCAAGAGTTGGATGCTCAACCTACTGAGCCACCCAGGCGCCCCCTCCACGTGTACTTTTCAAATCAGCTAGTCTGGTTTCCAAAACAATCCTGCCATGACTTTTCATTGAACTAATTTTATAGCTTAGTGAGAACTGCTATCTTTATATTAGTGACTAGTCCTTAAGTACTGTGCTATGTTTATCACTATTATAAATGAAATCTATTCTTTCATCATATTTATTTTATAACTGGTTGAGTATAGAAAAGCCAACTGCCTTATTGAAATCTATTAAGTATTTTCAATTTAATCTGTTACTGTTTTCAAGTGTATAGTCATCTACATATCACACAGCTGAAATAACGGATGAAAAGAAGAGAATGAGCTTCAGAGCTTTGATTTTACCAACAGGGAACTTGCCTCTCCTTTTCCAATTGTTATTCCTCCTATTATTTTCTTTTCTGTGTTGTATTAGTTAGTACTTTACTTTTGTTTAGTGTGATGCTATGGCCTGTTTGCTACACTCAAGAATGTTGCATTTAAAAATCCTTTAATTTTTTAATATATATTTTAGAAACTACTTCTCAAGAAGAAGGTTCTACTATACAGTGGATATCATCTGTGGAAGCAAAGATTGAAGATAAAAAAATTAAAAGAGAAAAGAAACTAACTTCAGGAAAGTTGGAGAATCTTAGAAAAGAAAAGGTTAGGAAAATGTCTGAGCCCCAGTTGCTTTTCTGACCTACTGAATTTTTCCTTGTCCTTGGGTTATTCTCTTGGTAAAAGTGAATATAGTTTTGTGAAGATAGAAGATTAATTATATTAGTTTAGATATCACTTTATTGAAAAATTAGGTATTTGTGCTGTGGCTAAAAATTTTAAAGTTTAAAAAATTTTTTCTTAAAGATTATTTATTTATTTGAGAGAGAGAGCACAGGAGTAGGAGCAGAGAGAGAGAGGGAGAAGCAGACTCCCCTACTTAGCAGGGAGCCCAATGTGGGGCTCGATCCTAGGACCAGGATCATGACCTGAGCTGAAGGCAGATGCTTAACCAACTGAGGCACCCCTAAAGTTTAAAGTTCTTGAAAGTATCTTAAAACTTGAACAGGTCAAAAGAGGTGTGTGTCTGTGTGTATACACACAATTCTCATATACTATATAGTGTGAATTTTTGACCTGTCCAAATTCCAAGATTGATGATTTACTTGGAATGAAATTTTTAAAATAATCATATCCCCTTTGATAAACATAAAATTTGCCCCTTTTCTCCTCTTTGTTAAGCTCACTGGTTCATTTATTTATTTTTTTTAACGATTTTATTTATTTGACAGAGAGAGAGCACAGGCAGCGGGAGCAGCAGCACAGAGAGAGGGAGAAGCGGGCTCTCTGCTGAGTAGGTTGCTTATTGGTTTAGAAAGATTTCCTCTGACAGGGATTTGAGAGTTAGAATTCTTTTTTTTTTTTTTTTCTTTTAAGATTTTATTTATTTATTTGAGAGAGCGAAAGCACAAGCCAGGTGGAGGGGGAAAGGTAGAAACAGACTCCCTGTTGATCAAGGAACCTGACTCTGGGCTCCATCCCAGGACCCAGAGATCATGACCTAAGCCAAAGGCAGATGCTTAACAGACTGAGCCACCTAGGTGCCCCAAGACTTACAATTCTTAAGAAATCTATGTTATACCTTGGGGGAGTAGAACACAGAAGAAATAACAAACGCATCATTGTCATGTCTGCTGCACACCTGCTGTGTTGCAGATGAAAGTATTGTTCAGCTCACTTCAGTAACCCTGAATCCAGAATTTGGCTGTCACTCACACAGAATGGGAAAACAAACCAAATCAGCAGCACTTGACTCTGCTTTTGGCCCTCAGTTTCAATAAACAGAGTGTAGAGTAAATCATCAAAAAAGCTTTGGCACTGGGGCGCCTGGGTAGCTCAGTGGATTAAGCCGCTGCCTTCGGCTCATGTCGTGATCTCAGGCTCAGGGTCCTGGGATCGAGTCCCGCATCGGGCTCTCTGCTCAGCGGGGAGCCTGCTTCCCTCTCTCTCTCTCACTGCCTGCCTCTCTGCCTACTTGTGATCTCTGTCAAATAAATACATTAAAAAATCTTTAAAAAAAAAATCTTTGGCCCTTGTGTGCTAAGTGTCATATAAAGAAAAAAACCAGATGGATTCAATGTCTGCCTTCTAGAAACTTATATAAAATTCTAAGTTATGATTATCATCGTGGCACATTAATATAAATAACCATTACTCCTGTCATTGACACATTAATACAAGAAAGTGGATAGATAGGTTTTATTGTTATGAAGGTCTTCTGTCTATGAAAGGGCATGAAGTATATCTAATATCTGTACCTTTTAGGGCTTAGAATTTAACCAGAAAGTTTCATGTTATTAAAGCTTATCCTAGAAACTGTTACTTTTACCTTATAACATCTGACAATGTATGTGACCATATCTATGGTGACCTCTTTATCTCACTTTTCAGATAAACTTCTTCCGGAATAAACATAAAATTCACGTCCAAGGAACTGATCTTCCTGACCCAATTGCTACCTTTCAGCAACTTGACCAAGAATATAAAATCAATTCTCGACTGCTTCAGAACATTCTGGATGCAGGCTTCCAGATGCCTACACCAATCCAAATGCAAGCCATTCCAGTTATGCTGCATGTGAGTATGAAGGTCTAGAATGCCTCTAACGTTCCTTCCTGTCTGTGTCAGCTCATTCTCTTCCCTGTTTATGAAGTCTTCTTTTTTACCTTATCTCTCCCTATCGAAACCTTCCTTTGCTTTTAAGGTCCATCTCAAATGCCTGGGGCCCCATATCACTACAATTAGATGTGATCTTTTTCTTTTACTAACACTCTTTTCTCTACTATCCGTTCTCCAAGGTATTTAGTGTGATTTAGTGTGTTCTTTTTTTTTTTTTTTTTTTGCAACATTTATCTTACACTTTATACTACTGTGTAGTTAGATTAGTTGTGTTTACCTTTTACATTTTACTAGCGTGTAAACCCTCTGAGGATAGGGACTATGTTCTCTTTATTCATCCATGGTTTAGCTGCTTATTCCTAGGAACTATTTCAGAAGTACAGAATTTTTGTACGTAGTCTGATTCCGCCCCCCCAGTACTGTTCGTAATTGAAGTATGCCTTATATACAGTGAAATGCATAAATTGTAAGTTCACAGTTCAGTGAATTTCAAGAGTGCATACCCTATATAACCATTCCCCCAAAGGAGATGTGTTACATTTCTGTCACCCCAGAAAATTCTGTTGTGCCCTTTCCATTCAGTCCTTACCTCACCCCTGCCCAGAGGGAACTGCTGGTCTGATTTCTATTGCCATGCATTAGTTTTGCCTTTTCTATAGAATGTCATGTAAGTGGTATCATACATTATTTATTTTTTATTTATTCTTTTTTTAAAGATTTTATTTATTTATTTGACAGAGATCACAAGTAGGCAAAGAGGCAGGCAGAGAGAGGAGGAAGCAGGCTCCCTGCCGAGCAGAGAGCCTGATGTGGGGCTCGATCCCAGGACCCTGGGACCATGACCTGAGCCGAAGGCAGAGGCTTTAACCCACTGAGCCACCCAGGCGCCCCCATTATTTATTTTTTAATTTGTGGTTTCTCTCACGCTGTATTGTTTTTGAGATTCATACATTTATAGTAGTTTGTCAGTGAGTAATATTCTCCTGTTTGAAAATACCACAGTTTATCTACTGTTGGTAGAGCCATGGGTTAACTTAGAGTTTTGGAAATTAAATTTTTCTGAGGTTTTTCTTGTACTAATGAGAGCTGACTTTTTGTCCCATGTAGCCAAAGGATGGGAGTAACCTCTTCATCCATACTTTTATTATCTTTATATTATCTTTATAATTTTGCTTTGATAAGGGAGTTTTGTTTTCTTTGGGAACTTAACTAAGAATATCTTTTTTTTTTTTTTAAGATTTTATTTATTTATTTGACAGAGAGAGATCACAAGTAGGCAGAGAGGTACGCAGAAAGGAGGGGAAGTAGGCTCCCCAGTAGGCAGAGAGCCCAATGCGGGGCTTGATCCCAGGACCTTGAGATCACGACCTGAGCTGAAGGCAGAAGCTTAACCCACTGAGCCACACAGGTGTCCTGTAAGAATACCTTTGAATGATGATGTTGCCTCACATTATAGTAAATTTGCTTTTAATTTTCATCTAAGATTATTTCTGTTACAGCTTCAGCTTAAAACTCTCAAAATCATAGTAATGTTTTGAAAGACTGTCACCCGTAAATTATTGTCACTCAAGTTATTGCCACTTTTTATTATCTTTAGCTATTCTGGTACTTATTAAAACCATCCCTAGGGATTGAGCAGATATCAGGGGGAAAAGTTGGTTTTATAATTTTGCTTTGATAAGGGAGTTTGGTGGGAGAGAATAATGGAAATAGTTGAGGTTTTGAATTATCTTTGGATTTTAGTTACCCATATTCTTTATCCAGGTCAAATGATATTTGGTGGCAGCAGTCAGAAACTCCTTTGAGGGGCGCCTGGGTGGCTCAGTGGGTTGGGCCTCTGCCTTCGGCTCAGGTCATGATCTCAGGGTCCTGGGACTGAGCCCTGCATCGGGCTCTCTGCTCGGCAGGGAGCCTGCTTCCCCCTGTCTCTCTGCCTGCCTCTCTGCCTACTTGTGATCTCTATCAAATAAATAAAATCTTTAAAAAAAGAAAAAGAAAAGAAACTCCTTTGGGGCACTGGTGGCAGGGGTGGATGATAGTAGAAAATCAAATATGGGAAAAATTAGGCAAGCAATGAGAATATGAAAGATTACATTCATTATGATTATTTTGTTATTTCTGTGGCTGGTTGCATTACTTGACCAGGCCCTGAGAAGTTTATGTACTTACCTTATACTTAATATACCTTGTTTTTAGGGTCGAGAACTTCTGGCTTCTGCTCCTACCGGATCTGGAAAGACTTTGGCTTTTAGCATTCCCATTTTAATGCAGCTAAAACAACCCACAAATAAAGGCTTCAGAGCTCTGATTATATCACCAACACGAGAACTTGCCAACCAGGTATGATGTGTAGCTTCGAAAGAGGATGTATTTGATGTTTGCTTTAGTCGTTTCTTTTTTGTTTTGTTTTGTTTTGTTTTGTTTTTTGTTTTTTTGTTGTTTTTTTTTTTTTTTTGCTTTAGTCATTTCTTATTTGAGGGTAGTAAAAGGGTCTCAAAAAGAGTAAGGCCCATGTATCTTGGCCTAGGCAAATATTCTATACTGTATCTTACTCTGTTCTGTAACTTACTGCTTGTGGGCAAGTTTTTTGAATCATTTTATAGTTTTCTAAAACAGTGATTTAAACATTAACGATGTTTCTTTGGCAAATGCTCTAAGATCTTTTAAGTTGAGGCCACTGAGGCTCCTGGAATATATAGTCCCTCTCTAAAACATAACCTTATCTCAGTTTTTGAGAAGGAAGAACTACATAGTGACCTGCTCCACGCTTCCAACGTGCTTAATAGAAAATACATGCCAAGCCTGAGATAGTTTTCTAATAGCACTGTATTCCAAAAACAGTATGTAACAGATTGCAAAATGCTGAGATTCCAGGTTAATGCACATAGTATTATAGGTTTAATTTCAGTTATTCATGGGTTGGTAATAGGTTTATTTTAATAATGTAAACAAGATTATACATCTTTTCTAAGTATCTTAGCAGCTAATATTTTTGTCATTTGCCATTTTAGATTCACAGAGAGTTAGTAAAAATCTCAGAGGGAACAGGATTCAGGATACACATGATCCACAAAGCAGCAGTGGCAGCCAAGAAATTTGGACCTAAATCATCTAAGAAGTTTGGTAAGGGATTCATGCTTGACACACAGAGCATGTAAGGGATTTGCAAATTTCAAATATCCTTAACTGCCACCTAGGAGTTGTTAAAAGTGTAGTCATACACAGAACTAATTTGATTTTTAGAGAAACTGAAAGAGATCTGTCCACTCCCACTCGGTGCTTATTTAATGTATACCAGTGATTCTCATCCAGAGGCAGTTTTGCCCCCACCTCACCTACCACCCCAGGGACATTTAGCAATATCTGGAGATACTTGAAGTTAGCAAAACTGGGGTGCTACTAGCCTGTGGTAGGAAGAGGTAACAGCATCCCACAATGCGCAAGACAGTTGCCTACAGCAAAATGTTACCTGGACCAAAATGGCAGTACTGCTGAGGCTGAGAAACCCTGCTTTATACTGTTGATTTTTAATCTGCCGTGGAAATACTCTGCAGATGAGAATGGCCTACATCCCTACCCTTATATCAGTTAGGAAATTAGCTTTTACCTGTCTTTCATTTTGAGTTTCTGAGTCAAATTTCATTTAAAGAAAGGATTTCCCCCTCCCCCAAAAAACTAAATATTTGAAAATAACACTGTTGTATTATAGTCTTCTTGCCTCTTAGAAGTTGAGAAGGCAGATCAAACATAATAAAAAGAGAGTAAGCATATAGTAGTTTGTGCTATGGTGGATTAAAAAATATGTACATATATTAGCTTACAAATAAGAAAGAACTTTTGTGGGGTTGGTCTAGTAAAATAGCAAGTATATGACCTGCCCCTCCTCTCCCCTCTTCAGGTTCTCCACTGACATTCAGGAACCTTAATTCCCTTGTTTAAGAGAGATGAATCTTCCTTTTGCAACGTGTACCATTTGTTTTTCCTATAGATATTCTTGTGACTACTCCAAATCGACTAATTTATTTATTAAAGCAAGATCCTCCAGGAATAGATTTAACAAGGTACAGATAATATTTTAATCTCTTCTTTGTGTATTTTCATTTAGTTGATTCTGTTTTGTCCTTGATTGCTTGTATTATGTTCCACTGGAACTTGCTGTCTGCCAGCTTTCAGTCAGTGTTGGTGCTAAGAATAATGGTTTTCATTAAATTCATAGGAATGTTACTATCTGGTCTGGAAGAAAGTTACAGATTCTGATAAGTAGTTAGTACAGAATTCTCCTAGATGTTTTCACTTCTTTCAACAATGGTGATGGAGTTTATAAGATATATGTGAAGCTCTCTTGTTGCTAATGGAACCTCATCTCTTTGAGGCTAAAGGAATAGAACATTGCTTTATGTTTATCTTGTTTTTACCTTTTCCTGCTGATTTTCTTTTACCTTTTTCTGATATAATGTGTGGATCTCAGAAGTAACATAATGGTTTGACTACTTCATGTGTCCCCACAGTTCAGTGAAGTGTCTTGGGTCTTCCAGTTCAGTACCTACAAGTTGTTATGTTATTTCTCAGTGTAGAGTGGCTGGTAGTAGATGAATCAGACAAACTGTTTGAAGATGGCAAAACTGGGTTCAGAGACCAGCTGGCTTCCATTTTCCTGGCCTGCACATCCCATAAGGTCAGAAGAGCTATGTTCAGTGCAACTTTTGCATATGATGTTGAGCAGTGGTGCAAACTCAACCTGGACAATGTTATTACAGTATCCATTGGAGCAAGGTAATTGTTCTCCTCTGTTACCCCAATTTTTTTTAATACAAGTCTTTTCTTTTTTTTTTTTTTTTTTTTAAGACTCAAGGAGATAGGTTGTTTTGGCCTTAGATTAATAACAGGGAAAGTTTTACTGAAAGACATGTATTCTTTAAAGTCAAGATTGAGTAAGGATTTTCTATTTTATTTATTTATTTATTTTTAGAGAGGGAGAGAGAGAGAAAGGTGAGGGGTAAGGGCAGAGGGAGAGGGTGAATCTTAAGTAGGCTCCATGCCCACAGCAGAGCCTGACCTGGGGCTCGATCTTACAACCTTGAGATCATGACTTGAGCTGAAATTAAGTGTTGGACACTTAACTGACTGAGCACCCCAAGGATTTTCTATTTTAGAATAATCCAAAGGGAGATTTCTCAAATTGTCATATTAGTATTTCTGTCATTATGTTTTCAGTTGACTTTTTCCATCTATCCACAAAGTGTGACATGAACTCTATAGCCACCCAGAGGATTTATTTTCTTTGATGGCTTAATTAAGTAGGACCATAGAGGAGGAAGCTTATGTTACTGAGCCAGTTGATGTATAATCCTTTTTAAAAATTTTTGGGGAAGCATTTTTTTTAAAGATTTTATTTTTATTTATTTGACAGAGATCACAAGTAGGCAGAGAGGCAGGCAGAGAGAGAGGAGGAAGCAGGCCCCCTGCTGAGCAGAGGGCCTGATGCGGGGCTCAATCCCAGGACCCTGGGATCATGACCTGAGCCAAAGGCAGAGGCTTAACCCACTGAGCCACCCAGGCGCACCTTGGGGAAGCATTTTATATTAAATGAACGTGCACTAGTAGAACAGTATATTAGGAAATTATAATATAGCCATGTGATAGAATAGTATGAGACCCGTGAAATAATAAGTATGAAGACTATAGCTATATGAAAAAGTGCTTGTGGGCACCTGCGTGGCTCAGTCACTTAAGTGTCTGCCTTTGTCTCAGGTCATGATCCCAGGGTCCTGGAATTGAGCCCCGCATGGAGCTCCCTACTTAGTGGGGAGCCTGCTTCTCCCTCTGTGCTCCCTCTCTTTTTTCTTGTCTCTCTCAAATAAATAATTTCTTTTTAAAAAGTGCTTGAAATACTATATTAAATTAAAAAGGAGCCAAATGGAACAATAAAAAATACTTTAAACTTAAAAACTTCTGTTCATAAAAGGAAAGAACAAATACACCATAAATATAAAGGCAGAAGACAGAAGGGAAAAAAATATTTATGGTACAGTGTAATGTACTACAACAATTTTTTTTTTTTTTTTAAGGATTTTGTTTATTTGAGACAGCACAAACGGGAGGAGGATCAGAGGGAGAAGTAGACGCCCTGCTGAGTAGAGAGCCTGACATGGGGCTCAAGCCCAGTACCCTGATATCATGACCTGAGCTGAAGGCAGATGCTTAACCGACTGAGCCACCCAGGCGCCCCTGTACTATAGCATCTTATTAGTGTTTATAAAACCTCTTAAGGCTCACTCCCAACTGTCTATAAAAAAACTCTTATTAATCATTAAGAAAAACTCAGACCTGTAACAACCTTAAAAATGTTATCATTTTTTTTACCCAGTAATTTTATTTTTAGAAACTTTTTGTAAGTAAATAATTAGATACACAAAAATGTATGATTTAGACTACAACAAAATGTCACAATTTATTCTAAAATGGTAGAATTATGGACTATTTGTTTTACTATTTACATTTTTCCATATTTTTCAAATTTTCTTTAGATAACATTTTTATAATTAGAATAAAACATTTAAAAATAACTCTGGGGGGCACCTGGGTGGCTTAGTCAATTGGACATCTGATTCTTGGTTTCAGGTTGGGTCGTGGTCTCAGGGTTATGGGGTCAAGCCCTAAGTCAGGCTCCATACAGAGACTGCTTGTCCCTTTCCCTTTGTTCCTCCCCTGCACGTGCATGCACGTTCTCTCTCAGACAAATCTTTTAAAAAACAAATAAAAAAATAAAAATAACTTTGGGGTGTCTGCCTGGCTCAGTCACAACATGTGACTCTTTTTTTTTTTTTTAAGATTTTATTTATTTCACAGATAGAGATCACAAGTCAGACAGAGATCACAAGTAGGCAGAGAGGCAGGGAGAGAGAGAGTGGGAAGCAGGCTCCCCGCCGAGCAGAGAGCCTGATGCGGGGCTCGATCCCAGGACCCTGGGATCATGACCCAAGCCGAAGGCAGAGGCTTTAACCCACTGAGCCACCCAGGCGCCCCACAACATGTGACTCTTGATCTCAGGGTGAAACGTTCAAGCCCCATGTTGGGTGTAGAGATTACTTAAATGAAATCAACTTTAAAATAAATAAGTAACTTTGTCTTCATATTGAAGTATAAATGATTAAATGCTTATATTGACAATGGAAAACTTGATTCTGTTGGGGTTATGTGTAAATTTTTTCATTTATTTAGAATTTGGGAGGAAAAGGAAAAATTGGCTCTTGCAATCTACAAAGTATGTTTTCTTTTCAGGAATTCTGCAGTAGAGACTGTAGAACAAGAGCTTCTCTTTGTTGGGTCTGAGACTGGGAAACTTCTGGCCATGAGAGAACTTGTTAAAAAGGTATATTTGGGCTATCTTCTTGAATTTTGATGAAGTCCATTAAATCTTATATGACTGATAGGAGGCTGAGCACTATTCCTGTATCATATTTAGTAATCTAGAGGTAAATTCTTAAAAACATTGAGTCATCTGTTGTCCCAAGTAGAGAGACTCACCACTGAGATTATGGTAAGTTTTCTGTTCCAGCTCAGGGTAGGCTAGGAAAAGACCTACCTGATGCCCTAAAAGCCTCCTTTTTCCACGTCTCCATCTGTATTGATCCCCTTCATCTCCCCCAATCCCTCTGCTGGTTTCTTCTAGAATTCTAGGAGCATTGTAGAATAATTAGGAACACCGAGTGTGGTTTTCTGTTTTTTATCCGTTAAGTAAATATTGAGTAGAAGCCATAATCAAAAGTTAACTGTGAGGGGTTAGGGCAGGGGATAATAAAACAAACAGAAATCTTAAGCCCTGCCCCTAGAATTTAGTCTTTTTTAGGGGATAAAAGAAATAGACTTGTGCTAACATAGTTTGCAGTAAAATGTCGTAAGAGGCTATAGAGTATTTCTCTTAAGCACCCATGTAGCATAAGTTAATCGGTTGGGGAAAGCCTTCCTGAGGAGATGCTACTAATCTGGGCCTTGGAAGGATCTATGGGAAGTTGATGGTTGAAGGAGCAGCTGGAATATTCTAAGCAGTAGAGGGAAACACAGTGGGTTTAGAGACTCATGAAGAGGTTACCTATCTAAGGCAAAGAGTTTATGGTGAGAATTAAAGATCAGGTTGGACAGGAAAGTTGGGGTCACATTAAGAGAAACCACTGGACATTTGAAGAATTTTAAGGAAAATTACTTAAACGTGATACATAAAATGTAATGGCAAGAGACTGAAAGTGAAGAAACCAGTCAGTAGGTTGTTAAACTAGGCTGGTTAGAGATGAGGAGGAAATAAATGAGAGAAATGAGGGTGACAGCCTCAATGGTGGAATGTTAAGAATAGTTGGAGGATGAAAGGAAAAGGTGTTTGCAAGTACCTGGTGACTACAGAAGTGGTTAAGAGCTTGAACTTTGGAGCTTAGACAACCTGAGCTGGAATTGTAGCTTCAGGCAAATTAACCTCACAGCTTCCTCATCTGTAAAATGGAAATAATATCTCTCTCATAGAATTGTTTTAGTATTAATGATTAATGCAGACATAGTACTTAGAATAGTGCTTGGCACACAATGTCATGTACATTTGTTTCATTAGTATTCTTAAAGGTATCATTTGGCACTAGGAAATTTAAGGCCTTTCACATGGATACTCACATGGAGATTATGCATCAGGGATTTCTATCTAGCCTTAGGAGGTCTGTGAACCCTCTCAAGTTGTGTGTTAGATTTTATGTGAATGAATGGTTGCCTGTTAGGAAGCTTCACAGCTTTATTAGATTTCAAAAGGGGAGCTTGTGAACCAAAATAAAAAGGTTAAACCCTAATAGAGCAGTTGAAAATAGAGAAAGCCGGTTTGAGGGAGAGGTGGGGTTTGATGATAGAAATGTAAAAATCATCTGCTTGGAGAGGGTAGTTGATAACTGAGGTTATATTTAACATACTAAGATAAAGACTTATTGAGGGGCACCTGGATGGCTCAGCGGGTTAAAGCCTCTGCTTTCGGCTCAGGTCATGATCCCAGGGTCCTGGGATCGAGCCCCACATCAGGCTCTCTGCTCTGCGGAGAGCCTGCTTCCTCCTCTCTCTCCCTGCCTGCCTCTCTGCCTACTTGTGATCTCGGTCTGTCAAATAAATAAATAAAATCTTTAAAAAAAAAAAAAAAAGACTATATTGAGAGAACGGAGAAGAACCAAAGACTAACCTTTGGAGGAATACCCACAATTAGGATAAACAGTGACTTAATAAAAGTTACTGCATTTTAGCAGAATGTAAAAATCTCTGAGGCACAGAAGCCAAGAGATGATTATTCTAGGGACTGAGCATCTGTCATTATAGAAAGGTAAAGGGGATTAATTAGACATGGTTGTTGGAATTAGCAAGGTGGAAATTAGAGTCAAATTGTATAGAGAATGGATGGTGAAGAAGATGGAGGCAGATGTAGACCACTGAGAAATTTGGCAATAAAAGGTACACTAAATTGAATTGGGTTCTTTTATGAACTAAAATCATATGAAATACTGTGATTGTATTCTTAATTATGGGTTATATGTGCTGATTTTTGCCTTCTTTCTTGTAGGGTTTCAATCCACCTGTTCTTGTTTTTGTTCAGTCCATCGAAAGGGCTAAAGAACTTTTTCATGAGCTCATATATGAAGGTATTAATGTAGATGTTATTCATGCAGACAGAACACAGCAACAGGTAAAGTCAAGTGTATATTTTCAAAATGATAAAGAACTATTAAGCTTTAAAATATTGGCATGGGATTTATGAAGTACTTGTTTTCTGTTCCCAGAGTAGTACTAAAACATTTAACATGTGTTTTATTAACCAGAGAGATAACACAGTCCACAGCTTCCGAGCTGGAAAAATCTGGGTTCTTATTTGTACAGCCTTGCTGGCCCGTGGGATTGATTTTAAAGGTGTGAACTTGGTGATCAACTATGATTTTCCAACCAGCTCAGTGGAATACATCCACAGGATAGGTGAGTTATCTCTCTCTGCTTACCCCTCTGCCCGCTGACACCCTGGCACTACTCGTCTGTCTTGCACTTACTCCTTCCCTTCAAACATGCTCATTTTGTAGTGCTCATTTTAGTGAAAAGCCAGTGACTTGTATGTGAAGCTTGACATTCCTTTTCCCCAGAAAAGTGTTTTTTATGGTCTGGGTTTTTTTTAGGTCGAACTGGAAGAGCAGGGCATAAAGGAAAAGCTGTTACATTTTTCACTGAAGATGATAAACCATTATTAAGAAGGTAAATTAGGGGGCACCTGGGTGGCTCAGTCATTAAGCAGCTGCCTTCGGCTCAGGTCATGATCCCAGGTTCCTGGGATCGAGCCCCACACAGGCTCCCTGCTCAGCAGGAAGCCTGCTTCTTCTCTCATACCCCTGGCTTTTGTTCCTCTCTCACTGTCTCTCTTTTTCTCTCTCTCTCTAATAAATAAAATCTTTTTTAAAAAAAAGGTAAATTAGGAAAAATAACTTAGTATTAAGATGGCAAGACCACTTCATGTTCTTGTATGCACGCACACACAGTTAAAATGGACAAGTCCCAAATACTGTAATAGCATTAGTCAACCAGATTTTAGCTGTGATGAAAGGAAAAATGATCAGAGGGCTTTGTTTTTGCCCTTTCATTACTAGAATTTGGAAGTATTCATAATGGAATGTTCATTATTAAATTTCAGACTCACAGGATTCTCCCAATAGCCATTGGTTAATATTAATCGCAATGTAATAGTGAAGTTTTTGGATTGGTGAATAAAGTTAACCCGAGTCTCTTTAGCCCAGTCAAAATTATCCCTTACCGTGGTGCATCCTTCTCTTTACTCTTCTGGGCAGATGGAGTTTTATATTTAGTCCTAGAAAATCTGTTTCAGTAACACACTCCCCTGATTATTCAGTTGTAGCTCTTTGAAGCCTGGGTAACACATGCACTTTTAGAATCTTGGGTCTTAATTTAGCCCAGCATCATAGATTTTAAAATAAAAGCTGAGTTTCCTACATTTTGGCTGCCTACAATAATTTTAGACTAGTGGTAATTGATAGTACTTTGCATTTCTAACAAATGAAATTGAGTTATGGTCAAAGGCTGTTTGTACTTTGATGTGTTTATCAGTTTTGGCAAAGACTTTGATTTGTGCCTTCTGAACCTTGGCTTTGTCATCAGCCTGAGGTATCCTTTCAGCGGACTTTTACACGTTCATGTGTAGGGGAGTCTATTCCAAAAGCCTAGATTCACTTCCATCTCCTCAGTAACTCCAAGCATGTGAATCTCATGACCTCCATGTCAACATAACCATGCCTCTCATGGTTTTTCCATCCGGGCAAGGGGGATAAGGATAGTATTTCATTAGTGAAGGGTTGTTGAGTGGATTGAGTAAGTCACTACACGTAAAAAGCCTAAGACAGTGCCAGGTGCATGATAAGCACTATCATCTAATAATTTCTGGTCACTGTCCTCATCCAAGATTGGGTTAGCTTTTCAGGGCTTGGTAAATGTTGAGCAGAAATAGCTGCTAGGTAAAATTACTCATCAGCAGGCACGTCAATTTCAGTCTCGTAGACAGTCCTCTCAGCAATCCAGTGTTCTTACATCTGGTGATCATTTATAGCAGAACACTGTACTGGATTACTTTCTCATGTGTATAGTTTTCATTCCTCTCGAACTTTACAGAGGGTTTAAGTATGTGAACATCAATTTGATCAGATACAGATACAAATTTATGTTTATGGGTTCCTTTTCCAGTGTTGCCAATGTTATACAACAGGCCGGATGTCCTGTGCCAGAATACATAAAAGGTTTCCAAAAACTACTAAGGTACAATCTTTAATTTACTTAGATCTCCCCCTCTCTTTCTCTCCCTTTCCCCCCACATATGCTTTCTTGCTTTCACACTCTTAACAATTACAGTTCTAGCAATACTACTACTTTTGGAAATTCTAAGATAAAAATTTTCCTTTTTAAATACCTGTGAATATGTCTTCTTTGTCAGTTTTTTCATTCTTGAAATGTTAAGTATTCAGATTTTTTTAAAAATTATTCAATATAAGTGAAATAAGCTTAGAATTTATTTTAGTTCGTAAAACTGATAAAAAGCAGTTAATTGCCCCAAATCAAACCTTAATGCTTGTTGGCACAGAAGATAAGTGTGATATAGGGCATATTTTAATCATAATTAGTACCTTTTTAAAAAATTGATCAAATTTATAATCCCTTGGGGTTATCTCTAAATGCTGTTGGGTAATCAGCATTTTAAAGTGGTTATAGTGTCACCTAATTTTGTGATCAGCAATCAAAACTAGTTTTAGCTTAAGCTCTTTTCGGGTAAGTTCTACTGAATTTCATTCTTTTCTCTTTTTACAACTTTCAGCAAACAAAAGAAAAAGATGATTAAGAAGCCATTGGAAAGGGAGAGTATTAGTACAACTCCAAAATATTTCTTAGAAAAGGCTAAGAATAAACGGTAAGTATATACGAGAAAAGTGACTGTTGACTCTGTTCATATGGTTATATTATCGTAGGCTTTATTTCTCCTTAGGATGAATTTTTTGAGGTAGAATTGATAGGTTTAGTCAGTTATAGAATATAATAAAAGTAATATATTTTAGTTTGCTTGTGATTTGGGAACTTGTAATGATCTGTTTTTTTCCATCTTTGAAAGAATGATTTCAGTTCACTTTGAATTAATATTGCACTCCCCACCAGCTCTACACAGCCTACATTAGGACACACTGCTGAGGTGGTGAGGGCTCTTGACTCACATTGATGGAATCTTCCCTGAAGCTCCCCATTCTAGGAAGGATGTCAGTGTAGTCTTAGGCTTATCCTAAAGCACATTGTAACACCTCTAGAAAGTATGACTTGAGTAAATTTGTAATTGTTTAGCTGAGTTTTAGGAGGATGTTAAAGCATTGATTTTTTTTTTCTTTTTAGCATACACACAGGACTATCTTTTAATAGAGGTAATCAAGACCATGCTAACCTGTACTGCTCTTTACACTATTTGAGGAAAATAACACTCTTCAAATTCTACCAGTACCAGTTTATATATAATATATATAAAATGTAGGCATTTACTAAGTACCTTTTCTCCTGCCAGGTGCTTGGGTATGTGAATGAATCTAAAATGAGACCTCTTTAGAGTCAGGGAAAGGAGATTAGTATACATTAAAAAACATTAGAGGATAATTTTTAAATAAAATATGAGTTTGGAGATGACAAATATTCTGAATTGGTATAGTTACAAAAAGCTCCAAGGAGCTAGAATGATCTTTAAGTACAGGTAAAATTTAGGCATATGGAGGGGACACAGTGAAGAAAGTCATGAAAACTGGCATGCACTTTCCTTCTAAGTGGAACAAGAGTCTTATTTGACATTTTGTATTGACTATGAGAAGTAACGTTTAGTTCAAGGATATAGAGTATACACAGTGTCCCAAAGTTTTAGTGCAGTTTTAAGCTTTAATAACTTGGGAAGAATAAATGCAACAGACTTACAAAAATATCATTTGAAAGCTTAAAAATTTTAATTGTGTCTATACATACTCATTTTTGTTAGTTCTTAGTATTAAGAACATTCTTTATTTGAGTTTTTTTTGTGGCAACGGTTTCTGGCTGACACTTAAATCAGTGGGTTGGTAAGAGATGGTCACCCTGCTTGGCCACCTTGGTCACCTGATCTTTCTCATTAGACTTTTTCTTGCGGCTGTGTCAGAACTGTTGTATATTCATCAGAACCTTATTCTGTGTGTGATCTTAAAGCTAGAATTGGAAGTGTAATCTCCTCAGGCACTGACCAGCAGCTGATGAAAGTTTTAACAAAAAATCAGAAATCTTCTATAGTATTAAGATAGGGCTATGTTGAATTTTAATAAGAAATAACAATACTTTAAAGAATTATCCTTTGGATGTTGATTTTTATAGGTTTGTAGTATTTACACTTGAGGTATTAAAACTTAGCTGCACTTAGACTTTGAGGACACTTGATATAAATCTTGTCACTTCAGCCCCCCACTTAAAATGCTGTGGTCATCTCCATTGTTTCACACTTAAAAGCCAGCCTTCTCGGGGCACATGAGTGGCTCAGTGGGTTAAAGCCTCTGCCTTCGGCTCAGGTCATGATCCCAGGGTCCTGGGATTGAGCCCCACATTGGCCTCTCTGCTCAGCAGGGGGCCTGCTTCCTCCTCCCTCTCTGCCTGCCTGTGATCTCTGTCTGTCAAATAAAAAAAAAAAAAAAAAAAAAAAAGCCAGTCTTCTCTATAGAGCATGTAATCAACACTTGATCCAACTCCAGCTTACCTTTTTACTCTAGATGGTCCTTTAATGATCCTACCCATACCTTGCTGAGAACTCTGATGTCCATAAATCCAGGCCCAGCTTTCCATATAAACCTGAATCCTCTTGCCTGGTGGACCTCACATCAGTCACTTCAAACTCAGCTTGGTAGAATGGAGGGAAAAACTGGATTTGGAGTCAGAAGGATTGGCTCTCATACCACCTTTTCCTGTGTGACTTTGGACAGGTCATTTCCCCCTGTGTATAATAGAAATAAGTACGTAAATCATGCCAACTCTGCTACCTCAAGGTTGGTTGAGGATTAAATAAGTTAGTATACATCCAGGAACTTTGCCTTACTAAATTGTAGAATGCAAACATTGGTTATTTTCTCCCAACATTCTTCCTTTTCCTCCGTTAACTTAATTAATGACATTCACTAAACTCTAAAATCATACCGTTAGGGTTCATGTCTCACATTTATTATCAGTGTGTGATGAATAGCAAGGTATTCAACCACTGTGCCTCATTTTCCTCATCTGTCAAATGAGGGTAATGTTAGAATCTTCTTCCTAAGTTAGGAAGATTATCTGAGCTGATACATATGAAGCACTTATAACAGTATCTAGCACTTAATCAGTGTGAGCTCTTACTATTAGTAATGTCAGAGTCAGACTCGATCTTTTATACCAGGTTGTAGTGTAGTTTACGGTGATGTTTCTGTCTCACTTAGGTGATTGTGGTGTCCTAAAGGGCAGAAACCATGTCTAATGCATCCTCGTGTTCCTAGTGCCTCATATACTTGATTAGCCAGGTTTCAGGAAATGTTTTTTAAACTGGCAGAGCTTTAGAAAGTACATATATCTAGAATTTTTGATTCAACTTTCTTTAATTTTCTTGTCACAGGAAAAAGGTCCCTGGTCAGAACAGCAAGAAGAAAGTAGCTCTTGAAGACAAAAGTTAAAAGCAGACTTTTAAAAGGACTATCAGAAATGGAACTTCATGACCCCAGCATGAATGTTGTTTTCCTGAAATACTTCAAATCCTGTAATCACCTGTAACATTTAAAATCAACTACAAGAAAGTGGGACTGATGAAAAATGATCCTAAACTATCAATGCATCATGTCAGATTTCAATTTATAGGTGACTTTTAAACGATGACACAGTGGAAATAACATTCATTCACATTTCTGTGGTGTGAATGCGGAGAGATACTTCTTATAGAAGAACAAAAGCTTATGCTAAAATTACAACAGCCAAATGTGGTGAGCTCTGAAGGATTTTTCCCTTCAGTGTGAAGGAAGGTGTCATGTATGCTGTGGGGAGGCATCTGGAACCAAATTTTAAAATAAAGTCTTGATGGGGCGCCTGGGTGGCTCAGTGGGTTAAACCCTCTGCCTTCGGCTCAGGTCATGATCCCAGGGGTCCTGGGATCGAGCCCCACATCAGGCCCTCCACTCCGCAGGGAGCATGCTTCCTCCTCTCTCTCTCTGCCTGCCTCTCTGCCTACTTGGGATCTCTGTCTGTCAAATAAATGAATAAAATCTTTAAAAAAAAATAAAAGTCTTGAGATTAAATGCCCCATGCCCCTTTTCAACACGACCCTCGCTTTTTTTTTTTTTTTTTTTTTTGAATGGACAAGAAGCAGCACAGGCTGTCTACCAAAAAGATACCTATTGCTTTCTTTATTTTACTATTTCTTAATTTGTTGATGGCCTTTTGTGGTGTGAGTCACAACAAAGAGCCTTTTCTGTGACTGGTTACTCAAGTTCCCTAGGATTTTAAATTCTTTGGTCTATTAAATATCCTTATACTTTATCGGTCAAAGAGCTCATCTCATACCCTACCTGTCCTAATGTTGCAGCTATAAGATTATGGTCAGCCTTTCCCTTTCTTACTTCCATTTTCCATCATTTAATCATGCTCTTTCCTGTCTCTTTCCATTCAAGATGACTTTGCTCAAAAACCGATAAACACTATCCTGATAAGAAAGAATGTTCCTGTTACTTGATACACCTGAGGCTGCATTCTCTTACAGCTTGTCTTCCTGAGGCTTTATGGCCCTGCATCCATTTAGTAAACAGGTCTCTGCCAAAGGTAAAGAGTTACGCTTACACAGTGATGGAGACTATTCACTGTTAGCAGATTTTTCTTAGTTGCTAGTTTTTATTACAGTTGGAATAAAAAATTGACTTCAGGGACACCGGGGTGGCTCAGTCAGTTAAGTGGCTGCCTTCAGCTCAGGTCATGAATCCAGCATCCTGGGACTGAGTCCCATATCGGTCTCCTCGATCTGTAGGGAGCCTGCTTCTCCCTCTGCCTCTGCCTGTCTGTACTCAATCGCTCGCTCTCTCTGACAAGTAAAATCTTAAAAAAAAAAAAAAAAAAAAGCCAGCCTTAAAAATGTTTACTTCATACATGTAAGGTACTTAGAATGGCACCTGACATGAATGGTAGTTATTATCAATACTATTATAATACTGGGATATAAATAATCTTAGTAGCATTTGAATTAAAACATTAATTTCCTTTATTCTCATCCTTTTATTCTAATGTCAGGTCAGATAGACTCCAACTTGAATATTTTAAATGAGCCACATTGTTCATCTTCAGAACTTATGTAAAAGGAGACCGTTTGCTACACGGTGCAAAAAAACAAATACAAGCATGTGATTTTTCTTTGTTCTTGCAAACAGATCCTTGACTCTATATCCTGGAGGTAGTTGTGATGGGGCCACCTCTTGCCAGCTGTATGACTTTGAATAGGTTCTTTAATTTCTCAGAGCTTCTTTTTTTTCACGTGTGAGATTGGGAGTAATACCAACTATGTCCCAGTATCGGAAGTGCCTAGCTCTGTGCCTGCCATGTTATACATTAATGCCAAATATTCCTTAAACAAACATGATGTATTTGGTTAGGAATACAGGCTTAATAATATAGTCTGTACCCTTAGAGCATAGTGGTGGGTATAGAGTAAAGGAACAAATAGTGTGGCAGGCAAATGCCCTGTTAGACATAATGCCAAGATGTTGAAGCCTCAGAGGACGGCACCTAACACCATGGAAGGCTGACCTCCTGTGCTTAGTCTAGCCGAGGTAGGAATCCACAGGCAAAGGAGAACAAAGTATCATGGCAGACACGAGATCACATCTGTGATCCTGATAAAATACTCCCTTCATTTGACTTTATTTCTTTTGAGTATTTTCTCCTGTGTAACTACCCATCCTTAAATAACAGTGGCTATATACACCAGTATTAACTTGCCTTGTCAATGGATTAATACTGAATTTAGCACTTTTATATCAGTTGGGACTATATGCTACAGAAATCAGTTTCACCTAAAGAAGAGAAATGAAATTAGTAGACTGTTGTGAAAAGAGAATACATGATAATTGAATTACTCACTAGCAGCTGCGCTAGTGAAATGAGTAAGGACTTTTATGTGAAACATCTGGGTTTGAATCCTGGTGCAGCTGCTTTGCAACTCTATGACCGGGGCAAATTACAACTTCTTTTAACCTTGGTTTTCTCATCCGCAAAATGCCAATACTCACTCTTAGGGACACTGAGGATTTGAAAAAATTCGGTATGGTTCCTGACTAGTGATTTGTGCCCAATAAAAGATAGCTATTGTTACAAATGGTTTCCGTGTAAAAGCCTTGGGGCAAGAGTGAAAGATAAAACTAATTATAATCAATCCACTGCTCGCTAATAAGCAAACTGCTTGAAGGCTTGAAAAGGTTAACCTTGGACTTTTGTATTTTACAGTAGTTCGAGTAGGGGAAAAAAGTAAAAATATGCCCAGATTTTATATTATATGTGACATAATATATATGGATATATATCGAGGTAAGTTCAGAGTAATGAACTGTTTTCCAAACACCATTTTGCCCCTGCTTGCAAATATAGGGAAAGCCGGGATTATTGGGTAGCGTGGTGGCAGAACCAAAAACATTGAACGATGCACGCTGAAGGTTTTGTATACGGGCTATAGGTTTATTTGAGCTAGGCTGCTTTACCGAATTTTAAACACCTTCATCTTCTGGGGTGGGTGACAAGAGGAAGGTGCCGAGTTCTCGGGAAAAAGGGGTGATCACTGATCAGCTCTGTGAAGCTATCAAAGGAGGGTCCAGGATCCACCTATTCTTTACGTGTAAAAAGAATAAAAGAATACGCGTACACCCATCATTCCAGTTTAAAAAGCAGGATTCGATCTCCTCTTTCCCCCAACCAACATGACGGTTTTTCAAACCGAAGGACATCGCTTTTCGCTCGGCCCCCAGCCGGCCCCTCCGAGGCCGTTGCCAGAGAATGAATCAGCTCTCCTGAGCCGCCCGGGCAACCCCAGAACTAGAATTGCTCTCGCAGTACCCTCTGCGGCGGTCGGGCCACGTGACGGGGGCGCGCCACATTACCCCTCCCCCGGGCGCGGAGGATCACGTGGGCGCACGGCTCCGCCCCGTCGCCCAGTCCGCGGCGTGGAGGGGCTGGCGTTCGCCCCGGAAGTGGCTGTCTTCTGCTGACAGCCGCTTGTAAGGTGGCGGCGGCCGGCTCGGAGCAAGATGGCGCTGCGGCCGGGAGCGGGAGCTGGCGGCGGTGGGGCCGCGGGAGCCGGGGCTGGGGCCGCCGGGGGAGGCAGGTGAGTGTCAAGAACCGAGCCGGGCCCCAAGGCAGGCCCCGCGGGGGCGAGGGTTGTGTGGCGGTTATGGCGGTTTTCGCCCGCTTCGACCCCTTTTCCTTTAGTACTGGGTTACAGGAGAAGGGGGTCCTCCGGGGACCTAGGCCGAGGGGGTGGGGGAAACCCGGCGCCCGACTCCTGTCTCCCAGGCTCAGGGGTACTGGTGCTGGGGCCGAGCAGCAAGCGAGAGCGTCCCAGTGCGGGGAGGAGGAGAGGAGGAAGAGGAGCAGGAGGAGAGGGTCCGCTTGGCTGGGCTGGCACCCGGCCGGGGCTGGGGAAAGCGACCTCTTCGCTTCTAGCCCGAGCGACCAGACTTCCCTTTCCCAGGGCTTTCCGGGCTTGACCAGGGTTAGGGTAGTGAAGGCTCTGAAAAATCTGGCCACAAAACTGAACAGCCATTTGCAAGGTGTGTACTGTTTGTCTTCCCCCGTTTAGAATGTCCTGTCCTTTTTATCACCTCAGCAACACAAAAGAAACAGCAGGAAAAGCTAAAGACCTTTGACTTAATAAAGCTCTTGTAGACGTAACTCTTAAGACTTGTCACCTTATTAAAATCAAGTCACTGTTAAACAGTTACGCAGTTATTAGAACAAAGCTTCCAGACTTTTACTTAGTCCTTAAGTGAATCTGTCCTCTGTCATTGAAAAATTGCCGTTGTTCTCATATCCAGAATGATAAAGAAGAACGTCTGCAACTTGGCAAGTTCATCATTTAAGGAAATCCTTTAGTCGGGGAAGTTTTCACCCCACTCCTGTAATGACCTAGTCTGAGTTTGTTTTGTTAACCAACACATAGTACGTCCATATTTGAAGATAAAATTAGCTTTTTATCTTAAGCATCCTAACTTATTTTTGGAAAGCAAAGTGATGGTGTTTCCATAGGCAGTGTTTTAATTTTGGAGTCAGGAACACTAAGTAGTGTAAAGTCTTTAACGTTACCACCTCCTGCAAATGCTTATATATATGCTAGGAAAAAAGGGCTGTGGCTGTTGAATGAACCACCTGTGTGCAGCCCCATTTCCTTGACACATCTTTTACTTTAGATTTAAAACTTTTGTTTTTTAATCTACACTGTCATTAGAGTCTTTCATGAATACTTGATATAAGTCAATTTCTGGCTGCAGAAGACAAATATGTAATCTCTTTTCTCTATGTGATGACAGTTTCTAAAATGTTCTTGCGTGGCATTAATTTGATCAAGTATATGATTAATTATGGCACTAAGTTCTGAAAAAATATAAGTTTGGTATTTTAGGCTTGTGGATTTTCTTTCGGTGGTTTGGTTTGGTTTCTGTTTTTTGTGCGTGGGGAGGACCTCATGTACAGAAAGTTGAGTGGATCCTTCCCCTTAGTTCATAGTGTTTTAATGCCACCAGTCCATGTACATTCATTTTTTTAAAAATAAGTATGTCCCGGGATGCCTGGGTGGCTCAGTTGGTTAAGCGGCTGCCTTCGGCTCAGGTCATGATCCCAGCGTCCTGGGATCGAGTCCCACATCGGGCTCCTTGCTCGGCAGGGAGCCTGCTTCTCCCTCTGCCTCTGCCTGCCACTCTATCTGCCTGTGCTCGCTCGCTCTCTCTGACAAATAAATAAGTTTTTTTAAAAATTTAAAATAAGTATGTCCTGAATTGTGATAGAAGTTAGAATGATTGATTTTAAAATTTCTTTCATCTATAAAAGTTGGTTGGAGTAACATCGAATTCTCAAACTCTAGAGGATAGGGACACCTGGGTGGTTCAGTAGGTTGGTAGCTGTCTTGGGCTTCGGTCATGATCCTGGGGTCCTGGGATCCAGTCCTGCATTGGTCTACCCTCTCTGCAGGAGCCTGCTTCTCCCTCTGCCTGCCGCTCCCCCTGCTTGTGTGCTCGCTCGCTTGTGCTTTGACAAATAAATAAGTAAAATCTTTAAAAAATAAATAAAACTCTAGAGGATATATGGGAGAGAAAAGTGGTTTAAATGTTCCTTACCTTGCAAAATTTATGGTAAATGTTACATATATTGGAAACTTTCTGAGGCCGAAAAGCTGTATACTCAATGCAGAAAGAATATTACAGTTTTTAGAGAGCAGTGGTGAGGGCCAAGGTTATTTTATAAGGAACTTAACATTATGATAGCCTGGGTATATTTTAAGGGAAAAGAAAGAAATCCAGACAACCTTTCTCAGTGTTTAATGGAGAAAATCCAGGAACTAGAAGGTACCATATTTCTTAGATAATGTTCCTGTTCTAAGAGACTAAACAAAAAGCAATGGCTTTTTCCAGCTTCATTAACATTAGCCTACTTTTGATTGATATCCTGGTTGGGCTACTTTCAAATAAATGATAGAGTTATATAAAGAACAAAATTTACCCAAGAGATAAGTATAATTTTTTTTTTTTTTTTTGAGGCAAGTACTGCAGAGAAAAAAGAATTGGAAGATCTTGATTAGTCTCTATCCTTCTGGGATATTCTCATTTGTGAGTTTGTCTATGTCTTTCCTTTTCTTTTCTAAGCTCCTGAAGGACTTCCTCATCTTTGCGTCTTCCGCTCCTTCTAATACATTGTAACATAGAAAACATTCTATAAATATTTGTGGCTTTAAGCTACATTGAAAGCAAAGGAGGTATTTCAGCTGGGTCTCACTTGGAGGAAGAGGAAAGGGGCAAGGGACTGTCATAAGAAATGTGAAGGCTTACTGAACATTAAGGGAACAGTAGGTAAGGCCAGATGGATCGTGGCACTAAGTGGGAGATGAGTTTTGTGAGCCTAAACTGAGAAAGTTGTGCTAAAACCGGAGGGGGCCTTGGATATAAAGTAAGGAAATTCAGCTTAAGGGGAAATCACTAAATAGTTTTAATGCCAGGAGTGCCTTATCAAATGGTCCTTTAGGGGTGCCTGGGTGGCTCAGTGGGTTAAGCCTCTGCCTTCGCCTCAGGTCATGGTTTCGGGGTCCTGGGATTGAGCAGCTCAGCGAGAGCCTACTCCCCCCATCACCTGCCGTGCCTACTTGTAATCGCTGGCTGTCAAATAAATAAGTAAATAAATCTTAAAAAAAAAAAAAAAGACATGGTAATTTAGGAAGACACACCTCACCTGTGCTCTATGAGCTGTATTAGGAACTTGAGAGTCTGGAGGAGGGAGATGCTTTAGGAGATTTTGTTGGCGTCCATGCCTGCGAAGGGAAGTGTTAGCAAAGGTAACTGAAAGGGAAGGATGAATGAGATAGACATGTGACAAATAGACCTCCTGGTTCTGCTTTCATACTCGCGAATTGATAATAAATAGTGGTTTTACCTTTGAAATTAAAGTGTTGGTCGTCTTGCTGCCCAGTGTTTGGGTTTGGGTTTTTTTGTTTGTTTGTTTTGTTGTGTTTTTTTTTTTACTTTTTTTTTTTTAAGATTTTTATTTATTTATTTTGACAGAGAGAGATCACAGTAGACAGAGAGGCAGGCAGAGAGAGAGGGAAGCAGGCTCCCTGCTGAGCAGAGAGCCCGATGCGGGACTCGATCCCAGGACCTTGAGATCACGACCTTAGCCGAAGGCAGCGGCTTAACCCACTGAGCCACCCAGGCGCCCTGTTTGTTTTTTACCAAACTTTTGCTGTCTTATCAGTGTCTTGGCTGCTTGTTGATGTTAGTTGTCTAAACATTTCAGAGAATCATATGAATGGTGCAGAGGTCACTAGTTTGGGTTGCTTACTGGAGTAAATCATGTTTGTCAGTAATGTTCTTAATTTAGTTTTTATTGGTTTTCAAGGTAGCCTTTATACATCCTACACATTTATTCTTCTCTACTTGGTTATCTTAGTTAGGACCTTGGCAAACTTGCAGTTCTGTGTCATTTGTCATTTGACAAATAGGACAGGGTAGTGAAGGGGTTTGCATAGAACTTTACACTTAACTTATGCCTGAACTGGAAAAAAAGAAAATATAACTTGAGTTTCTAGTTTTTATTTAGCCACTAAACCATACTGGTAATTGTAATCTTTAAGACTAATTTGGAGAAGTCTTGACAAGTTGATTACTTAAATGCATTGCATGTGAGTAGCTTTTTTAAAAAATTGATACTACCAAATTTCAACTTGCAGTTTAAACATCTAGGTAACACGGCTTAGCTAACATATCTTGTGTGCAGTTCAGAAAAGCTGTTCATTATTATTGAAGACTATGGGCCTGCTTGTCAACAGTAGAATTTGCTAACAGTTCAAATCCTCTACACAGCTATAAATCACATATAACCAGATAGATATCCAACTAGAACTTTGTAAACCACTTTACACAATTTTTTTAATTAAAAATATTTCAGAGCTAAAAGACTCTGTAAAGTTTGGTTTTTAGCCTTTTTCCTGGGAAGGGGGTGTTAGGCAATAGAAAAATGCAAGAGCACATAAGTTTGGCATATAATTCCTGGATTTCACTAGATTCTTTAAAGATTATCCGAAACCGCCTTCAGATACTTGACTCCCAAATTGAGTCTTTCCCACTCAGACTTTTTCTTCCTTGAATTGTCCCATTTCCTCTCCCTCCAGGCTCATAGAAAGAAGTCCCTCTTCCTTTTCAACGCAGATCCTTTTTGCTTCCTTCCTTTGTTAATCTCATTCCCTCAAAAACTTTGTTTTTTCAATTATTAAGTATATATTTTCAATCCTAAACCTTTCTCCCTACAGAGTCCAAGAGCTTCTCTTCCTCTTGACATTGTTTACTCAAAGATCAGCATTTTGGGAAACAGCTTTTTTGTTAATCCTCATTCTGATCACCTTTTCTAAAGCATTAGATACTGGTAACTACTTACTTTCTGAAATGTGGTCCTTCCTTAGTTATCACTCAATTATTACTAACTCCCTTGGTTTTCAGTGGCCGTTCCTTACTCAGTTTGCATCCTAAGAATTCTCCAGGTTGCCTTTTGGTGTCTTCTCCCTATATATGCAAATTCCCTTAGCTATTTCATTCACAACCAGGGAATAATTTTATTATTATTTTTTTACCTTTGTTTAGAAGAACCAAGCTAGGGGCAACTGGGTGGCTCAGTCGGTTAAGTGTCTGCCTTTGGCTTCGGTCATCATCACAGGGATCCTGGGTTGAGCCCCACATCAGGCTCCCTGCTCAGCGGGGAGCCTGCTTCTCTCTCTTCTTCTGCCTGCCGTTCCTCCTGCTTGTGCTCTCTCTTACAAATAAATAAAATCTTTAAAAAAAAATCTTGGCTGGATTGATCTAAACCATTCTCCTGAGCTTGAGTTACTTTTTTGATTGCCTGCTAGATTGCTCCTCAAAGAGGCACTCACTCCTGCCTCCTTTCTAGCCAAACCTACTCAACAGTTCCTTCTTTTAGGAAACAATATCACCATCCTTGCCATTGCTCAGGCTCCAAATTCTCAGCATCATCTTCAGCTCTCTCTACTTCTTCTCTGCTTTTCTCCATCCTGGCAATTGCCAAGTCCTCTTGTTTCTTCCTTTCAAATAGCTTTCATTTGCCACTTATTTTCTAATCCCATCACTCTGGTTATGGCCGTTTTCCTCTTATTAAGTTTATTGTGGTAGTTTCTTAACTAATTCTTTTTGCTTCAAATCTTCTCTGCTTTACCCTATTCCTTGAAAAACCTAAACCACATTTCTGATGATTTCACTTAGAAATGATCCCTACTTGGAACCTCTGACATCAGGGAAATGCAGATCAAATGACAGTGAGCTAATACTTCATACTCCTTAGCACAACTATTGTTTTTAAAAAAAACCCACAAAATAACAAGTGTTGGTGAATATGTGGAGAAATTGGAGCCCCATGCATTGCCAGTGAGAATGTAAAATGGTGCCACAGGTGTGGAAAACAGTTTGGCAGTTTCTCAGAAAATAAACACACAATTACTGTATGACCCAGCAATTCCACCCCTAGAGGGGTGTGTGTGTGTGTGTGTGTGTGTGTGTGTGTATCCCCAAAAGAATTGACAGGAGGTGCTCAAACATATACTTGTAAACCAATGTTCATAGCAGCATTATTCACAATAGCCAAAAGGCGGAAACAATCCAAGTGTCCATCAACAGATGAGTGGATAAACAAAATGTGGTATGTACATACAATGGAGTATTTATTATTCAGGAAAAGGAAAGAAATGCTGACACCTGCTACAACTTGGATGAATCTTGAAAACATGTTAAGTGAAATAAGCCATATACAGAAAGGACAGGTATGGGACACCTGGGTGGCTCGGTTGGGCATCTGCCTTCAGCTCGGGTCATGATCCCGGGGTCCTGGGATCAAGTCCCACATTGGGCTCCTTGCTCAGCCAGGAGCCTGCTTCTCCCTCTGCCTGCTCTGCCTGTTCTGCCTGCAGCTCTCTGTGCTTCTGCTCTTTCTCTGACAAATAAATAAAATCTTAAAAAAAAAAAAAAAAAAAA